>LPNX011004714.1:936878-946878 GCA_001517045.1 Pseudotsuga menziesii | reverse complement strand
TATTGGTATAATTAACAAAAAATGCACTCATTGTAGTATTTAAAAATGCACTCAAGTATTTCTTAACTAAAACGCGCCCCCATTTTTATTAGCTAAAATGCGCTCGCGTTTTGCTTATATAAAATGTGCTTGCGTTTTGTTTAAATTCAAAAATCTATTTGCTCAAAATGATAAGGCCAAGCATCCACCCATGCTTTCATGGAATTCTTATGCCTATGTGTCTGCTTTGTACTTTTCTTTGGATTCAACATGCCTATGCCTTGGAGCATGATAAACCATGGCTAATTCAGCATTATATCCAAATTTTCAATATGCTTGTGTTTAGAGGTTTGTCTGATTATGCTACACACCTCCATTTTTTATGAGATTTTAGAAACAGATATGGTTTTTTTTGCAGATTCTAAATATGTAAATTTTAACAAGCATACATAATTTTTTCTATTTTTTTCTTATTTATCTTTTGTCATCACTCCTCAACTCAAAAAACACACTGTCAGTGTTTCGTCCATATCTCTTTCGTTTCTCAACCATTTAAAAAACAATTTGTATGGTGCACTAAAGAACACCAACCTCTACATGCTATAAAAAACCCATTTCCAAATAATTGCATTAAGACATTCAAACGTTGCACCCACAATTGACGTACCGTTTTCAAGGTTTGATCTCTTAGATAATTAAAAAAAAATTAAAAAAATTATTTTTATTATTGGAAAAATAGTCGTGCACTAGTCCTATATGTTCTCTATACGTATACCGGTTTTCTTAAGTTTATTCCATCATTTAGACACTCAGACGCTGCACCCACAAAAACATATACCTTATAATTTGTCCCAAAAATAAAAAGTGCCCATTAAAAAATATCTAACTTTAGATAGTTAACAACATTTTCAATAGAAAAAAATTATATATTCGAACATGTCATTCAATTTCCTACATTTCTTGTTTTTTACTTATCTCAAGATTCATTGTGTAAGTGTCTCAAAATATCCATGCAAGTTGATGGATGTCTGTTTTTTTAGTTTTGTATTGCATCTAACGCGCCAAAAAAGACCCTCAACTTCTTGCACACACCCTTTTACATTTTTTTACTAACCATATATGTTTTAGAGTTTCAAATCTTGTGAAAATAGTGGGAACCAACTTCCACCAACTCCATTCCTTTTAGTGACTAAGTAATTAGAACTCTTGTGAGTGTCATGATTGAGTACTACCTTATCTTATAGTCTCTTGGAGCTAACCACTTTAAAGCAAGAATAATGTGCAAAATTGGTATTCGTTTCACTTGTTAGTATCAAATCATTTGTGTCATGATTGACTACTACCTTGTCTTATAGTCTCTTGGAGCTAACCACTTTAAAGCAAGAAGTAGTGTGCAAAATTGATATTCTTTTTACTTGTTAGTATCAAATCATTTTTAACTATTTTATTTAGAGTGAGTCCTCCACTTTTTAATAGCGTGAGGAGTCCCTCCATAGTGTATGTATGGCTAGTTGTCATTGAAGATAATCTCTCTTTGAATTGTCCATGAAACATAATAAATATTAATGATATTAACCACCGTCATTTTTGAAGTTTCGAATCTTACACTATGTTACATTTCTCTTTTCTATATATTTATATTTATTTTTTATTAACCATATATGTTTTAGAGTTTTAAATTTTGTAAAAATAGTGAAAACTAAGTCCCACCAACTCCATTCCTTTGAGAGTAAGTAAGAACTCTTAATTTTTATGAAGTTAAATATGACAACCATAATTTCAAGTTAAAAACAAAAACTAAGTTACATTTCTCTTTCTCATATATATATATATTTATTATTTATTACATGTAAGTGTATATTTATATTTATTATTTATTATGTTCCATGTAAGTGTAGTGATCATTTTTAAATGTGATAGAGTTTATGGTAATGACAGTCCGACCATCAAAGGCAGAGTAAAAATTATTAATTTGGATGAGAAAGGACAAGATTGCAAATAGAGGAAGCAATCAACATAGGTGAAATCCAAAACACAAATGTATAGTTTTGATTGAGAAGATGTCAAAACCACAATTCACATTTCAATTCAGGTGGATGGTCGATCAATCTTGAAAAACTTGAGCAGAAAGAAGCAAAGAGAAAAGAAAAGAAAAGAGCAAATCAGTACTCGTCCCCGTCATCTTCAGGATCGGGTTGATCGGCAGAATCAGCTCCAACTTCTTCATAGTCCTTCTCGAGAGCAGCGAGATCCTCGCGGGCCTCTGAGAATTCGCCCTCTTCCATGCCCTCGCCGACGTACCAGTGCACAAACGCTCTCTTGGCGTACATGAGATCGAACTTGTGATCGATTCTGGAGAACACTTCCGCCACGCTGGTGGAGTTGGAAATCATGCAGATGGCCCTCTGCACCTTGGCAAGATCCCCTCCGGGAACAACAGTGGGCGGCTGATAGTTGATCCCGCACTTGAAGCCAGTGGGGCACCAGTCCACGAACTGAATTGTTCTCTTGGTCTTAATGGTGCCCACGGCGGCGTTCACATCCTTGGGCACCACGTCCCCTCTGTACATGAGGCAGCAGGCCATGTATTTCCCGTGCCGAGGATCGCACTTCGCCATCATAGACGCCGGCTCGAATGCGCTGTTGGTGATCTCCGACACCGATAGCTGCTCGTGGTAAGCTTTCTCTGCAGAGATGACGGGGGCGTAAGAAGAGAGCATGAAGTGGATCCGCGGGTATGGCACCAGATTCGTCTGGAACTCCGTTATATCCACGTTCAGCGCACCGTCGAATCGGAGGGAAGCAGTCAAGGAGGAGATAACCTGAGAAACGAGCCTGTTCAGATTCGTGTAAGTAGGTCTCTCTATGCCCAGAGAGCGCCTGCAGATTTCATAGATGGCCTCGTTGTCCAGCATCACAGCCACATCCGTGTGCTCCAGTAGCGAGTGGGTGGAAAGAACGCTGTTGTAAGGCTCCACCACAGATGTAGATACCTGAGGGGAAGGGTATACCGTGAAACCCAGCTTCGATTTCTTCCCATAGTCTACTGAAAGCCTCTCAAGAAGAAGGGACCCCAGCCCAGAACCGGTCCCTCCACCGACTGCATTAAATACCAGGAAACCTTGCAGTCCTGTACAGTTATCGGCCAGCTTTCTTATACGCTCCAGGCACAGATCCACAATCTCTTTTCCAACTACAGAAAACGAAAAAATGTATATCAAGTCAATTACTGAATTTGTGTTCGAGTTGAATAGTCTACAAGTAGAAAGCTTGAGCTCACCGGCAGGGTTGGAATGACGTGAATTTTTATTTACCTTGTAACATAACGTTTCCTTAAAAAGAGTTACCCTTCAACCTTTCATTATAAGAGGAAATAATTTAACAGCTTGTGGGATTGGTCTCTATTTCTATAGAACTACGGTTTGAAATTGATCAACATATCAAAACAATGACTAGTTGGGTCTATAAAATAGTTTATAATCAGAATAAATAGAAATGATCTAGAATCAGAATAATCAGAATAGGCAGTGGCAGTCAAGACGCAAAAACATCAACCCATCAACAAAATAACCAGTAACAATTAAGAAAACTAACCAAGATAAAATTAATTCCAGCATTAACAAACAATCTACCAATACAACTAGCAACCAATCTACCAATAAAACTACACAGTACAACTAGTCCAACTACATAGAGCATCCAAACACTGCTTACCGGTATAATGGCCCCTGGCAAAGTTGTTGGCAGCGTCTTCTTTGCCACTAATAAGCTGCTCGGGGTGGAAGAGCTGCCTGTAGGTTCCAGTTCTGACCTCGTCGATAACAGTGGGCTCTAAATCGAGGTATACGGCCCGAGGGACATGCTTTCCTGCTCCTGTCTCGCTGAAGAACGTGTTGAATGCATCGTCTCCCCCTCCCACAGTTTTGTCACTTGGCATTTGCCCATCAGGCTGCACAATGCAAATTCACAAATTATAATCTGTAACATGCCACCAGATCTCAACTGTCATGAAATTAAGCTCTGATAGATTCAATGAATTGACCTGGATACCGTGCTCAAGGCAGTAAAGCTCCCAGCAGGCATTGCCAACCTGAATACCGGCCTGCCCGATGTGCACTGAAATACACTCCCTCATCTTTCTTTCTCAGGATGCAATTATACCACACAGATTTAAGCAAATACAGAGATTTAAGTATTATTATTGTATTGTTGTTATTATAAACAGGAGATTTGATGAGAGCCCACGCTTCTTTTATCACAATAGAAAGCAAACCAGTTCGTCTGCTTCACCTCAGCCTCAAATGGAGGCTATCAGCTGTTATAACGGCCTTCCCTACATCATCTCATGAATCCTACTTGAAAAGATTTGAACCAATTAAACTAATTCATGTTTTAACTAAATCCATGATCCCAACTGATTCGGTGGGATTCACTTTCATCCAAAAAGATCATACTAACACATCGATCGCTCATTCCCATGGGTTCGTTGGAGTGGTTTAACTCTATCTTTTTCTTTTTCCTGGATTTTCTATTCAAAATTCAATATGATATATTACGATAGTGGTAAATTTTCAATGTGTAATGTTTAAACACTTGGATTTATATGCATGAGTTTGGAGTTTTTCATGGATCATGAAGGTAGACCTTAAGGTGGTGGTCACAAGTGTGGTTCAGACATATTATTTTAAATTATCTTATGACTTGTGGACACACAAATGGATTAAAGCCTATTTTATGTTTTCTTTTAAATAATCAAGTTTTATCACTTTTATTTAGCGCACATTCAAGTGTACCCGAGGGAGAGAGGGTCAATTTTTCGACCACGAGCAATGTTATTGAGAAATGGGGGTCATGGTCGGACCCTTTGGTCCTCCTTTAGGGGTACTATGGCTTAATGACACTGCTGACTACCCTTTATAGGGGTTTGTAACCTCAGGGTTGGTGTCTCAGGCCCTTAAGGGTTGACCACTGAGTCACATGGCTCCATATCCTGTTTACGTGCTCCGGTGGCCCCTTCTTAAGCTACAAGACACTCGTCTTCATTTGTAGCCACTTTGGACACCCTCCGGGCCCTTCAGTCAGTGGGTCCTTGCTCTCACTGGCCTTATCTCCTCAGAAGAAGTCATCCTCTGTACCAGACCTTTTAATACTTTGAAGAGGGCGTTGAAGGATTTTACAACATTCTAGGGGTTAGATGGGGTAGAATGCTCTCTCTCCAGCTCACTCCAGCCTTTCGTTCATAGCGATTTGCTTATTTGAGCTTGTTTTGGCACCTCGAGATACAAATACCCCATGTAGCTTACCTCAAGCCTACCTTAGGCTATATTTTATTATTATTTTGTTTTAAATTTAAGTTAACATTTTATAATTTTAAATTGACTTATTTTAAGGCATGTAGGCCTAGGTATTTTAAAAAGGGACTGTGAGATCATATAAATAGATCTACTCACTTTCATTTTAAAGACATAACTTATGGGATAAAACACTGCGTTACTTTTCTACCCTTCTAGGGCTCTTTGGATGTGATGCGCACCTCTTGAGGAAGGATTTTTTCTGGGTTTGATGATCAATGCTTGGAGTTTCTTTGGTTCAACACTCTTGCTAAGGTGATGCTAGATCTGTTTGCTTAACACATGCACAAGGAGTTATCTAGGGTTTGCATCTTGATCTCTCTTTGCTACTTGTTGATGAATGATGTATGTTTATGGATTGAATGGTAGCCTTTAGGGTTGCATTTTGTCTTGGCTAGATCTTTGTCAACTTTAGGCATCTTGGTTTTGGAAGTACGTCCTTTTATGAGTACTTTTAGGGTTAGAACTTTAGGGCTCTAGGGGTTAGTTGTAAACCTAGGTTAATCTTCTCTAGATGCTAGTTATTCACTCCTTAGATACCCTAGGTTAGGGTAGGATCGTGCTAGGGTTTTGCTCCCTAGGTCTCAAACCTCCCCCTTTTCCAAAACCTAGTCAATAGGGTTAGATAGTTTTCATTTTGNTATATATATAGTTTTTTGCATTTTTTAGACTCCCTAAAATTTTGGCCACCTTCCCTATAAATTTTCCTGGGCCTCTAAATTCCTAAAAACCCTAAGGAGAAATTATAGGGAACCCTAAAAAATCCAAAAATTGCAAAAATCTCAAAATTTGCCCTTAAAGGCCCTAAAATAGTCTTAATTCTTCCCTAAAATCCCTAGTTGCCTTGTACCCTCGTTGCTTCCCTAGTTTTCTCTCTCTCTTCACCTTCGAAGATGCCCTTATGGTGGCATCCTTCTCCTTTTACAACCTGTTGAACTTTCCCCTTTACCCCTCTCTTGGTCTACAGATATACAAATAAGAGGTTAGTCAAGTACTAGTGGGAATTGTTAGTTTGGGATACCATTTAAAGTGGTCTGTTGGCATCCTTGTTACTTGCATCGAATACTGTTAGTGTGAATATTGCTAGGATAATGTGTATGTTTTGATTTAATGTAAAGCACTATAACATTTCCATATTGCCGTACTTATTGAATGCACACAGATTGCACATACATCACTTAAATTGGATGAAACCATTTATGCCTTGTTACATGTACTACAATGAATACTTGCTTGTGCTAATATGTTGACATTGATATATATACTGCTGCATATTATTTATGATTTCAATGCTAATGATATAACAATGTTTTAAACATGGTCCTTGTTATAATCATTGAATAGAGGACTGGAATACTTATTGTTGCTCATCATTTTCACATGACTAATGCTGCTATGAATGTCGCTATAGGTGATGACTAATACACACTGTTGTACATGCACGTTTGATATTTGTAATGCTACAAAATATTATCTTTATTGCATACTAGTTGTGATCTTACTAATAATACGACGTACACATAAGGGTTAGGTTTGGTACTTGTTGGTGATGGTTATCGCTGTAATAATGTAAATGGAAAACTACTAATGATATCGCGATTATTGGTGTGCATAACTAGTACCTTTACTTCAATGTAATGTTTCTGATTTTGCTACTAATAACTGATGTATACTACTGCTTGATATATGATAAAGACGAAATACTTGGGAATAACATCCATCTGACACATTGCAAAGTTTTCCCACAGGTTTCCCATCCTTATCCAAGGCTTGGGTGGAGTATACCCGGATAAATTAACTACACACTAATTTGGAAAAATATATTCAAAACAAGCTGAAAAAGAGGAGTCATTATTCTATTCTTACTTGCTTGTGAATCCAAAGATCAGATGCACAACTGAAACTTCTTCAATAGGGAAAAAATATTCAAAGGGGGATTCCTAGCAATGGGTGCATCGATTCAGCTTGGCTATCTTGTTAAGATTCTTCTTGATTTCCTCCACCGAGGCCAAAAGTTCCCTCATATTACCATCCAAGTCATCAATGCATCATTCCAAGCAAGTCGGTCGAAGCAAGTTATACTTGCCATCCTATGAAACATAAATGGTACCCTAAAGAAATCTGCTCATTGTTTCATAGACCCTTCTAACATTCTTCTTAAAATATTCCATACTTCCTTGAATGGTCGCATACATATCCGTCCAACTTTCCATTGTAAACCATGCTAGAGGAAAGTCTATGGAATTACCAGCCTAGTGCTTGCTGTTATTTAGTAAACCACAATTTCCCAAGACAAAGGTAGTCCTTTCAGAGGAAAGGTACTGAAAGCTTGACATAAGGAAATCTCAATTATCTGAATGTTCTCCTCTCATTGCATTCAGTGTTTATTTTCTGCAGAATGCCCTTTCTCCTAGAAATTATCCACCATTGAGAAATGAATTTGGTACATTTCCTCCTCATCAAAATTTATTTTCATTCTCAATGAATCACAATATATCTCAAGTGTGTGATTGCTAGAAGGAAGGGGGACTGACCAAGGGTTCAATTCTCATTGAACCAAGCCGTCTCAACTCCGTGATTCCTTGCAAGTTGGAGGCTTCACTATCATGCATTAAGCCAGGTGTCTCGCTTGAAGGAGGGAACACAAAAGGGATGGAGGTGGGATTGGGACATGCCCCTATAATCCTTACTTTTTTTGCCAGGAATCCTTTTTATACCCATGAGAGAATATCCTTTAATGGAACCCATTTAGTAACCTTGGTTTTGTTTGTATAAACAACTACTTGCTCATTTCTTGCGCCTTTATTTCCAAGCTTGTCAACAATACCATTATTTTCCCTTTTCACAAGGTAGAAACTTTTCGAGTTTGGATTGGCAAGGTGCAATATGCACTTGTAAATCCTTCCACATATTGACTTATATTCTATATACCCTTGGCTCACCTTATTTGAGTCACAAAAACCCATAATACTAGGAATATTTAATTGTGAAACAATTTGCAATCCATGGTAAAGGGCCAACCATTCTTCTTCATTACTGGTTTTAATTCCAAGACCACATGCAAAAGAATTGGTTATTTTTCCTCCTGGATCAAAGATGATCCCTCCTACACCTACTACCCCTGAATTTCCTTTTGAGGTTCCATATAAAAATAGGGTGAAGCAATTTTGTTTTCCCCTCCATTATTTGGAATCATTCTTTCGTTTTCTAATTTCCCAATTTAGAGAGTCATTAGACAGATTTGTAGGAAAAATGTTGGACTGAAAATAAATCATTGGAAGAAATTATTTCACCCAACTTACCTCTTGAGACAAGATGGGTTCTAAGTTTGAATATTTTAAACCTACTGAAATCAGGCTTTCAGCTAATAAGTTCATAGCTTTATATGTTACTCTACCCTGATCAGCTACCTTGTCTTCAAAAATAATTTTGTTTCTAGCTAACCAGAATTGGAAACAAATATTTTTAGGTAGGGTGATCCAAATTCTTTGAAGGGTTGGCTTCTTCTGGAGAGATCTAGGGAAAAATGTTTTCCAACAGCAATTAGATCTTGGATTTTCCTAGGCAAAGAGATGTTTGAACATAAGTTTTTTGGTACTTTTCTCTAAACATCTTGAGTAAAATTGCATTCTAGAAATAAATGTTTGGCATCCTCATTAGATTTCTTTCAAAGTGCACATCGAGAGGGGCCGTAAATCTTTCTTTTTTTTTAAATGTCAGCCATTAGGAGTTTGTTATGAGTTAAAATCCAAGAAAAAAAATAATTTTCGGGAGGCAATATGCTTTCCAAACCTCTCTCCATATTTTAGAAGAGGGAGGATAAGTGAGACTAGCAGATAAATTTTTATAACCTTGTTTTAACGTGTATGCTCCCCTAGAACCCCAACCTCTTTGATCTTTCTCCCTTTTATGTGAGGTATCTTTCCCATGTAGAGAGGAAAGAAAGGAAATGAAATATTGATGCAGATGATCTAGAACAAGGATTTTTTCCCAATATTTATAGGCTCTGTTACTAGCCTAATCTTAAATGTCAAAGAGGGAATTGTAACCATTTTCTGAAAGCCAACCACATATGTTTGAAAGAATTGATATTGATCCCAAAGGAGTCTTCCCTAGAATACTATCTGAACAAAGATGAATTCTATTTCCATTGACAGGAATCCAATGAAGATAATATCTTATAAATCCAACAAAATATTTGCAGATGTATTAAGGGAATTTTGAGGTAAAAATGAAAAATGTACTATCAAAATTCACTTTAAAAGAACCAATCACATTCTGGAGGATGACATCATCTATAATAGTTGAGGTGACATTCCTTGAGTTAAGGATGTTTATTTGTCAAATTGTAAATGGTGAGTGAAAACCCATAGTTAACTATATCAATGTTGTAAGTAAAGTATTCATTATAAAAATAGTACTCATAGATTATTTTTTAATATAATATAAATGTACTAAAGTAATCTTAAAGTACTTGGAAAGAAAAATACTATTTATATTTCAATATAAAATAATCTACAAATACTAAAAAAATAAATGTTTTATTCAAATGTAATTACTATTTTATATTTCAATATAAAATAAATTACAAATAAAAAAAATAAATGTTCTATTCAAAACTAAAATTATGTAATTAATTTTTCAATATTTAAAATATATATATCAAATTT
>LPNX011004714.1:915838-936329 GCA_001517045.1 Pseudotsuga menziesii | reverse complement strand
TATATAATATATATATATATATATAATAAAAATAAAATATTATATTATAATAAAATATATTCTTATGCGGTTGAATTTTAATATTAATACATATAATTTAGGTATTATTTAAAGTTCATATTTTACTATCACTTTTTAACTTTTGAAACACCTACATCTATACCAACATAAATTAGACATATACATTCAATTTACAAAACCAAATACATGCACAAAATCTTAATGTAGCAATTTGAATGAACTATTATATCATAATAAGATATTATATTATCATATTTTTTATTACATATAATAATAATGTTTATTACATATAATCTCATTTGATTAATATTAACTCAATTTTTTCGTGTTAGAAATTTATGTACTATTCCTTCATCCCAATATTAACACTTTCTAAAAAAAATTATTTAATGATGTTATTAATTACTGCATTAACAATGATATATAATATACATAATATATATCACAAAAACTATTAAAAATGAGTTTACACATGATTTTGAAGGTGTATGTAAAAGATGAAAAAAAAAATTAAAAAAATGAAAATTTTTTAATTTATAGTTTTATATTTATATTTTAAAATTAATTTTTTATTTTTAATATATATATATATATATATATATATATATATATAAAAGAAATGACAATTTATTTATTTAAATTTAAAATTATGTTTAAAATTCAAAATTATTTTATTTTATTTTATGAGTACATTACTTTATATGTACATTCATCATATTATACTCAAAAGTACTTTACTTTTAGTCATATCAATCATATTATATTTAAAAGTAATTTATGTACTTAAAAGTACTTTACTTTTAGTCATATCAAAGATGATTTTTTTATTGGCTTTATTTTAGACATCTTTTGAATTTAACTTAACCATAGTTGCATTGGTTATAGTGTAAGAGATGAGTTGTAAATATACCTTCCCCACAAAATGCCTAACTCATAATATTTTATTATATATCTTATGAGACCCACTTTAGACCTCAAAATTCCCGTAATGTCCCATATGGAGGAACCAGAGCCCAAAAGTTCACTATCAATACTTCTCAGACTCGATTTCTTAATGTATTTTTTCATGAAAACTTCATTCCACCATTATTTTTTCCCAAAGACCATTCTATAGAGCAGTTTAGCTCCCATTTCAATATTCATGTTGTTTGTACAACATTAAGAATCATTCTCCAAGACTTGTGTTGTATCAAGTTAAGGACTTGTGTGGTGTCAAGTTAGGACAATTTGTTGTATCAAGCCCTATATATGTCCTCATGTATTGATGTGGGATGCCTACACTATGATCTTGTGTTGTATCAAGATTGGAATCTTGTGATGTATCAAAACTGGTCTTGTGTTGTATCAAGACTGTGGACTTGCGTTGTATCAAGTATAGACTTATTTTTTATCAAGTCTAGAATTGTGTTGTATCAAGTCTAAACTTGTGTTGTATCAAGTCAATGACTCTCATATACTGCACCCTATGAGAATGAATCTCCAATTATGGAGATGGACTTGTGTTGTATCAAGTCATGTGGTTATACTATGTGATATATTGCTAGTCATGCTCACTAAGTCCTATAAATCTCATTTAGGGCTTAGCTTGTTGATGTATTTATAACTTTGGAATGTATTCATTTGTATATCTTATGTATTGTACCTAGACGGTCCTATCGGGAAGTATCTGTAATGTAAACAATTCATGTAAAGTCATTGAGGTTAACCCTCCATTCTAAGTCGGGGCAATAGTCCCCACAATTGAGTTAAGGTTAACCCTCCTTGTTGATCGGAGGGCAAAGTCCCCACAGTTGTGGGGCACTAGGGTTATTAGACTCTCCTAGAGAAGTTGGCCTTGGTAAGGAACTGTTAAGTGAGACTGACTTGTTGGAGTGGACATTAAGTGAACAAAAGAATATAAATAGAAAGTGAGCCTCTCTATTTATCACACACACTCACTCACCGGGGTGCATGAGTGAGAGAGGAGAAGCTCTCTCAAGTGAGAGAGAGAGAACAACTGTTGGAGATCATCTTTTCTGTCTTTGGGTTTTACTGCTGCCATTGGTGCTCATTCTATCTCTGAGGAAGTTGTGGGGTTTTCTCCTTTATGGTTTCCCCGAGGAAAATTATTTGTGTCTCTTGTCTCTTGTGATTATTGCTGTGCATGTTATTCTCTCAGATAAGATCCTAAGATTATATTGCTTAAATAATAAAAATCTAACATGGCATCAGAGCTAACTTGAGAAGAAGACATTATGCATCTAAAGAAGCTAGGGCTTATTACTTTTTGGGTTTCCCTCCACAATCCATTAGCAAAAGAAGGCTAGGATAACTCTCCATTGAAGGGCGCATCTTTCTGTCGAAGCAGAATTTGATTCTGGGCATTTTCAAATTTTGTTGTAGGAGGTTAGGGATTTTTACAGAAGAGAAATTTTTGAGTGAGCCCAGCATAGGATTTTTCTCCTCCTCAAAATCAAAATTTCGACATTTTTGGTTGGGTAAAACTCCAGGAAAGTCAAACCCTAATTTGACCCAAGGTTTGAAAAACCCTAAAATACTGAAACTGGTAGTTTTGGTACATTCTCTATATATTGTGATTGGAGAAGGATCAAGAGTTGAAACATTCACAAGTCGAAGATAAATTCCTTATGTACCTTGTGTAAACGTTTAAGACTTCGATTCGCTGTATTCTAGGAGATATGATTCCTCCAAATCAGGGTTCCAACCTCTTCTAGGATTGATCCCTAAACATGACACCTAGGGAGAATTGCTATATCTAGAGCTAGGAAGATCCAAATGAAATTTCATAAGATGTTCCAGATAGGGCATGGACTTTTCTTTATGTGGCAAAAGTTTCAGACCCCTAAGGTGAAACAGTGACACGTGGAAGTTCGTACAAGTTCGCTATGCTGAACAGTCCTTAAATAAGTCACCTTGAGAAAAATCTCATAATTCCCTATTGGTAAAACCAATTCTGGTAAAACCTATGGTTTTGGAAAGAGGACCAATGAGGTTACCTCAGTATGAAATTTCAAACATAGTGAAGAATTACTTTTGGAGATACCGCAGAAACAGTATCAGACATTTCTGCAGAAGAAATTGGTAAACTAGGGCTTCCTGTTCCGGGAGCTTCCCTCCACTATTTTCAGAAAAGGAGTACATTGGACAACTTTCCTTGAAGAGGTGTATATTTCTATCCAATAAGATCTAAAAGCTTCCAAGTTTTGAAAATTAGGGTTTCTCTGACAAACCCTAGATCAGCCAGCTTCGGAACAAGGATGGACACCTCAAATCGGTAAGATCTAATCTTTTGTTATTTACATTTGAGGTTCTCATTTCTAAATGACTAGTCACCCCAGCTTGATGAAAATCTTGATGAAACTGATAAATTCCAAGCATGAACGTATTGGATCTCACTGGTTCTTAAAGAAAATGAATTGGACACCTACATAAGTGGAGAGGTTCTAGTTCCAGAGGGAGAAGAGGTTAAGGCCTTACACAAGAAGAACTTGGTCAAGGACAAGAAGATCATTGCTGATTCAATCAAGGATCACCTTATACCACAAGTGTCTTTCCTGAAGACACCTAACGAGATGTTTGATTCCTTGACCAAGCTATTTGAAGAGAAAAACATAAATCAGAATACGACTTTAATAAACTAGTTGAAGAATGTGAAGATCCACAATGCAGAGACCATATAGTCATACTTTACAAGGGTCTCTCAAAGAAAAGAACAACTTGAAGCAGTGGATGAAGAAGTAGAGAATGCAGACGTTGTGATGACCACCTTGAATGGCCTCCCAGGATCATGGGATTTGTTCATTAAAGGAATGTGTGCCAGAATGAAGTAATTACTTTCAGTAGACTCTGGGAAGAGCACACACAAGATGAATCTCAACTCATAATAGAGAAAAGAAGATAGGAGCAACTGAAGATCAAGATTTCACGATTCAAAGAAGATACCTCAAGTGATGAGGAATACGAAGAACTCAATTCTTGAAGAACATCTTATCCATCTTAATCATTTGGATAAGAAATGATGTTTTTATGAATGAAGAAGATGATGAAGTTGAAAGAAGGAGTCTACCCACAATACAAATAAAGATAAGTATTCAATTGTCATTTCATGATATTGTTTTGTTATGCATTTGTTTATGTTCAGTTGATGATAGAATGTTTGCATTAATGACAAGTATACTACTAATATGCATGTGATGAGTAAGTAGTCCATGGTGCTATACAACTCTCCATTGCTACTTATCTAGAATGAAACCTCTTTGCTGACATATTGGATTAGTGCACAATCTCAATGTTGTCCTGGTAGAGATGGAAGGCATCTAGAAAGTTTCCGTAAGGTATGGATGAATGTTGTATTAGCTAAAATAGTTGCATGATTATATATTGATGCAAAAGAATTTTTCATTATGAATATACCTTATGAAATGTTTCTAACCATACAACTAATGCATTTGACTTGTAGGAAAGATCACGTACAATCACCTACAAGCAAAGAAGGATGAGACTTGTTCCGAAGAACAAGTTACGACAGTTCAAGAAAGAATCCAAGATGAAGAATAATATGACGATACTTTCAAAGAAAGAAAGAGGTCTCAGACACAGTGTAGTTATGTGACATTGTTGAGCGATATCATTGATGTAGAGCCTTCCGGCTATGAAGAAGTAGACAAGAAGAAATGGAAGGAGTGTACCAATTCAAGAAGAATGATGTCTAAGATGCGATATCGAGACCTGAAGAGAAGTCTATGGAATATAAGGCAATATTCGTAGAAAAAGGATTCTCACAGAAAGAAGACATAGACTATGAAGAGACATTTGCAGCCACTAGAAGTGAAGTCACAAGACAGGCAGAATCATGTGTGCAAATGAAAGAAGTCCTTGTACGAGCTCAGAAAACACCCATGGGATAACACATGCATGAGGAGCTTGATGATGATCTTAACCTTTGCTAAAAGGTTGAAGATGAAAGGCTATAGAGGATGACAAGCTCATAGATGGGTGTGAGAAGAAATTTTGAAAAAGTTCAAGATAGAGGATCTTGGTATCCAGTGACCCTAGATGGATACATAGAATAATAGTAGAAGAGGAAGCTACTTGTCACTCCAGTACATAATGTTTCAATGCATAGAGTACAAAAGACATAGGGTGTGATTGCAGAAGATCCTGAGGTTCGACATGGTACGATAGGATGGACGAGTTACTCATGGCTCTAGGATTTACTAAAAGTAAAGCACATTCCAAGCTTTGCTTCAAGGTTGAAGGTGAAAGACCAGTGATGCTCTTGTTACATGTTGATGACTTGTTCCTGACAGGAAAAGAGGAACTCATTAAAGTTGCAAGAGTGAGACTTTCTGCTGAGTTCAAAGGAATTGGATATGGAGGTGTGGTAGAATGTGGATGGAATCTCCTTGGTACAAGGGAAGTATGCAATAGAGATCCTGAAGAGGTTCAGGATGATGAACTGCAAGGCCATGACCACACCTATGGCATCAAACCTAAAGCTATTGAGTGATGCTTCATCAAAGTCAGTTGATGCCACGATGTATCATTAGATGATTTGTTCCTTGATGTACCTAACGAATATGAGACCAAAAATTTGCTTTGCTGTGAACACATTGAGACATGTTCACCTGATTGCTGCAAAGCATATTTCAAGGTACATGAAGGGTACATTTGATTATGGGCTCAAGTATGATACAAATATGAAGATTAACCTAGAGGGTTATGTGGATTCGGATTGGGTAGGAAGTGCCATTGATAAGAAGAGAACTTCAGGATGCTGTTTCAGTATGAGATCAAAGAGGATCAGTGAAGCTCCTATATGTGATCTAGATCGAGATCTCTCGAAAGAGGGAGTTCTAGCATAGCCGGTGAGACAGGTTGTCTGAGCATAAAATCCTAGCGAAGGTCGTAGGTGGCTCAAATGTAAATGGTCCTGTAGGTTGTCCTTGGATGTAATAAGTCCTGGCAAAGATCACAGGTTATCCTTGGATGTAATCAGCCCTGACGTGATTCTATGCTAGAAATGGCCAGAGTGAAGTTTGAGTACTTCATGGAGAAGCTTGGTGTTCTCCAGATCGAGGTTCCTTCCAAGAGGAAGTGATGAGTCCGTGTGCCCTTCTGACATGGTGGTAGGATTGGTTCCTCCCATGGTCATATGTAAGTGTTGTGCCCTTCTAACATGGTGAGAGGATTGGTTCCTTCCATGGTCAGTGTAAAAGCTGTGTCTTTCTGACATGATGACAGGATTGGTTCCTTCCATGGTCAGATAGATGTGATGATGACACATCCAGCATGAAAAAGGACTGGCTCTGTGTAGATGCCACATCCATTATGAAAAAGGACTGGATCTGTGATGACACATCCAGTATGAAAAAGGGCTGGCTCTGTGTAGATGCCACATCCAGTATGAAAAAGGACTGGCTCTGTGATTCCACATCTAGTATGAAAAAATACTGGCTCTGTGATGACACATCTAGTATGAAAAAGGACTGGCTCTGTGATGACACATCCAGTATGAAAAAGAACTGGCTCTGTGTTGGTGCCACATCCAGCATGAAAAAGGGTTGGCTCTATGATGACACATCCAGCATGAAAAAGGGTTGGCTCTGTGATGATACATCCAACATGAAAAAGGGCTGGCTTTGTAGAGGACTACATCCAATATGAAAAAGGACTGGCTCTGTAGATGTGCATCCAACATGAAAAAGGACTGGCTATGTTGATAAAGACTTACATGGAGGCTAGGCCTACACCCAACATGAAAAAGGGCTAGCTCTATAGAACTTCCTGTGATGAGTAGAATTGAGAGATAACACCAGTGATGATCTAGATCAAGTGATGATCCAGACTTGATGATGATCCAGTGATGCTCTAGATCAAGTGATGATCCAGATCAAGTGATGATCCAGATCAAGTGATGATCCAGACTTGATGATGATCTAGTGATGATCCAGATCAAGTGATGATCTAGACTTGATGATGATCCAGTGATTCTCTAGATCAAGTGATGATCTAGACTTGATGAAGATGACTAGAAGATTAAGATGACTTGATGATGATCCAGATGATACAAAGAAGAAGACTTGTGCTAATAAATTGTGTTGAGAGAATGCCTTCCTAGTTAAGAGGGAGTGTTGATGTATTTGTAACTTTGGAATGTATTCATTTGTATTTCTTATGTATTTTACCCTGATGTTCCTATCGAGAAGTATCTTTAATTGAAACAAGTCATGGAAATTCATTGAGGTTAACCCTCCATTGTAACTTGGGGAAATAGTCCCCACAATTGAGTTAAGGTTAACCCTCCTTGTTGATCGGAGGGAAAAGTCCCCACAGTTGTGGGGCACTAGGGTTATTAGACTCTCCTAGAGAAGTCGACCCTGGTAAGTAATTTTTAAGTGAGGCCGACTTGTTGGAGTGGACATTAAGTGAAAACAAGAATATAGATACAAAAGAAGACAATACTAATATAATAATAGAAATGTCATGTCACAATATCTAAGGCTTAACATGGATGGAGTTAACATGTATTCCCTCCAAAACACCAATTATTTTATTTGGCTAGCAATTGTTATCAATAACAATATCCCTCCATGGTTTTCCTTGAAGAATGAACATTTTATGTTGGCTCTTATAGTCCTTGGTAGAAGGCAATTTAAAAATCTAAATGTATACCTACAACCATTGATCGATGAATTTGAGCAATTATCAGAAGAAATAGTTATATACAATGTATGAATATCGATCATAGTGGAGAGGTCTTTTACATTGTATGACATATGAGCATACACCATGTATGATTATATGATATTAGGAGTTTTCTTTAGAAAACATGTTGATTTTTGTTTTGCACCAATATTGATTTCCATAGTTAATTTGGTGTAGTTGTCTTCTTTAATGCTAACATGCTTAGTATAAAATAGTATTGTAACAAAAGGGTATCATGGATGTAAATGTTTTGGACCTTCTATAAAGGCTAGGTGGTCCAATAACCTATGAAATATAGTATAGAACTTCTTGAGAATATTCATCCTAGAAGACCACCCTTATAAAAGAACAACATTTACTTTTAATGGAAAATCAAAGAGAATATGATGGCCTAAAATAATGACATCAACTGAATAGCTTAGGGAATATGACATAAATAAGGGAGGAGGAATCTACATATATGTTTTTTATTTAAATGGGGAACCTATGTTTCATGATCCTAATTTTTTTGACACTTATGTTGAGAAAATTCCCATTGGGATGAACGAGAAATATATATTTCATATTGAGCTTTAATATTGGGAGCATATTAATATTGACCACTTACTAGATCCCATGCATGAATTTAAAAATATTCCATCTACTTTATGGATTGACACATCATCAAACAAAGGGACACATTGGATGTTAGGATAGATCTTATTTATTCAAATATAAAAAGAAACATTGGCTAAGAAAAGAAAGTAGAGGAGATGTTGGTCCCTCTTGGTATTTTAAAGAAGGTGATGTTGCATGGATTTTTGATAAATATGACATTTCTCTATGTGTTAAGGTACATTATTTGCATAATATATAAGAATATTTTTTGTATTCGAAATCAAGTGCCTATATTAACATTGTAAGGGTACACATGTTGAATATATGCTCTTTTTTTTGCTACAATGTAAGTTATAATATATCATGCACTCAAAGTTTTATGACAATTAATTTTGTATGTGTTTATTTTGTAGTATATGTTAACCCAAAAATCCCTCAGTAAGCTCTACATGACCTACACCACCTAAAGACATCTACGTACGACCCTCATTTGACCCCTACACCCTCAAAAAGCCTTAAAAATATGAAAAAGGGCTTAAAACCCCCTAAAAAGAGCCAAACTAGCTCTCATAGGGGCTAAAACTTCCCAAAAGGGGCTAAAACCCCTCAAAGGATCTTAAAACCCCCAAAGGAGCTAAATATTGGGAAAAAGGGGCTAAAGCCCCAACCAAAGGCTTAAAACCCTAAAAATCCCAAGAAAAAGTATAAATAGAGGGGTGTGGGTCACTCTCAAATCACTTCTCATCTCCCTATCGTTACGCTGCCTATGTGAGTGCCTTAAGACCCTTTACCTCTCAAGTCATTCACCCTACCTCTCCTCCATTCCTCCATTGAGCCAAAGCTCCCCATCCATTGAGAGGTGCTCCCACAAGCTAGGGCATGGTGGCCCATTTCAACCAGAGAAGGTATATTTCTGTTTTTGGTCTTTCATGTTGTAGTTTTCTAACATTTTTGATTGCAGGTTTATGGTTTAATATTTTGTTGCAGGTTTCCATGGACTCCTGGTAGCTATTTCTTTGTTTGCTTACAGTTTCATGTAGGGTTTTTACTGTTAGTACCTAACCGTGTTTGCAGGGTTTTATTTTGTTTTTGTTCCATTCTCAGAGGAACCCTACCCTTCCATCCTATAGACAGAAGGGAGATGTTCCTTCATGTAGCAAGGGCGAAATACCTACTACAGATTTGGCGACCATACCAGGTCGATCCCATAGGATCCCTAGGTTTAATTTTTGTATTTCAATTTTTATTTTTCCCTAGTTTAGTTTTCTTTCAAATCTAGATTAAATCTATCTTTTTATGCATTTTAATTCATAGCCGAGCCCCCTTAAGGCCAAACTGATCCCATTCGACCACAGTACAGGTTACTATCTGCTAGTTCTGGCTCAAGCTAAAAACGTTTGCATCTTTTGGACTAGGTCGCTCTTATCGGGCTAAAAGGTGCTACCAGGTTGCTCATTCAGGCCTGAAAGGTGCGACTTCATCCCAGAAATTAGATCGCTTTTGTCTGCAGTTTCTAAGCGACCCCCTCCCCTGATTTGGGGAAAATTTGGCGATCCCCTCGTCACATTTCCCCCGAAAAGAGCGGTCTGTCTCTTATATTCGGATTTTTAAAGTTATTGGGACAGTCAGTGTGGCTCAGCTGCCTCTATCCATCAATCTGTGTTTATTTCATTTCAGTCTCTATTTATTTCATTGTAGCCTGTGTAAATCACTATTAAATCAAATGGTTAATTGGTTAAAGAATCTGATTAAAGCTTGGATAAAATTACTATAGGTTTCAATTATTTATTTGAAATTAATATCTTTCCTAGCCCTTCCTCCTCTACCGAGTCATCACCTTTCGTGGTATTCTGGGATAAGACGAAGGGTAAAGCTTGTATAGTAATAGGCACTTCATCTATCATTTTTCAAAACCACTAAAAATGGGTGACTTGGAAGGTAGAGGGGGTGGTAGGTCCAGGGGGCCTCATGGCATTCGCATCCTCCCTGTTGACTAACCTTGCACTCGGAGGGTGACCTGAGGATCTACGGATGGGCTTAGTCCCATTGTGTTGAGATCCCAACACCCTTTCCTAGTTGAAGAGAAATACAGGTGTAAGGAAGTCACCTAGTCAGGCTATCATAGTTCAGATTCAGGTATGGCATGTATTCAAGTTTCTGTTCACAATTTACTACTATTATAAACAATTTACTCATGTTATAAGTTCTGCAATACCATCTCTGCAGACTATTTATAAACCATACAAGCAACCACTAAGTGTAACAGAAATATAAAATACATACACACAAACCATACCACATAAACAAACAAACTCAGTTCATGATGCTGAGCTAGACATTAAAATTGATAATTTATACTAATTCAAACATTTGCAGTCTTTGGGGACATAAGTCCCTAACTGCCTTAACCGTGGAAAGTACTTTGGCTCAGCCCAGAAACTCATTATGAGGAGTACCATGAGAAACCCAAAGTAGATGGCCGCTGAGAGGAATTGCCAAGTGAAACAGGAAACAACCCCCACCGATTGACTAACACTCCCGTGAAGAAAAATCCAAGTGTTGTCTCCTGGAAGTCTTGGCGGCCGAGTGACCACCTGAAAGCCAATAGGAAGCCATTAAAATTGGGGTTCCAAAAGTCATTACCATATTTCACCACTTGACATACCAATTAGACACAATTGATCCCCCACGTTCTTCCTCACACCTGAGAGGCGATCCACCACAGTTTGGGTCCTTGAACCAAAACCATTGAGACCATTCTTGATGACCCTCTACACCATTAGAAGGCCACACAACCTCTGATTCAGACTAAGAATCATACCAATATGAGCCAGACCTGCATACTACACCTTCTAGTCCCATGGCTGGTGCAAACTCGGATCCATTTTCTGGCTTAGTGATTGGTACTGGACCCACGTCCATACCCCACACCACCACCAACACCCCTGCTGGTGGCCCTATCATGGTCATGCAAACTGTCATAAGCCAGCTACCTCCACCCACACTGACTAGTCAAATTGTCCCACCTGTCATGCTTGGGGGCAGTGTCCCATCCACTCACACTGTCCCACTTGGCATGCCTGGGGGCAGTGGCCCTTCCACCTACACTGCCCCGCCTATCATACATGGGGGCAGTGGCCCTTCCACTCACATAGTTCCATTTACCACACTTGGGGATAGTGGCCCATCCACAACTGTGCCACAAGTACCCCTAGTTATGCAGGTGCATCATGTCCCTGTAAACCCCACCACCATTGCTACCCCATCTCACATCAACCTTGGGGAAAACCTTCCTTTCATGGAATGCCTCAACCTGCCTGACCTGGCTTGGTTAACGAATGACCCTATCTGCCATCAAACGTTTTGGCCTCCCATGCCAACCAAAATCCCCTTAGACATTCCCAAGTTTGAAGGGAAGGCAGGGGAGTGCCCCCAAAACCACATCATGACGTTTCACCTATGGTTCTCATCAAATAGCATCGTAGATGATTCAATCAGACTTAGACTGTTCCAATGCACCCCCACAAGTGCTGCAGCCAAGTGGTACATTGAGCTACCACAAGCCAGGTACCCAGATTTTAACTCCTTGGCTTTCATGTTCCTGCAGTATTTCCAACTCCCTGTTAGATACGAAGAAGGGGTGGAGATCTTGCTATCTTGTCGCTAGAATACTATGACCCACATAACCGACCACGTCCATGAGTGGTGATGATGTCGTAGTTTGTGCAAGATTCAACTTGATGACATGATCTTCTTGGATTGGTTCCTAAAAACTTTGCTACCACCTATAGCAAAGGACGTCTCATCTGAACGTCCCCAATCCGAAGAGGAGGACATATTAAAATCCCAGCAATTTGATCTTATCTATGTACCATTTGGATACCTTTACACTATCATTCTAGATGCTTTTTGTGTAGGAACCTCCTACCGGGGTGCACCGGGGGAATCCCATGCCGTAGATGGAATCATAGTTTCTGTCTCCCACCAAGCAAAGCACCATCCAGAACCACCTGCAATACAACCAAAACCAAGCAACACCCCCAGTGTTTCCTACCAAAAGCAAACTCCGGACTATGCAAGAATGATGTCTCGGTCCGGAGCCACAACTTCTTATGCACAACCTATGCCACCGCAACAAGCCCAGGCATTAACTTCGATGATACAATAATATGTGGGACAAATGCCCACATTTGTGGCACTTGCACCCACCCAAGTTTACTATGCACCACCAGTGCAAGCCGTTCAAACCCCCGCCCCTACTCCACTAGCACCTTTGGGACAAGTGTTTGCATAACAAAACTGTCCCAGCCAGCCAACCCCCAATAACCAACAAGGGCAAGCTAGAAATAACCGAGCCCAAAACCAAGGCAACAACCAACCACAGGGAGGAAGTCAATAACCAAATCCTCCCAACAATGCCGGGGCAAACCGGCCATCCCAAAATCCTCAGCAACCAAATGCACCTAGACGCAACACTTCGTTTCACACAAATCAACCATGCAAGTTGTGTGAGGTCTACGAGCACTATACACACGAATGCCCCTTCATGGGTCGCACCAATAAAGCGATTCACAATGAGGTTCAGAATGCTACCAATATGGTAGCCCAAGCTCAACCCAATCCAACACCACCAGGGCCTCCACCCATGGTCCTCCAAAACCCATTGCCAGTCCAAGGACTAGTAGCAACTACACTCGCTCCCCATCCCAATCCCAATGCGTTGGGGGTACCTCCGATAGCAGAAACAGGTGTTCACTACCTGCTAGCCATGACAACTAAAGAGGTCAATTTACAGACTAGACGAAATCAGTATGGTACTAACACCGAACTCGCTGACACATCAATGACATCTACATCCAAAACAGGCAATGCACCTCTTCAGCTACCTCCTTCCCCTCTGCGCCACCCATACGGTGGATTTCCAACAACGTCACGGCTAGAGATGTTGTAAGCTACAACATCGTGGATGATCTGGGCCAAAAACCTATAGCCATGTCCGCTCTCGATATACTCAAAACTTTCCCAACACAACAAAAGGCCTTATTAGACGCCCTCGGGGCTGTAGACCCTTTCGACTCTAAGTTGATCACATTCAAAACGGAGAATGGAGAACCATGGATTCCATCAACCATTTCCTTCCAAATCTCGGTTTCCATCCGGAATTTGGTCGTGCAACGGTATGACAGAAGCTCTACATGACCTACAACACCCAAAGACATCTACGTATGACCCTCATTTGACCCCCACACCCTCAAAAGGCTTAAAAATATGAAAAGGGCTTTAAAACCCCTAAAAAGAGCCAAACTAGCTCTCATAGGGGCTAAAACCTCCAAAAAGGGGCTAAAACCCCTCAAAGGAGCTTAAAACCCCCAAAGGGGCTAAGGATTGGGCGAAAGTTGATAAAAGCCCCAACCAAGGGCTTAAAACCCTAAAAATCCCAAGAAAAAGTATATAGTAGAGGGGTGGGGTTCACTCTTAAATCACTTCTCATCTCGCTATCATTACGCTTCCCGTGTGAGTGCCTTGAGACCCTTTGCCTCTCAAGTCATTCACCTTCCCTCTCCTCCATTCCTCCATTGAGCCAAAGCTCCCCATCCATTGAGAGGTGCTCCCAAAATCTAAGGCATGGCGACGCATTTCAACCAGAGAAGGTATATTTCCATTTTTGTTCTTTCATGTTGTAGTTTTCTAACATTTTTGCTTGCAGGTTTATGGTTTAATATTTTTTTGCAGGTTTCCATGGACTCCTAGTAGCTATTTCTTTGTTTGCTTACAGTTTCATGCATGGTTTTTACTGTTAGGCCCTAACCATGTTTTCAAGGTTTTATTTTGTTTTCATTCCATTCTCACAGGAACCCTACCCTTTCGTCCTATAGACAGAAGGGAGTTGTTCCTGCCTGTAGCAAGGGAGAAAGCCCTACTACAATATCATTATCCTTTTTTCATGCATGGATGTGTGAACCATGACTTCCCCTAGAACCCATGACTTCCCCCAGAACCCATGACATGCTATAAACAAATTATCTACATTTGTACATTGGATCACTTCAAAGGGGATTATTATAGCGAGAATTCCATGGTGGTGTTGAGAGATTGTTGAGATTATTTGTATGCTTGAGAAGGAACTTCCCACAAGTTTCATGGACTTGCATGTTCATATTCTAATTAACTTAGTTTATGAGTATGTATTACTCGGGGTAGTTCCATAGTCTACATGGGGTAGATCTAGAACAAAAAGCCACAACGTTGCATCCTTTTCCTATATAATTGAACTACTTGAATGTCAAGCTTTCCTTACCTCAATGTTGAAGTTTTTCCTTGCCTTATAGATCCTTATGTGGTGAGATGTACCTACAAAGAACATGAAGAACAAGACAAAACAATGAAAGCAACAAGACAATCCAAAGATCTATACTAATAGTCAAGGAAAAAAGTAATGAACAATTGATATTGACACAAATCATTCATGGAAAAGGGGAACACCTTTGTATTAATAACATAAGAGAAATAAGTTACAACCGAAGCCTTGACGTTGAAGCCCCGTTCTCATAATGCTTTTGACATCACTTCCATACACACACACTACAAACTTAACAAACCTCACTCACAACTACACTCTTTTGCGTCCTATACCAGCAATGACTCCAACATCATAAAGGTTCTCTCTTGGTTCTCTTCCCTCCCCTCGTCCATGAGGATAAGATTGTATAAATAGGACAAAGGAATCCTAAAGGGGTTGAGATATTTTGGGAGGAAGGTAGGGGATGATCCCTATAGGATAGGGGCATGAATGCCACCTATTCCAAACAGTTGGGATAAGCCTACACAATGACTTTCATCTAGAAATTTCTCGAAATATCTTGTTTTTACCTTTTTGACAGTGATGGCGCTCTCTGTAAATGGGAAAGATGCACTGACGCACTTTGTTTTGAGGCAACGTGTCATCGACGGATTATGTTAGTGGGAAAGTGGCATCAATAAGGTTTGATACCCTATGTCAGAAGACAAGGTGCGTCATACTTGCCTCTACTAAAATCCACTTTGCACTCCATCATCTCACATTCCACACATTGCTCCAAATCTGCACTCCCACTCCTTGCATCTCTTCACGCCCATAAGCTTCACAATATGATTTTCCATTCATGCCACCCTCTCCTCAGCTTTCCCTCCACCTCCCTATACCCTTTCCTTCTACACATAGCTTCCTTCCACCTGCGCCGCACTCCTACACTCCTCTCCTCCACTTGCGCCAATATCCTCTCCTTCTTCCCAACCCTCACCTATGCATGACCTGCACTCTACATCGCATATCAATCCCATGCCACCACCCTTCTCTGCTCACGATGTTGCAGCAGGGCCCCGCAGCTATAGGAAAAGCTGCTATATCGGAACAAGAAAGTCAAAGGAAATAGTACCTGAAGTGACTGAGAAGAGAGCTCAACCACTGCATTTAAGGCAGCGGGGACGACAGGAGGGATCAGATACCCTCATGAATGGAGAAGGAGCAACGGGCCGAGGTATTAAAGACAAAGGACAGAAGGGGAGCAACCAAGGAAGCGGCGCCCATACCCATGATCAGCGCCGGGAAGCGTGGAATACTGCAGAAAGCTGTAGTGTGACCGGTAAGTGGCAGTTCAAAGTACAGATAGGCCGACTATCACAGTTATGGTTTTGGGTTACTGTTGGGATAGGCCCACAATTTTGTATCACGGTGAGACCTTCGGGCCACCTATTTAAGCATGTATTTTGTATTATGAAGGGTTAGATAAGTTGGATAGCTAGTTATCATCAGTATTGTAAGATATTGAGAAAGAGTCGAGCTCTAGTTCTGTTATTAAGTCTGTAGTTATCTTACTGCAACCAGTAGCCGACTCCTTGAGCATGAATGTAACAATCTGCAGGGATTGAGAGAGAGAGAGAGAGAGAGGATATATTGTAAGAAGAAGAAATATAGAAAGAGAAGAGATCTAAGAGAGAAGGGCTCTTGGTTGAGTGCGTGGAGTTTCCCAGAAGATCTCAAGCTGCATAAGAGGTTGCAGTGGAACTGTGTGTACTCTCTCAAGATATAATAGAAACACAGTTCTTGTGGATGTAGCTTCCTCCTTGGAAGTGAACCATGTAAAATCCGTGTGTTGTGCGACTGTTTCATGTGATTGTGCTATGCTTATTTGCTATCTGTTATTCGTTGCATGAACTTTGCTATCAATTAATGAATGTATGTATGCTATCCTTCAGTTGCAGTAACATAGAAGGTTAAATGTGAGTTGAATGTGTTAAGTATTCTGCATATGATTTTATCAATGCTTGATTCACGATAGCTAACATTTACAGTGTAAAGCGACTTCTGTATATTTAGTTCAGCAAGTTGAGCGTGATTAATGTTAAGCGTGTTAGATTGTAGAGGCTAAGTGAAGTCATTTAACACCTTGATGAAGGTTAACTGAGCTATTATACCCAGAGAGGAATCCCCTGGACCTTGAGAGTGGTTGAGTATATAGAGTCTTGCTGTAGGAAGTATCGCAGTGTAGAAAGGTGATATCGCACTTTCGGGGAGGATGCGGTGTGATATATCGCATGTTAAGAGCTAAGCAGAAGAGTAAGTTTGCACATCATCCTAGAAGCTGCGATGTGATAAGAATCAGTCCCATAGCAAAGTCAGCTAGGAGGAGAGAAACAACCCTTGCAGAGAGATTCAGCTGGTTAAGTAGAGTCAAGAGAACCCAGGATGCTACAGAACCTGGCTGAGGAAACTTGATTCTTCAGCCAACCCATCTAAGATCACTTCGGGTGAGACTTCAGGCCGTTCTATGGTTTGTCGCCGAAAGGGCCAGTGAGCTAGGGGTTTTGATGGTACAATAAAGTAAACCTGGGTCTTCAAAAGGAGTTAAGCCAACAAATGGTTCCGTTGCCTTAGGACTTTCTCAGCTCAAGCCAACAAATGGTTTCTTTGCCTTAGGACTTTCTTGGCTCGAACCAACAAATGGTTCCGTCGCCGGTTTTGAACAAATTGAAGAGCTGATGTTCTGTTGGCATCCTACTAAAGAAGAACTTAACCAGTGGATTGAGTCTAAGGAAAGAGAATTTGTTGCGCAAGAAAACAAGAGTCCTAGGCTTAGTACAGAGGACTGGTTACAGAAACATATCTTCACAGACCTGCATGATATATTTTTTGCGACCTATGCAAATGAGTTATACGATTGGTTGTCAAAGTTGAAGATAAGCACGTATTCAAGAAGAAAAGGAACATTGTTTGGACATCGGAGCTGATTCACACTGTGAAGAGCGTAGATAATCCCATTTCGCGGGCAGTAGACTTCTGGCTTGTGAGTATTCTGGAAGGTTTCATTACAGAGTTTGCAGTTGATCAAAGAAAGAGTTTCAATGAAGCAGAGAGGTACTTCTTCAAAGGATATCGCGGTAAGTACTTGAACTCTTTGAATTTGTTCCTTAAGATGTTATTGTATGAAAAAGGAGTACTGGATATATTCTCAGATGAATAAGTTAAGTAAGTGTAATGTAACAAGAGTTTGAGAGTGATTCTAAGGAAATTGGATGTACACGTAGCGGTAAAAGATATAAAGTAGATTTCAGATCTTCCTTCTTTGAAGAGAGTTCAGATAGTACTAGACAACAGAGTCAAATTAATAGAGAAAGAACAGTAGGGGGTATCCCTTACCACCCTTATACCCCACAGAAACAAACCGGGACTCAGAATAATCCCGCAGGAACTCCATCTAGTAGTTCACACACAGTACATACTACATTTACACAGCCAAGTGGTAGTAATACATCAAACCAGAATCCACCACGTAGAAACAGAATGGGGGATGACATGAAATTACCTACCTTCAGGGGTACAGGGGCAGAAGACCCAGAATAGCATTGGTTCCTATGTGAAGCTGTATGGACCATTAAACAGATACAGGATGACAATACTAAGCTTGTCCAGTTGGCTACTACACTTAGAGAACGAGCTTTAACATGGTATATGAATTATACATTAGCGCAGATTAGAACACTCGTAGAGGTCAGGACTACAGTGATTAAGGAATTTAAGAAACCCAAGTCTGAGTCACAATGTATCATAGAACTTAAAGACATCAAACAACTACCCATAGAGTCAGTATGGGATTTCGATCAGAAATTTAAATCTCTTATAGACCAAGTTAGTTTTGAGTTTACGCCGGAGCAGCATAAGGAATGGTTCATCGCAGCACTGCTCCCTCATATCAGACTTCCACTAATGCAACAGAAACTCCATACGCAGGATGAAGCATTGGAGATGGCAATGAAACTAGAGGCTTCACCTCTAGCTGAGACTAGTACAGGTATGACAAACTTACAGAATCAGTTAGCTAATCTCACTTTGCAGCTACATGAGATTAAGAAAGGAAAAGAGGTTGAACAAGAACTATGGTGTACCAAGTGTAAAGGACATGGCCATACTAAAGATAACTTTCCAGTATTTGTTGAGTATCTAGCAAGTGGGGCTCCTAACCCCTTAGTACAGACTCAAGGGCCATGTTGTGAAATCTGTAGAACAAGAGGACATAGACCACAAGAATGCCCTTTACTTCAGAAGTATGTGCAAACTCCTAAGAATTTATACTGTAAATTCTGTAAGTTAGTAGGACATGATGAAAATAATTGCAGAGGTTATGATCTCATGATAGAGAGAAAACATGACTTCTACAGAGTCCAGTCAGAGACATCAGGACCATTAGCAGGACCATAGCATGAACCGGCTCATGATGGCCGTGGTGGAGGATTCAGAGGAAGAGGCCGTGGTGGAGGCTTTGGCCGTGGCCATGGACCGATTGTTTGTTACAACTGTGGAGCCATAGGACACTATGCTAAAGATTGTCAGAACCATACTACAACATGTAAGTATTGGAATTCCTATGATCATACTATAGAAGAATGTCCTATCTTGATAGCCAAGATTAAGGATCCTAAGCCAGTAGTAAACCAGAATATTCAGCTTATTGCTGCTGAGCAGAAAGAACCAGAACCAAGAGTCAATATTGTGACTCACAGTGGTGCTTCTACTAGTAAGACATCGCAGGATGCCAAAAATAATACAGGTCCGAAGTGGGTGCGTAAAGCAACTGATAAATATACACCACTTGACCTGCATAAGAACAAAGAAACATTTCAGTAAGCTAAAACTTTCTTTACTGACCCTACACCATCAGGATCGCAGATATTGCCTCATAGGGGTGTAACACAGCAAAAACATTGTGGCGTTAGTCCTGTGCAGACATCGTAGGCTACCACATCGGGAAGGTGCGAAGAGGATGAGTTGACAAGAAGTGTACAATCCTTCCTGCGGAGCTGCTTGAAACTCATAAGAAATGAGAAAGCTATAGGAGACCTTCAACGCATCATATATTAGTATCAACAGTCTTCTTCTGTGAGCAGTATGCAGCGTGCTGTTCATAATATTATGGGCCATACAAGAACAGGAAGAGAAATGAGACTCACAACACAAATTGGAGAGTTTGAAATGGATGAGGTAATCCTAGATTTAGGATCAGAGGTAAATGTTCTTACTAAACAGACATGGGAACAGATGGGTAGCCCTAAGTTAGCTAGATCAGCTATCCATCTGCGACTAGCCAATCAGCAGAGGGTATCACCACTGGGTCGATTACCGCAAGTACCAGTTGATATTGACGGAGTTCGCAGCTTTGCAGATTTTGAAGTCATAGAAATTATTGGCAATAGCAGACCGTATCTAGCTTTATTAGGTATTGATTGGGCAATTGATAACATGGTTGTTATCAATTTAAAGAAAATACAAATGACCTTTGAGGATAAACAGATTCGAGTCATCGCATTGTTGGATCCTTTTCAGGGTCCCCGATACATTGAACCTATCAGAGAAGAGGAAGAGGTGCGTAATATGGAGAGCTTCTATCAGATGACTGCTAACCAGAGTGATTATATCAACCCCACCGTAGAAGGAAATATCAGTTGGCGATGCGACAGCTCATGTGCATTGGATTCAGATGTTGGTTTAGAAAATTGGTAGAATAGACTTTACGAAGTCTCAGCTCGCAGATGTGCATTTATGACTAAGTCACTGCGATGGATTGGCACAGAGGTTAAGGATATTCCGTCGTTTGATGGCTTAGCAGATGTCAATGGATTTTTACAACAATTT
>LPNX011004714.1:871555-904652 GCA_001517045.1 Pseudotsuga menziesii | reverse complement strand
ATGTGTATATATATATATATATATATATATATATATATATATATATAAGTATGTTAATTTCACACCTTAATATTAGGTGAGGCAATGCCCTAGAAGCATATTTTTATTGTTGTCCATATTTCTTTCCTTTCCCAAAAATGCTTGTTTTATAGACCAATATTCCCATATTTGATTTTGACTCTTCTTACTGTAGCTATGAAGGGTAGGAAAGCCCATATAATGGCAAAAATTGATACAATGTTTCCTAGAATTACTAATTAGGTGTTTCTTCATGGGAAATAATTTGTTAAGTGTTGCATGGAGAATCCTCCAGTGATCCTCACCCAGAGTTTTGGGATTATGGTATTGATCAAAGTGAAGGTTGAAGCTTGTTGAATGAGGATGATGAGACTTCAGAGGAGATACAGAGGTCTTGTATTGAATGGTGCAATCAAAATAACATCAAATATATTGAAGCGTGTGTAATCAAATATCATTGGATTTGATAAATGTTTGTCCACCAATGGGGATTCACAAGGAATAAATCACATTTAGGAATCTCTTACTGCTCATATGTGGCCTAACATGGTAATAAAGTCACAAAGAAATTCCACTAGCATGCCTGTATTTCCAGATAAACATAATTTTTTTGATGATGATTCTGAATATGAAATTGAATATGAGGTATTATCTAATGTCTCAGCAAAACCTTGGGATGGGGTAGATGATCCCTAGGTAGGTATTACTAATGGTACACAAGATATTCATATAATAGATGAAATAGAAAATATACATGAGTCTCAGAATGTACTTGTTGAGCAACCTAGCAACATTCAAGCCCAAGAGCAGAACGCATGTGCTTCAATTCTTGAAAGGAATGGGTCGGCGTCTCAAACTCTTATGTTGTATATACATGGCGGGAATCGTTCAGAAGCAACCAATTCATTGATTTCAGGTGTCACAGAACAAGATGAATTGGAAGAAAGAGCTGAAAATAGTGTAGAAGATTCTGAAACTAGGGAAAGGAGGGAACATGCCTTTGATGACTTAGAATAGTTGATGCATGAAATGGCACACATGCGTGAAAACTTGAGATTGATGCCATACCCCCTTAGAAAGGAGATGGTTGGTAGGCTAGCCATGAAAATGGCTTCTATATTTTCAGATGATGAAGAAAATGAAGGTTTGGATTAAAGGGTGTGTTAGTCTTGTATGTTTGTGTTTGTGAATCAAAATTTCAGTTTAAACCTCGGAAAGAAATCATAGAGGAAACATGAGGAAATGTTGGTGTTCTAAACAACTACAACACATTATGTTTTGGTTGTATATAAGTGGATATATATTATATATGGCCATTCACGATATTACTTCTCATTTATTTTTTAGGACATGGATACATTGTACATTGCAGCGATACTGATCATTTTACTAGAGATCTGGATAGGTTGTAATTGCGTGTTAAATGCATTTTTTGTAATATCTTCTTTAAAGGCTAAAACAACCATAAATCAACAAATATGTACATGAAATAGTAGCAAAAAACAAAATTATGTTAATTTCACACCTTGATATTAGGTGAGGTAATTCGCTAGAAGCACATTTTTATTGTTGTCCAGCCTTCATTCCTTGCTAAAAAATGCTTGTTTTATAGACCAATATGCCCATACTTGATTTTTACCCTTCTTACTAAACCTATGAAGGGTAGGACAGTCTAGATAATGGTAGAAATTGATTCAAGGTTGCCCATAATTACTGATTAGGTGTTGCTTCATGGGAAATACTTTGTCAAGTGTTGCATGGAGAATCCTCCAGTGATCCTCACCCATAGTTTTGGGATTACAGTATTGATTGAAGTGAAGGTTGAAACTTGTTGAATGAGGATGATGATACTTTAGAGGATATATATATATATATATATGTATTGTATTGAATGGTGCAATCAAAATAACATCGAATATATTGAAGTGTGTGCAAACAATGATGGATTTGATAAATGCTTGTCAATCAATGGGGATTCATAAGGAATAAATCGCATTCAGGAAGCTCTTACTACTCATATGTGGTCTGGAATGGTAATAAATTCACAAGAAAACTCGAAGGTATTGTTGCTAATATATCATCTCATTTTATTTCCATTTATCTAGTGGCTAAGAGTACTAATTAGAGTTGATGCCCATTCTTCTTGATGTGAAATAATATTAGTTGTATATTTCTTTTTAGTATTCTATATACATTTTGGGTGATGAGTTTCTCCATTTCTCATCCTTTGCTTCTATATAAACTGGAATTCTCTTTCCATGACATCATCCACCACTATGTTCAAGTTACTTATGAATTTTCAGTCAAATTCAAATATCTTGGCATGACTCTAGATGACTCGATAAACAATTTAACATTGAACGCATGCTTGTCATTCCTATAAATTTTTGGGATTTTTTCATTTTGCATCATTCAAGAATACAAAATAATGATTATAAAGTTACTATAGATACATAATGGCTTACCTTGTAATAGTCCTTTAAGTCTTTCAAATGCATTTATTAAGTGCAAGAAACACTTGAAGGACTAGTACAGGGTAAGTCATTATGGATCTATAGTAACTTGATAATCATTATTTTGTATGCTTGAATGATGAAAATTTGTTTGAATATCATCATTATCAAATAATAACAACTTCTTAAAGGGTTCTAGCTCAATGGCAGAGCACCTGCCTAATTATAGGAAGGAGGTTGGTGGTTCGATTCCTCCGTGCCCTATCATATATTTGTGACTACAAAAATGACTAAATTCGCATATATACGACTATTAGTAGCTAATTTCCCGTATCTTATAGCATGACTAACGTTTAGTTGTATTTAGCTTAGTCATTAATATGTTATTATCTAGTAGTTTATTTAGTCGTATATTTGGTTATTAATTGTTGCAATCAGTGACTAAATCTATGACTAAATCAATGACTAAATCATTGAATATCAATGACTAAATCAATGACTAATAAGCCAAGCTATTAATGACTAAGTGAAATACGAATAAGTTAGTCAAGATATAAAATAGTGGAAATTAGCTACTATTAGTCACCGACTCAAAAATAGTCGTTTACAGCCTAATTTTAGTCATTGTTTTAGTCATTAATTTATCATTTTGTACTAGTTTCCTTTTTTCCTTTGGAACATGTACATAAGCATAACAACCAAAAAATTCTGGATGCTTAATATAGGGTTTATTTCCAGTCCATGCCTCTTGTGGAGTTTTATCAATCAACGCTAATGTGGGTGACTGGTTTACTAGGTAACATGATGTCTCCATTGTTTTCAACCAAAATTCTTGTCCTATCCCAGCACTGCTTAGCATGCTCCTTTCCTTTTCCATCAACGTCCCATTCATCCTCTCAGCAACTCCATTTTGTTGAGGTATGTATGGATTAGTATTCTTCCTTGCTATAGCGCACTTCTTACAGAAATCCTCGAATGCATTCTCACAAAAATCTCCACCATTATCTGTCCTCAACACCTTTATTCTATTTTATGATTGGTTTTCTATAAGATCCTTAAATATTTAAACTTAGTAAATACTTCATATTTCTTTCGAAGGAAATAGATCCATGTGTTCCTTGAGAAATCATCTATAAATGAAACATAATACATATATTTTCCTAATAATGGAACATGAACATGTCCAAACACATCACTATGTATTAATTCTATAATTCCCTTTGCTATTGTAGCACCAGAAGAAAATATTACTCAATTTTTTTTTTCCATATATGCAATGTTCACAGAAATCAAAATCCAGAGTGCAATCAGTCATACCTTCAACCATACCTTTACCTTGTAATTCTCAAAGTCCCTTTTCTCCGATATGCCCCAATCTTTGATGCCATAGTATTTCCTTTCCTCCTTATGTAGTCAGGGTTCTGTCATCTTTACCTCGTTCCTCAAGCACACCAAAACTGTTACATTCATCAATGATGGTTCTTACCAATAGTTTGTACAGAGTTTCATACCGAACTCACGGGGACTTCACTTAGTGAACCTCTCACATAGCACATGCGATCATGGGATGTTAAATAATACCCTTAATTTCAAGAAATATTGACCCAAAATATTTTTGTTGAAACCCCCTCTCAATACTTAAAACCTCCTCCCCACCCCTTTTTATACCTCAATCCTTATAAACCACCCTACCCACCCCCACCTTAAACCCCTCACCCCCTCAATACCTGCAATATATTGGTTCGATTTTTTATAATTTTAAAACCCACAATATGAAATAACATGATAGGATATTGGTCAACAAGTGAAGCCCCTGTGACCGAACTCACCTCATCAATACCATTGATCCTATAACCATTTTTCAACCACCATCTCCACACCTAGTCTTTACACCTGCAACATCCATCTTTCTGACAGATATCAAGTTTCTTCCTAGATTAAGATTGTGTAGAACTCCAAGTAGAGTTCTAATCCTTCCATCCTTTAGTTTTAGCTTGACTCTACCACATCCAATGATATTGGCTGGTGAATCATCTCCCAAGTACACATCTCCTCCATTGTACTTTTCATATTCACAGAACCACTCCCTATGAGGGGTCATATGGAATTATGCACCTAAGTCAATTAACCATATATCACGTTCTGAATGATTACTCATGGAAGCTAGGTACACATCCCCTCCTTATTCCGAGGAGGCCTTCGCCTCTATGGAAGGATTATCCTCATATCCCTTTCCTTTCTCAACATTCTTAAATCAACAATACTTTTTATAGTTCCCAACTTTACCGCATTTCCAGCACTTCCTTACTCCTTTTCTTGGGGATTTAGATCTACCCTTAGATTTAGATCTCCCCCTAGATCCTTTATTTTTGTTTCTCTCCTAGGGGCGACCTCTCACAGACAAGGAATCCATGCTATGATTATCCATGGTTTTCTGCCTCATCTCTTTTGATAGTGGGGATGATACTATTTCATCAAATTTTAAGGTCGCTTGGTTAACACTACCTATTTCAACAATTAGTTTGTCCCAAGAATATGAAATAGAACACAATAATGTAATACCTTTATCTTCTTCATCCATTTTAATGCTAACATAGGTTATCTAACTTACCAGCGTATTGTAGACATTTAGATGCTCTATTAATGTGCCATTTTCATCCATTCCAAGGTGAAGCAGTTTCTCTTACAGAAACAACTTGTTCACAAGGTATTTTGATTGATACAAACTCCCTAGTTTCACCCAAATCTTTACCACACTCTCTTCACAAGATGCGTTCAACAACACAAAGTCTGATAAGCACAAACGTATTGAAATCCTCGCCCTTCTTTCTAATTTATCCCAATCATCTTGTGACATTGTAGTGGGTTTCGTACTCGGATCCACAACAATCCACTATTCTCGGTCTACAAGAAGATCCTCCATTTTGAGATTCCATAGCTCAAAATTCCGGCCATTAAATTTATCGATCTCAATTCTTTAACTGCTTGCCCTTCTCTTTCAATGCACGAATCAACATTGCAAATATCCCACTAAACCCATGTTTATCATAGACCCAAGATCTATGAACCATGTCAAACCCTCAGCAACAAAGGCGTCCCCCTGATTCCAAAATAGAGCTCTGATACCACATGTAAGTTTTAAACTTGTGCAAATAAGAAGAGAATACATATTCTTTTAATCAAAATAGAGATTACACCGTAGCATTCACACATAAACACATATATTTACCCTAGAAACCCTTAACTAGGAAAACCAGTAAACCTTGGAACCTCACCTTAGTATTTTCTCATTATCATTATGAATCCTCACAATACAAAATATAGGTATTCATCAGCATCCAATACCCTAATCCATTAAACTAGTTTATAAAATAGACTCCAATCCCTTAACAAAGATCGTTCGACACAAACCTAAAGTGCGCACCTCCCCTCCGCACGTACATGCAAGTCACCAAGTATGATAAATGTCTTGCTAAGGCCAGGAGTGCATCATTTTATTTTGGCCAGTTCAATTTCAAAAATGAAGAGATAAATGATTCCATCTCTAATTATTATGATAAGTCTAAGGAATTGCTTAGTTTTTGGAGTAGGGTTTATTTGGACCCTAATTTGGTGACCATAGCAACAAAGAATTCACATAGGGAGGGAGTAATGTTGACCTCCAAGAAAACCATGAAAGTAGAAAAGGGTGAGATGGAAAACAAAATATGTGAAAAAATCCTTTATGTTCCCATGAATGGTTTAAGGACACAAGATGTTCCCCCGAGACTGTACAAAAACTTGATTCAAATAGTGTCCTTAGGGAAATTATGAATCACCATAAGCAAGATATTTCGGGTGATTGTATAAAGCTGGTGATTCACTAGGTTGAAGACATGGCCATAAATGTCCCTAGTGATTCACTGGGTTGAAGATCACATGAGCATAGAAATCCCTCATCTATTGGAAAAAAATTTCATTTTGCACTACTCGAGATAAAAATGAAGAGATTTAAGTTTAGTTACCTCGGTACATTACAACAAAAATTATTGACTTATATCGACCCAACGTTGTAGTAGCAAGCAATTTTAAAAATACATATAATAAGAGGTCTAAATTGAAAAAAAAAAATTAATCAGGTTGTTTCTCAACAATCTCCAAAGGAAAATGTACAAGTAGTTGAAGATACTTTGGGGAACTATATGAAAGGTATGGGAAGTGACCCTAGTTTAGTCAACTGTGAAGAAATTGATGTTGTCTCAATTCTAGCAAGATTATATAAAGGAACTAAAATGACAAGATTTTGAGGAATATGAACAAGAACATAGTGATGATGATATTTTTTCTACAATAGAAATTCAACTTGGTATAATTACACCTCCACAGTTGGCACAATGAGAAAATTTACTCTCCAAAATATTTTGTCGATTGTGGGTTTGTTTTTAAGCTATTCGATGAAATGTTGCATTTCAAAGAAACATATGCCATGGAGGAGAAACTTTGTACAATTGAGGATTTACAAAATTTGGGCCTCTTAAAGTTATGGCCTATTTTTCAATATTTTTTTCCAAAATAAAAGTCACCAAATTCCATTTTTTGAAGCCTCATTTTGCCCAATTTTGATGGGGTGAAAAATGTTTACTCTAAAAATATCCATATTTTTCTATAAACTAGATCATAAAACCTTAGAAATTAAAATATTTGTATAATTGTATCACAAAATATATTATAGTTTGAATTTGAAGAATTGGTGAGATTCGCCAATGTTTATACACTTTTAAATAAGTATGGATCCTTAAAATTTTCCCTGCTTCCAGGAAGTACTTGTAGGGTTATAAAAATCACTTGTGGATACTGTGCACTGTTTAAGAAACATAATATATGGAAACACTTGATATATCGATGTTATGGATACACAATTTAATAGAATTGTAGATAATTTAAAAAAATGGAAAATTCACAGTCCAAAGTAGCGTGAGACTCAATTGAAGCAAACACCATAAAGAGCCTGGAAAATGAGTTGAGAAAACGACTGGAGGTTTTGAACATTTTGCCTCTTGAGACTGTTATTAGCAAGGAAGTAGGATTAACTCAAGCAGAAAGAAAAATGAATGAAAAGTTTGAAGAAAGAGTTTGAAAACAAATGGAGTGAAGATTTCAATAAACATGTAGCTGGGATAGAGAAATATATAGCAAAGAGGAAAAAATGAAAAAAATCATTGTTAAGAAGGAAGAAGAATGTAAAATTTGTAAGGGATAGAGTACAGGTCTGATTTCTACTGAAACTTATAATCCCCATGTACACCAATAAGATTTATTTAAATTTGAGTGTTCCATACAAACCCGAGAGAAGGAACTGGGGGAAGCTGTTTAAACAATAGACGTTGGTAAAAAAGTCAAATAGTGGTTTAAAATGTATCGTGCCTTCCTAAAAATGAGAGAGAATTCCTTGATGGAATCTTTTACAGCAATTATGTTGGAGGTGATATTTTCAGGTCATCAACCATACATGAAACATAGCTGAGTGGGATGCTGAGATTAGAGAGATCAAAATGAAAATATCAGAGAACAAATACTAACAACATTTGGGATGTAAGAATGATATATAAGAATTGAAATCCCAAGTTGCCACTTTGTAGCAGAAGAACATTCTTCAAGAAGTAGAAGTTATATATACTCGAGATGATACAGAGTTGAGGGCACAATAATGGGAGACAAAGTTACAACAACTAAAGAAAAATTTGGCTAAAGTTCAATCTCAATTGAATTCTACAAAGACTCTTCTTCAACAAAAGGAAAATGAACACTCAGAGAAATATAAGAAGAATGTAGAAACACTGAAGAAGTACATTGGAGATAAAAGTGGATTGCATGAAAATTTGGCAAATCATAGGAATAAAATGAAAGAGTTAAAACAAAAATTAGAACATGCACCTGCCACAACTTCCGAAGAACCAGAAACTTCTAGACAAGGCAAGAGAGAACACACAATTTTTTTCTTGTCTAGAAGAGGAGGGATTGCATCCTACACTACCCAAGTAACCTAGAACTTTGGAATAACACTATTTACATATGCTATGTAAGGAAATACTTTTGAAGGTTTAATAGATAATTTGATATATGTGTGCGTTTATTTCTCGGGAATGTATGTCTTTGATGCATTTAATGTGAATCGTAATTTTGAATTTTTTTTTACATGAAAAAAACACTACTTGTAGTTTTTAGTCATTTCAATCGAAGTAGATATTTATTTACATCAAGTTTCTTCCAAGAGCATCAAAACTATTATGATCTATAGATGCATCAGAATTGACTTCTAGAAAACAAAAACTACAACAGATATGTGTAGTATTCAACACTTCAAATATTGATACACAGTTACAAGAGATTAATCAGTCTAAACCCAAAAAAACATAGATAATACTAATTCTTTATAGAGCATAAATCTTTGAAGATGAAACATTACATAAAATCCATCTTGCAGATCTATAAGATGAAACATTACATGCACTTTCTGAACCAAAATTGAAAAACTAGATCCATAAGAATGTGGAAAATAGTAAAACACACAATTTAAAGCTGAAATCACCAAAAAAGACCCAATAATGAGGTCTTAGTGGGCGTTTTTCTGAATTGTGTAAGACTATGTTCAAAATAGAAAAGTTTCCATTTTGTAAACTTAAGTACGCGCAAATGGAACATAATTTTAGGAATAGGAAAGGGGTTTTTGTCACACACACACACACACACACACACATATTCAACCACATGGTATTAATTTTAATTAATGACAATTGTATGGAATGTGACGTGCATTTTTCTAAGCCTGATTTTGAACATTTACACTCTATATTTTATATAACAACTTAGAATTTTCTAGAATACCTAGAATTTTAACCAAGAATTCAAAGTGAATGGTAATTGAATTTTCTCCCTCTGAAAAAACTATAATTTTATTTTTGAAAACAAAATTACATAGTTAATATGCCTTATGTTAAAGCTAGGTCGAGTAATTTGGTTAATTGGAAGGAAATCCTCCAGCGTAAATTGCATCAATTTCAGTAATACCTCACAGATCAAATCATGGAACTTGAATATCAAACAACAAGATGAATATTGATATGACAGGAAAAACCAAGAAAATGGATGAATATACAAATTTCACAAATTGATCATCTTCATGCATCCATAAGAAGACCATTTGCATTCAGAATGATATTCTCAAAAGAAATGAAAGATATTTGAATATCAATGATAGACTATTGGAAATCATAATAAGTAAAATAATCCATGGTTTGAAAGACAATAAAATCTAAGATAGAATTGTACTTGTATTCAAATATTAGAAATAGAGTCTGGATTACACAAAGTTACATAATCTAACCATTAAATTACAAGAATTTTGATTATAGCATATTACATAGTAATAAAACTTTTCCCTTTATTTCTAGAACTTAGTCACGGCCCTCTATACTCCAAACCCCCTTCTGGGCATTCCTGCAACTCAAAATTCACAAAATATTACAAAAACACATTCTCCAAATTTTTACCTTTATTTCTAGAACTCAGTCACAGTCCTCTGCACTCCAAACCCCCTTTTGGGCGTTCCCGCAACTCAAAATTCACAAAATATTACAAAAACACATTCTCCAAAACTTTGTGTAGCACTTCTGTGATTTCATGTATGTAAGGTGCCGCTGGAAATTATGAAAGGCTTCTTGTAGCCAACAGTTCAATGAATAACCTTGATACAAGTCAACTCACAAAATATCCTACCATCTGCCTTATAAATGACCTCGACCAAAATTTGAAATTCTTATTACCTGAGAACATTCTTGTTTATAGTCTCTATAAATTTTTGGTTAAGCATGTTGAGTTTCCTCTGCCAAAATTTTGAGACTGTATTTTGCTTGATGCTTGATTTTATACTATCAACACTTTTCCTTCAATACTTTGTTCCTTTTTAGAAACTTCTTGTTCTATTTATGCAACTGATTCTTCTTGCATGTATTTTGAGCCCAAACACAGAATTTGTTATGCTTAGCAAAAATTTTATCCAGTGTTTTCTTAAATTTTTCTCCTTCCCTTCTCATTGTAATGTTTCCATGATTTATATTTCCATTTAACTCCTTATACTTCTGTAGTATCCTATGGAGTTTTTACACTTTCTTAAGATTTTTATTTTTTGGGTGAGGTGATATAGTAAACTCCTGTACCTCTACTTCTTTAACATGTTCATTCTCCACTAGCTCAGAGTCCTAATTGTCTGAATATGGTATATTAAAACATTCTCATATGCTTCCTTCACATTATTGAGATAGGGTGAACTTGGAGTTAATTCCTCTACCTCATGCTCTGTTTTAGAATATGTTTTCTCACTATGATCATCTCCATGCAATTTTGGAAATTTTTGTAACCCTATCTCAATACTTGTTAAAATATGAGAAATATGATTGTATATCCTAAGAACTCTTTCTTCTTCTTAATCTAAAGCATCCTCAATAGGGATAACAACATTTTTAAAAAGAAGGATCCATAGCAGCCTTGCATTAAGCCTAAGATTATTAGTAGGGAAAGTGTGTGGCCTTTTGAACACATTCTTTTGTTGTATATTATTCTTGGTTTTCTAAGAGAATTTCTTGGAATTTTTCTTTGTAAGTGTGATACTGGAAGGTTCCACTATGTCTTGAGAAAACTTGCGCCTCACTCCATAGAGCTGAAAGATGGTGAGAAAACTTGAGATGAATGGAAGAACAAGATGATATTGAGATATCCATGAGCTTCCTGTAGCTTTCACTTGTAACTTATGAATCCATTTGATCTCCTTGAAATACCTGAGTGGCCTCTCCAAATCACCAATTAGGATGGGAATCTTTCACCCTCGAAATTGGTTAAGGCAAGGAACTAGTCATCCACTAGCTCTCTCTTCACAAACCAAAATTCATCAAATGATCAAAATGCTTCTTCTCATGGATGATCCTTGTATTTTATAAACATTATTGGTCTTATAAGGTTCCAAATCCATCCATAAACCAAAGCCAAGTCGAATTGGTGTGGTTGTTGTTGCTATGCCATTTGGCCTCTCTCTTCACCTTCCCTCTCCTCCCAAATTTGAGTAGGAGCCTCTTGGCCTTCTCCAACTCCAAAATTCGACCTCCAAGATGATATATTCAGGACTAACATGTCAGTATGTCATCCTTCAGATCTTAATTGTGTCATAAATTTCATATAATCTCCATCATTGGTGTCATAGATGTCATAAATGTAAGGGGAATCTAGCCAAGTATCCATGAAACTCCCATTTGGATCTTCCTCTCCCATGTAAGTTACAATTCATCCCAAATTCAGCCTATGAAGTATATGGAAAATTATATTAACCTCATAATCCATCCCAAAACATTAGTCTTCCCATAGATTCAAAATTACAAGAGGAGGATGCCATTTAAAATATGAATTCTAGCTTGTGTGGGCCCCACAGTCTCCATGTGTCTCCATGCTCCATTTCCACTTTGATTTTCTATTGTATTTATTTAATAAGCTACATTATTAAATATATTTCCTCTTATAATTTCTAAACATCATTTATTATGCCCCTTATTCCAAATCTCCAAGCTTCCACCCCCAACCTAGGAAACTAGTGATTTTTCTCCTTGGAAATTATTTGACTTTAAGCATCCATTTGACAACTTTCATGAATATAGAAAATGCAATTTTTCCATTGTGACCCAATGCAAAATTTGGGACATTAAAAATCCTCCCTTCCCAATATTTATTGTCCTCAAGAAATTTCAAACATGGTTGTTGAATAACCTGCTTTCTGTATGATTCTTTGAAGTTTCCACTAAGCTACCCACTTTGAGTCTTTGGGATTCCATGAAGATTTTAGACAGGAACCACCATGGTTTCTGTTGCACTACTCTAATTAACATAACCTTATTAAGTGGGGAATCCATCTCCCATACTTCTTGTTTCCAGAATAATTTGGAATCAATGGGACTAAATACTATCCCGAGGTCCCATTGCTTACATTGCACCCCAACAATTAAGAGTGCTCTCCAACTCATACCATTAGGAAAGAGAATTATTGGATCCGATTTTCTTGTATGCATTATTCCAAACATCATGAGTACATAATATATATCATAAAATTCCATAACAAAATAATAAAAAGATACATCAAGGAGGTTCCTCATCAAAAAATCATGAAAGTGCTTATACCTCCAAGTGAGTATACTACCATTTGCCAAGTGCATACATGCTTCAAGTGACCAGTCAAATATGCTCCAATGACATAGGTGAGGATCCCATGTCCTATAATGCTGCTCCCAAAGAATGTAACATGCATCAAAATAATAATAATACATGTGTTCTTTCATCCAAGAAGTGAATGAAGAACCTCCACCAAAATCTGAACCAAATAAGGAGCAAGTAAAACATGAAGACTTCAAGTGGTTCAAAGAAGTCTCATCAATACATCCATGAATATGTATATCATCATGAAATAACAGAGGATGTTTCTGCCAATAATAATGTTCCTCAATCATATCCCTCTTCACCCAAGTGTCGGATGAAGTTCCTCCAACATAAAATGAACCAAGTGTTGAGCAAGAAAAACCATGAGTCTTCAAGTGACTCAAATGCATATCATAGGTGCATCCATGTAGATGTGCATCATCATAAAGTAACAAAGGATTCTGCTGCAAATGTGAATAAGATTTTTCTCCAACCATGTCATGATAAAAAGTAAATATAGGAGTTTCATACTCCTCATGTGGCACCATCAAAAATAACCCTTTCACCCATACTTCATTGAGACTAATGCTGCAAAACATGGAATTGGAGTATGTAGGAGAATGAACTAACTCACCCAAATGATCAAAAAGTGAAGAAGTTTCATCATGGTAAGGATCCATATGGGTAGTATCATGCAGCTCCTTCAAAAGGGTGAAACCTTTGTCATAGATTGGTTCCAATGTAGAGGAATCATGCTCTTCTTTAAAAATTGCATAACCTTTATCAAGAGACAATTCAAGTTCATATTATACCACATAAAGTGTTTGGATCTCTTCAAGTTCATATTCAAACACATCAAGTACATTCAAATTTCCAAATTTCTCATGATCCACCATGTCATGGGAATCCTCCAAACAATCTACCATTTGGCAATATGAAACATAGGAGGAAAAACAAGTGTTTTGCAACTTTTCAAGAAGTTGCTCATTTTGAATTGTGAGCTTATGAATAACTTCATTATTCTTCAAGTAGGATTCATGTAACCATTCACTAAGCTCAATGACATTTTTTCTATAAAAAAGAAAAGACATGAAATTACCTTTGATGTTGCACATTGCTCTTTGAATCTTCTCCATGTTTTCAAGGAGAAGAAGGATTTCAAATAGGTTTTATACTTGATGAGAAGTGACATTAGGGAATAAAGATGCCAACTATGTTGCATTTTTGTCATTTAGTGGAATTATTATCTTTTCATATTCAACTCGAAGTTGACTTCTAATATTCGAAGCCAAGTATCTTTTTTCTTTAAAATTTTTGAAAATACCTGCTAACCTCATAACACATTTGAAAAATTATGCTCACATATTATTTACAAGACACATTTTGTCATGTTCAAAAGTGTTTCTATATCCTTAGGAAATACTCTTCCTCATTCTTGGTTTCTATTTGGATTTCTCATTTCCCTATTCTTATGATCCATTACTTCATTTCTTAACCATCCCAAAGTATAAGGATGAAAAACCCTAGTCATCTAAAGAGCATGGGCCCCTTGGATATGCATACAAGGAACCATCCCATCTACTAAACAACAAGAACACAACCAAAGACTCTAGCTAGCAAGGAATCCAATCTTGCAATGACAATCGATCAATGTTTTTATTGTGAATGAATAATACCACCATGCTGAAATGCATAATACTATGAACTTATTAGAAATTGGCGTAAATTTCCTCATATTCATATCTATCATGCCCTGCACACCCCTACAATTGCAACATGTGGAATTATTTATAACACTTCCACATCCTCACCGACTTTTTATACTTTTATTCATATGATAGGACTTCAATAACCTACAAGCACAACATTTCACTGTACATGAAACATAACTTTTTTTCTCTTAAAATTGCATGCAAATGATAGTCAACTTCGCTATTATGCAATAAATAAAATCATCACTAATTGTTAGTCAAAAACCACATTGAAAATATTGGACATGCTAACATAATTATTAAAACTTTATAATTACCTCATGTCGAATGAGGATCTTGTATGATGCATATCCATATGATTTCCCGTTGTTAATATCATTTACTCTTGGATTTTATGATGGTATGGTTCCCTGGTCTTACATGAAACCCCAATTTTCTCGAATATCACCTACCAAATTTGAAAAAATCATTTTCTCAATTCCTCTAGTTGGATGAACCTTGTCGTAATATTGTGTAATTTTTTTTATTTTCACGAAACATATTCAAAACAATTATAATTCTGGCATGGATTGAGCAATATACTAGCTTTGACATTGATCCAAGAGTCAACTGTAATTGGAAGAACATGTCCCACTAGGTATGACTTAGTGAAACAATAAGAATTTCCATCTATAGCAAATAAATAATTAATAAAGCATGTACCTTTTCAACATTTTTTCTATTCATGGAATACATTTTCATAATATTGAATTCTCTATTGCATAAGCCTAGCTGAATGTTTGTAATACGATAATCAAACTTTTCTTCCCATCCTTCAATGCTTTGTTCCAAAGCAAGATTCAATTTCTAAAGTTTTAAAACAAAGTAAATGATTAAGAAAGTCATGGAAAGATGTTGTCCCTATGAAGTTTTTGGATATTTTGGGTACCCGTTTTTAAGAAGTGGTTGAAGTGTGAACGGAGCTGTGACAACGTGGTTTGGCAAAGTGGATAGTTTCGAAGAATCGACTGAGAATTCAGGAAGTTAAACTATTTTGATGACGTCTGACTGAAAGGTTGGTTAGACTATTAGGAAATTTTGTTCACTTACATTATTAGGATTTGGTAGTGGGCACGGGGTAAAAGGACAAAAATATCCTATAAATATGTAATGGGATGAGAGTTTTGGGGTTAGAGAGATTTGGCAAAAATTCATTTGCTTTCTGTATTTTGTTGCGGAGAAGTTAATGTAGTGTTTTTGTATATGTCATAGTATAAACTGAAGTGGAGTCACAAGGATGAATATTAATCTACAAGCGGTTTGTGAAGATATTTTGTAATGAGTTTTTGAGGAGATATATGTTGGTTGTGTGTGTAGACATAAGCGTTCTTGCTACAACTCTTAATGATAACAAAATATTTTTTGGTATTTCTCGTCTTGGGTTTCCACGTTAAAATATCTGGTTTCAAATGCCTCTAATGTGTGTCTTTACTCTATTCTTTGTTTACTAATGAATCAACTGATACATAAATGTGATGAATGAATGAAGTAATTAATGAATCTCCATGCTATCATAGTTATGGTTAAATGTTGTAGTTGACTGGGGTAATCATTGTCGAAGTTGCATCTGTTGAATATATATTTGTTGTTTTATGGAACTAATCCCCTTCCTTTCTGCAAAAACTTGGTTCTTGTAGTCCCCATAGGTACCTCAGGTGATACCTCACTGTAATGTTCCAAAAAATGACATGCATGCAAACCCTAAAAGCTATATAAGAAGGTTAGTTGAACCAAAAGGGTATGCATTGTTATTATTCATCATTAAGATTTGGATTGGAGAGATCTGAGAGCTAATTCGGGTTGAGGGTGAATTCCATAGCCAACATTGGGTTTAGTGGCGAAATCTATCCACCCTAACCAATTTATCGGGTCGATCATTCAGATCTATCATCATACTTCAAAGACTACAGATATTGTTAGAGAAATAAGGAGATAAAAAGATCAGGAGCATCTAGGGAAACACAGTTGGACACATCCTTTCCTGTTTGGAAAGTGATTTCTTCATCTGATCAAGGGAGCGTCTAGGATAAAGACAAGTCATCTACAGCATGAGAAAAACTGATATTAGGGCAATGACTTGTTTAGGAGAAATCATGGGCACATATGTGTTGTGAATTCCATCTAAGAAGGGTGTATTCTTCATTGTTAGTGCAAGCATCACCATGTATTGAGCAAGGGGAGAATTATTAGTTATTGGAACAATGATCATTCATTGTTAGTGTGGCAGAGGCTATCCTATTGACCACTGTGAGTTTACCTACTATGATTGTGGTTTCTACTGAGAGATGGAACCATTAAATACACCAGCGATCTCCCTTAAATCTTGCGTGTTACTTCATCAAAATCATGTGCCTTAACTAATATGGAGATAGAGAGTTAATTATTGAAGAAGGGTGTGTTAATGGTGGCTATATGTTGATCAAAAAGGAAGTCATGTTTAGGAGTTGCATGCATCAATATGGGGTTGGAACTTCATATTTGAGACTAGATATTCTCTACTGAGAACAAATTCCGTTGCTTGAAGGCACATCTTTGCTGCTGATATCACCCTAGTCAAATCTGGGCACATTCTGAATGAGTATCATCATTAAGACCATTTCCAAGTGTGAGGAAAAGGCTACTACAGCCAACTATATCAGTATTTACTGCTATATTTATGATATATATTGTTCATTAATCCATAATTCAATAAAGGAAGATTGTAGCTACTACAGTTATAATTCGTTTTCAGTATCTCTGTTTGTACACCAATTTCATGGCAATTAAACAAGAAATCATTTCTTCAATGCATACATGTTTATGGTAAATGAAAGGTGGGTAAAATATTAAGTTAGACACCTAAACCAAACACAGAAACAAACATATATGATCTACAATTTACATTAGTAGTAAGAAAGAAACCAATTGTAGAATAAAAGTAAGGGCTTGAGGGAACTTTTCAACCCATAATTTGATCAACTATACAGTAGAAGAGGAAGGGTTAAGGAAGATTTAATTTGGGATATTACACTCACCTAATATGTAGGTGTTTCCACAAGGGTTAAAACCATTTCAGGCCAGTATCTTGGGTGATTATTTGTATGTCATTGTATGGACCTAAATTGTCTTGAGATTGTGCTAACAGATGGTTTCGTTGTCGAGATTGATATCAATGTGGAGGGGAATGTTTATGTGGCATCCATCAAAGCCTCAGATTGAGGATTTGGTTGATCAGAAGGCACAATATTTTTATCAATAAGAAAACTAAGGTCCGTGACTGACTCCAAGACAATGGTTAGGTACCATTTTAAGACAACTCGTCAAAGAGTATTGTGACAAAAAGGAGCAGTACCATCTTATTTCATATGAAGAATAAGCTACATATTTGCACCAGAATCGATGTTCTGACATACCCATGACCCTGCATACATCTCCAGAGACAGAGGCAAGACCTAACATTTCATCACATTTTGTTTAAGTTTTCAAGTAAATAAGAGTAGTAGTAATAATGAGAATAAGCTTACACCAAATAGTAAAATTCCAGTTAGTGGTCCTACAAATTCTAGTCATTCAGTACCCCATTGGTATAATGGCAGGGGATGATATAAAGTTTACTATTTTCCATGGAAATGGATATGAGGATCCATAACAACACTGGTTCCTATGTGAAGTAGTATTGACTATTAAACAGGTCCAAGACGAGGCTATTAAGAGGGCCCAGAAGATCACACTAGTACAAAATGAGGAATTAGTGACTACATTACTGAAAAATCTAGTCACCATATTTTTTCCAGTGATTTACTACCAAATACGAGCAATTTTGAGTGAACCAACTTTAAATGACTAAATTTAATGACTAATTTAGTCATGGGTTAAAAAATATGACTATATAATAAGTGACGGATTTAAAAATGACTAACGTAAATGACCAATTTAGTCACGACATAAAAAAATGACTATCTACAAGAATACGAATTAGTCATTTTTAATTGTGTATCTCCGACAATGGAAAATTTCAATTTTGACAGTGAATTGTTACAATTTGCTAAATTTTGTAAATTTTCTACCTTCTATCTACGCCGATGTGTACGTCAACAATTCTGAATCCAAAATGGAATTGGTGGGGTTAGGTTCTAGTGTTTTTCCCAGGTGGGGATAGTGTTAGGGATTTTTGGATTATTGCAGATGATGTGCTTTAGTTTATATTTCTTTCCATATTGGGATAAAAAATCCCAGATGATATATATGTTGGAAAACCCTATTTCTGCAATGGTTCCATGCACCTCGAGCTTCATACATCCAACAAATAAATTGCATGAAATTTCTCTTGGCCATCTTTATCCCTATTGCACCATTGAAGAAAACCTTTAAGAAAAGGAAAATGTGCCTACAATTACGAAGGTAGAACCAACATATCGATACCTATAAGAAACAAAGCTAGTTGTTGACCCTTCAATGCAGTGAGAGTCCCCAATGCCATACTAAGTGATTTTCTAAATTCATAGTTATCATTTATGACCATTGAACTAGCACCAGTCATAGCTTCACCAGGCTCATATCCTTTAGTAGCAGTTGATCCAATTGAACTGATGGAAGTACCAAGAACAATATTTTAACCAATCGAATAATCTATTAACTAGGATGCTGACCCAGAACCAGTATTAGATCCATATTGAGCAAGAAAAACCATGAGTCTTCAAGTGACTCAAATGCATATCATATGTGCATCCATGTAGATGTGCATCATCATAAAGTAACAAAGGATTCTTCTGCAAATGTGAATAACATTTTTCTCCAACGATGTCATCATAAAAGTAAATATAGGAGTTTCATAGTCCTCATGTGGCACCATAAAAAATAACCCTTTCACCCATACTTCATTGAGACTAATGCTTCAAAACATGGAATTGGAGGATGTAGGAGAATGAACTAACTCACCCAAATGATCAAAAAGTGAAGAAGTTTCATCATGGTAAGGATCCATATGGGTAGTATCATGCAGCTCCTTCAAAAGGGTGAAACCTTTGTCATAGATTGGTTTCAATGTAGAGGAATCATGCTCTTATTTAAAAATTGCATAACCTTTATCAAGAGACAATTCAAGTTCCTCTTATACCACATCAAGTGTTTGGATCTCTTCAATTTCATATTCAAACACATCAAGTACATTCAAATTTCCAAATTTCTCATGATCCACCATGTCATGGGAATACTCCAAACAATCTGACAATCTAAAACATAGGAGGAAAAACAAGTGTTTTGCAACTTTTCAAGAAGTTGCACATTTTGAATTGTGAGCTTATGAATAACTTAATTATTCTTCAAGTATGATTGATGTAACCATTCACTAAGCTCAATGACATTTTTTCTATCAAAAATAAAAGACATGAAATTACCTTTGATGTTGCACATTGCTCTTTGAATCTTCTCCATGTCTTCAAAGAAAAATGGCTCCTCAAAGGAAGGGCCTCTTGGATCTTATTTTCATTCATATTTAAGTACCCTTCAAGAAAATGAGGCTCTTGCAAATGAACCTCCTCATATTCTTCGTTCTTGCTTGGACCAACTTCATGAAGCTCAAGTGGCAATGGGGAAGTTGATGTTGTTTCTTCTTCAACTGCTACAAGTTATTCATTTTCATGTTTAATGGAATTTTGGATTTCAGCAACAATTTCATAAGTGATCTCTATGTCACCAACATATAGGTGTGAGAACCCATCAGTAGGTACTCCTTCATAGTTCAAACATCCATAATGAGATTCTCTTTATTTCATTTCCAAGGTAGCATGTGTCTCAAAGTTATCTTAAGTATTTTCAATAAAATATTCTTCATACTCATGTGATGTCTCTTCATATTTTTCAGAGTCACTTGGGAGTGACATTCGATCCTCTTGATGTAATTCTTTTTCTTCTTCACCACCCACAGAAATTTGTAGCTCCTTGATCTCCTTCCTACTTGTGCATTGATTATTATTCCTTAATGAGTTCTTATTTGAATTATTTTTCATAAATTCCTTCAACCAATCATTAAGGTCTTCAAAATAAATGATCTTATGTGTCTCTTCATGATGGAAACTTCTACTACCCATAAATTGGATAGCCATCAATTGGAATGATTGCTTAACCTTCCTGGTCATATCATCACCACATGACTTAATGACTTTATTCAATTCATATATAACATCCATAAATTCAATAGGTTCCAAGAACATGCTATGATACAATTGTAATGTCCCCTTTTAGGAAATTTGATCAAAATTACCAATTCTTCAATTCTTTCACAATGTACTCAAATTCATCTTCTTACAACTCTAGTTATATGGATTCAATTGATCCAAAATTACTCCAATTAATTTCAAACTTGGTGAGGAAGGTCCTGAGGGGTGATGGTACATATTAGTACATCTATCAGATATACAATCAAATAATATAGCTAACCATGGTATGCAATTCGCAAGGGAATAAGTTTTGGGACAAGACTAGTCAATTTGGGAGGTGGAAATCCCCCCTGGGTCTTGGAACAAATATCTTCACAACACTGTACAAACTTCACTAATGGTGGGTATGATACTTGGATATGTTATCAGAATAAAGTAAATTTGAATCATCATGTATGGTTTTGGGGTCGAATAGGTATCCAAGGGAACTCCATGAATTTATTAGTAATTTTGAGGTTCCAACCCCCAATAATAGATGACTCCAAATAGCTCCAAATACTCTCGAATTGTACCAGAATGTGTATGAGTGATAAAATAACTTGATTATAATGTTCAGGGGTGTATTATGGCCTTCAAATTACTTCTTAAATTCTATATAAAATTATGAATAAGATAGATGCTTTAACTAGCAATCTTGGGGCTCAAATCCCCCCCGGGTAATTGCCGGAATGGCTTCCCATCTGTGTAGAAAATCACTCAAATTATCAAATTGAAGTAGGGGATGTCTATAATACATTATCAAAGACTCATATTCAGAACCAATATAACTCCCATGGCTGTTATCACTTCTTTCAATCAGATATAAAAAAACTAGTTTGGACCCTTGGGGAAATGAGATGCATTTTGCTCCAATTGCTATGAAATTTGACCCAATGGCCACAAATTATTATTTAATGAAAATGGAACCCATAGTACACATTAATTACATTTCATTCACTCATAAATCATCAATGGTGCACACATATATTCGATTCCATCAAAATTGCAAGAGTTTACAACAAGGTATTGGGGAAATGGCACTGTTTCTTCAATATTGGACAATAATACATGAGATATATTTTAATTTAAACCTGATATATTTATGAAATTTAAATGTAGATAATTTACATCAGAATACAAAATACTGGAGCAAGAGAATCTCCCTCAAAGAGATGAATAGCTCACCAAGTGCGGCTCACTCCATAGAGCTGAAAGATGGTGAGAAAACTTGAGATGAATGGAAGAACAAGATGATATTGAAATTTTCATGAGATTACTGTATATTAAACCTGTAACTTATGACTCCATTGAATCTCCTCGAAATACCTGAGTGGCCTCTCCAAATCACCAATTAGGATGGGAATCTTTCACCCTCGAAATTGGTTAAGGCAAGAAACTAGTTATCCACTAGCTCTCTCTTCACAAACCCAAATTCATCAAATGGTCAAAAAGATTCTTATCATGGTTGATCCATGTATTTTATAAAAATTATTGGTCTTCTAAGGTTCAAAATCCATCCATCAACCAAATCCAAGTCGAATTGGTGTGGTTGCTCATGCTATGCCATTTGGCCTCTCTCTTCACCTTCCCTCTTCTCCCAAATTTGAGTAGGATCCTCTTGGCGTTCTCAAAATCCCAAATTCAAACTCTAATATGCTCTTCAGGCCTGAAATGTCAGTATTTCAGCCTTCATATATGACTTGTTTCATAACTGTCATAGAATCTCCATCATTGTCATAGATGTCATAAATGTAAGGGGAATCTAGCCAAGTGTCCATGAAACTCCCATTTGGATCTTCCTCTCCCATGTAAGTTAAAATTAATTTCAAATTATACCTATGAAGTATATGGACAAGTATATTAACCTAATAATCCATCCCAAAACATTAGGATTCCCATAGATTTGAAATTACAACAGGAGGATGCCATTTAACATAGGAATTCTAGCTTATGTGGGCCCCATAGTCTCGACATGTCTCCATGCTCCATTGTCACTTCAATTTTCTCTTGTATTTATTTAATAAGATAAATTATTAAATATTTATCCTCTTCTAATTTCTAAACATCATTTATTATCCCACTTATTCCAAATCTCTAAGCTTCCACACCCAACCTAGGAAACTAGTGATTTTCCTCCTTGGCAATTATTTGACTTTAAGCATCCATTTGACAAATTTAATGAATATGGAAAATTTGAATTGGCCATTGTGACCCAATGAAAAATTTGGGACATTACAAGCCCCATCTAATAGTTTCAAGTAAACATTGTGATTTCTCCTCTTACAGTCCTGACCTCACTGAATATGATACGTATAATGTGATGGCCTCTCCTTATCACTATCAAGGTAAAACTCTTCTCCCATTGTGATCAACCTATCCATAGTTTTTCCTTCCATCCCAGCCTAAACTTTGTTTGGAATTAGTTTCTTTACTTATCACATACTTTCCGATATATTCGAATGTAGGGGATTGGGTTTATAAATTTAATTATGAATCTGGTGGTTGTTTCATTAATAACTTCAAATGGTGAGAAATTGGATGGATATTGATAGTCAAATAGTCAAATAAACAATCTCTAAAATCATTGATATATATAATGTTTTGGTAATTAACAATGCTCCCGCAAGTTATTGTGTCTAACCCCTTGCAAATTAAACAATCCAAGCTTGTCAAAAAATTCCCATATTGAATTGATAATTTACCACTATAATACCAAGTTCTTGAGTGTGTATGTATAAATAGGACTATTCAATTAAGGAGAGTCTGACACCAAAAAATTGGAAACTTCTTTAGTATTTAAATCAAAACTAAATGACAAAACCACCACATGATTCCATGAGTTAACATTAAATGGATCCTTCATAACATGATTGGTGAAAATACATGACTACTACGAAGTACAAAGTGGTCATTATGGATTTTAACCACCAGGTTGAAAATCCCCCATAGATCACCTCCGATTGTGTTGTGCATGTATTGGGATAAAAATGTCTTATCCTACTGTTGAGGACTGGAAATTCACAGGCGACAACAACAAGGGATTCTCCCCAGTCAACGTTCCCAACTAGCTCGTGACTGTTTGGTATAGGGAATCCATCCAGTTTGCGGTCCGGCTACCGTAGGTCAAGTAACAAAAATAAAAAGGTTTTACTAGTTGCGGCCCAGTCCACCGTGTGTATTTTTGTGTTTTTAGTTTTAAGTATGACATGCAAGTGCCTATATAAAATGCAGATTGATTAAGAAAACAAGGAGTGGTCACAATGTGATGCACATGTTCTTACCTCTCGTCTTAGACTCTCTTGCCTCTGAATCACACACACAACAAGAAATTAAAACTAACTACCTAACGTATCCCTAGGGAGCAAAATTATCACTTATTAATGAGTAATGTATTTTGTGCATGCATTATGAAAAATCACAGATAGCTGATACTTCTTTCAAAACAAATGAACATTTAAAGATATTTGAACAACCAGATAGCCAATTGTTTATGAACAACATTCATTACTCATAGTGGAAATTTTCATAAAATAAACCAGAAATCATTCATACAAGAACATAGGTTCAAAGAGTTAGAATGATCTCACAGTTAATGGACACAAAGCTGAAAACAAAATAGTTCCTCTTCAACAAATCCATAGCATAACATTTGAACATTCCACCAAGCTTTCTCCAACAGGCAAACTGTAATTATCTATTGCAAAAGGAAATAGTTCTTCTTACAATATGTCTTCACCAATCTAACTGGGAAAAAGTCGTCCCCCTTATCTAAATATTCTACATTTATACAAAAAGAACCAAATTGTTGGGCTACCCACGAATGATTCTTGGGCTTCCCCAAAATCATTTAGTCTCAAAATTTTGTCCTCTTGTGAGTGCTCATGATTCGCATAATGCGTTACATTTCGGATTAAGATGCATGCATACTTAATAAAACAAGACCAACTTAGTAACTGATGAACCTTTCCAAGCCTAACCCCTGTTGCTAATGATTCCACTTTGTCTTTATTTGTCCCTTTAAAAAATTCCATTGACCTTAGAATATCTCTTCCTATCGCTTTTCGGCCAGCTTTCTTCTGCTTTGTCTTCCAGCTATGTCGTCTTTGCAGTAGAAGTCTGAAGAATCTTCTAAATCCGCCTGCAGTTAAAAAAAATTCACCATTAATTTGGACTGCATATTTTCAACAAACATAACCATACTAATAATACGGCTGATCATCAAAATGAGGCCCTGTACTGCGTTCTTGTCGCGAAACCCTTAACACGAATCGAAAACCACTGCCACCCAAAGAAAGGTTAAAAACTTGCAAAATGGCAGGAAAAACCTTATCGGCAACTTGAACCACTAAAACATCAGGAGGATATTTTAAATAACATCCCCAATGGAGGGCTTCAGATGGACAATGAGCTCTGGAGGACCAATAAGCCTATCGGTGTCTGAAAAAATAAACACTAAAGCATCGGGCGGAAACACTCTTCGTCGGCGAATGGAACAACATAAACGTCGGGTGGTTAGAGAATTACGCAGCTGCAATGGCGGAAGACGGAAAGACTATGGACTTAGCGGCAAATAAAAACATATCGGTGAAAACCAACACAAAACATCGACGAGCGGAGCATTTATATGGCGGACATTTAGTTCGCTTGGGAGCTGTAATGGTGGAAAGCAATTAGACTATGACTTCCAACTTACATTCATAAAAGTTTCGGACATGTTGAAGAAAACCTCATGAAAATGCTAAGTGCTCAGAAATCATCGTTCAGCTTCCGCAATGGTGGCCCTGAAGGGAAATACGGCTCCGATGCATGGTTAAATGACTTTCGAACAACCAAACTAAAACGTCACTTTCCAACAGACTTTCGGCCAGGCAGCGATGAAAAAACTTGTTTCATCTCCAAAACAGATCGAACGGGAAACATCTGAAATCCAATCTTCAAAATTCACAGCTCAAACAGTTTTAGACATAAGCAATTTTCCGAAAAGTATGAAAATAGTTGACCTCAAAACAATCCAAACTTATAGCAGAGGGGAAACAAAAATAGAGTTTATGGATCCAAACAATTTTAGGCAAGATAAAAGTTAAGAGGAGGGTCCAAAATTTCAAAAATTTGTGAAAACAGTTGCAACTGCAACAATTGGCAACTATCTGGTGAACCTAGATCTCTAGATAATTTATTCCTTAAGTGACAGACTGTTTGACAATAAAACCAACATGTTGAATTCTTCTAGATGTTTGTATTTACCAAATGGAAAATATATGTACTTTTAATCATTGATTATAGTCCAATTTAGGGGAAAGGAAAACAAGATTTCCAAGTGAAGATAACTCTTTTGAGGCCAGGAAGATGAGTTTCATTTATTACCTCTGTCTTCGAGTAGCTCCTAGCTTGGACACCACAGGATTGTAACATATGGTAAACATAAATATTCATGTGTTCCTCATTCCCATGTCATTTTTCACGTTTGTGCTTTTGAAATTTTGTTCTTTGCATATGAGTCCTCCTACATGCCTTTCTTTCTGAAATTTTTTATTCATGCTCTTCTATCCATAGTGTCCTTTTGTGTGAGAGATGTATTTAACTTTCAGCTCACAGACGGAGAAGAACTTTGGAAATTTGGTAGTTATATGGTTCAGTACTTTGTTTCGATACATAATGCTTTTATAGGAGTTTTTGACTCTTATCTGCCTATTGGCTTTCAATTCTTGACATGGGATCATTTATATATAATATACTTTTTACCTTGCTTCCTTTCCGTGGGTCCTTTACTGTCACTCCCTAGGACATTTTAAATGTGAGATGGATGGAGCCTCAAAATAGTATTCCAGACCTTTTGATCCTGGTTTATTTTACAAGGATTAAGTAGGACTTCAATGTGTTCATAGCCATTCAGGAAAACTGCTAAACTAGAAGAAATTCTTTCAGATAAAACAATAGTACATAGTCTTACACTAAAGGAATTTAATTACTCCAGAATTCTGATACTCTCCATGCAACCAAAAGTTTGCTTCTTGCTTATTGAAATCAATCCATATCTAAACTACAACAAAACATAAATAAAACAAATCAAATTAAACAGCCAAATCAAAATATTTATGTACAAGATAAAAGAACAAAACTCAAGAAAAATAAGGTTTGATAACTAAACCATTTATTGGTAAGTTCTCTTCCCACCCCTGTAGATCCTAAAATTTATAGGTTGAGAGGCCAATCTTTGCCGTAATCTGGAAAGGGCCTACCCATAGCTATTGGAATTTCGTGTGTTTTCCTTTTTCATCATGGGGGTGGTCCCACTTGAGAACCAAGTCTCACACCTCGAAATCTTTTGTTCCATCTTTGTGTTTATCAAACCATCTCTTTACTACCTCTTGTTGTTGTTTAAAACGTTCTTTGGCATTGGATCTAGACTCTTCTGCCTTCAACAGATTATGTATCCTCATTTACAAGACTTCATTATTTGATCCTCCGGATTCTTGGGCGACTATGGAAGAGGGTAGCATGATATTGGGGGGTAGAATGGCCTCTTTTCCATAAAAAAATGGTATATGGGGATACACCTAACGCATTCTTGGGGGTGACCCTGTTAGCCCAAAGAGCATTTGGTAATGCGGAGTGCCAACTCCTCTGGTTTTCTATCACTGTCTTTTTTAAAATCCTAATCAGATTTTTGTTCATAGATTCAGCCAAGCCATTTCCCTGTGGATAGTAATTAGCAGAGTCATGCAAATTAATTCCCTTCTCATGAGCAAATGCAGTTAATCTAATTGAGGAAAAGTAAGTAGCATTATCGAAAACTAAAGAAATTGGAACTCCAAAACTGGTCATAATATGATCTTGCAAGAATTCCATGACCGCATCTTCATTTACTTTACGCAACAGAATGGCTTCGTCCGAACGAGTGAAGTGGTTGATTGCTGTCAGAATATATTTGTGTTGCAAGGAATAATTTGGCTTTATCTCTCCAATGATGTCCATCCCCCATTGCTCAAAAGGTTATGTTATCATAACAGGCTTTAATGGTCCTGCTGCTTTAATTTGCCTTCCACCACACCTTTGGCAGATGTCGCACTTTCTGACATGGGCGTGTGCATCTTTGAACAGTGTGGGCCAATAGTATCCATCTCTAAGGATCTTATGAGCTGTAGTATCTCCAGATAAATTTCCTCCAGTAGGGCCATCATGTAAATCTATCATTACCTTTTTCACATCTTCTTTCTCTAAGCATCTAAGGAGAACTCCATCATAATTCTTTCTGAATAACATTCCTTCAACAATATGATAGGAGGTTGATTTAATATGTAATGCTCTTCTTTGCTTAGAATTCCAGTGTTCTGGTAATAATCCTGTCTGAAGGTAATGCACAAGGTCTCGATACCAAGAGTCCAGAGCTGTGAAAAGAGGACATACATCCATCAAATGTAACTCAGCTTCGTCTTCCCAATCATGTTCTTCATTGTCTTTACCTTCAGTCATCAGTATGCACAATCCTTTCCCTTTAAATATGGAAGCTGGCTTGAATTCGAGGTCATACTCCTGTAGAGCCATTACCCAGTTGCCTCTTCTTTCTCCTAACTCCTTTTGTACGAAAAGAGACCTCACAACTGGGTGTGGAATGATTACCTTTGTCCGGTTCTTTAGCATGTATGTCCTGAATTGTTTCACCACTTTGAACATTGCATAAACTTGTTTATCCACAGCTGGGTAATTCAATTCGGCCCCTTGCAGACCAGTGCTCATAAATGATATGGGGAACTCATCTCCCCCATCTTCCTTCTGGGTAAGCTCAACTGCTAGTGAATCATCAGATGCGAAAGTGTACAAAATAAAATCTTTCTAGAAATCTGGACTTTTGAGGGAGGGTGTGTGCGCGACAACTGGCTTTATTCTACTAAATGCTTTCTTCTCCAACTCAATCCATTTGAATTGTACACTTTTCTTTACCATTTGCTGCAAAGGTTTAACAATTTGCGCGAAATATGGCACAAACCTTCGCATGAAGTTTATTGTCCCCATAAACGACTACATGCCCTTTTTATTATGGGGTAAGGGAATCTATTTGATGGCTTTGATCCTTTCTGGGTCTATGGAGATCCCCTTATTAGAAACCACGTGACCCAACAACTTACCTTCTGTAACAACAAACACGCACTTCTTGGGGTTTAGTGAGATACCATATTTTCTGCAGCATTCAAAAATCTACTTTAGATGAAATGCGTGTTCCTCTCTTTTCTTTGAAAATATCACAATGTCATTGAGGTATACTACAGCACTATGGCCAATCAGACCATAGAAATCTATGTCCATAGCCCTCTGGAAAGTTGCTCCACCGTTTATGAGTCCAAAGGGCATCCTTCTGTAAGCAAAAGTTCCCCACCTGGTTCTGAACATCGTTTTAAGTTTGTCTTCTTCAGCTACTAATACTTGATTGTAGCCTGAGAATCCATCTAATAAAGAGAATAGTTCAGAACCTGAAACCATTTGCAATATCTGCTCCATGGGTGGAACAAGATAATTTTCTTTATCTGAAGCGCAATTTAAGTTTTTGAAATCCACACATAGCCTGATTTCTCCGGATTTCTTCCTTACCGAAACCAGATTTGACACCCATTCCGAGTGTCTAACCTTGAAGATAATCCTAGCATGCAATAGTTTCTTGACTTCACTCTGGATTAAAGGTTCTAATTTTGGATGCATTTTCCTTAAAGGCTACTGATACGGTTTGATTCCAGATTTGATGGGGATAACATGCTGGATAATATTGGTGTCATATGTCTTCAGATCTTCATACGTCCAGGCAAAAACATCTTTGTATTGTTTGAAAAGACTGATAAACTTATTCCTTTCACCTAGGGAACAACATTTTCCCAAACTCACATATTTGGGCTCCATTTCAGTCCCCAAATTAATCAACTCGAACTGTAGAGATGAGCTATGAGTCTTCACATTCATTGGTCTTCTAAATTTCTCATTTAAATCAAACATTCATTCTAAAGTCCTGACTCCTTTAGGAATGAATTTATCAAATTTAAACTCGGCTTGATGTTCTTCATCATCAATAATGGCCCCTTTGAAAGTCTCATCATTTGTCAAGCATTCTATAATCTATTGATCATCATCGAACACTCGTAGATTGGTTATCATGTCTAGAACTGAAGGCCTGAAAAGCAATTCAACAGACCACCGATTATTAGAAGGCACAAGCCTCACAACTGAGGTGGCCAACAAGTCAGCTGCTGCATTCTTAATTGTTGGAATCCATACAATGTTAAATTCATTAAAACCTTTAAGTAAATCCCATACTTGATTTTGATAAGATTTTAAATGAGGAGAAATGCAATGTATTTGATTTCGAATTTGCTTTACAATTATTTTAGAGTCCCTAAACACCTTCATATTTTTCACCTTAAATTCAATTGCTTTCCTTATTCCCTGAACTAGTGCTTCATATTCAGTTGTGTTATTGGTACATTCAAAGTCTAACCTACATGCAAGAAAATGTTTGTTTTTCCTAGGGTCAATCAGGACACAGCCGACTCCTGACCCTTCTAAAGTTTTAGAACCATCAAAGAAAAGTGTCCAAAAATTGCTAACTACTGTGTGGGAATTAACATCTACTTCTATTGCTAAGTCTACTATTTTACAATCAATATTTTCATCATCCTGTGAAAACCGAAGGAGATCAGGATGAGCGTCTGATGTATCATTGGCTTCTTTCTCTTGATAGTTTCCTGGTTCAAGCTTAATAAAGTAGTTTCCCAAAATAGAATCCACTGGTTCATTTTTACCCTTGAATTGAGTAACATTGTGTTTCATGTGAGGCTCCCTCAAAACTTTAATTTGATTTGGGCTTCCTTTATATGGTAGCCACAGATGTGACCAGTCCGAGGAAAAATATCCATTCAGCTTTGCCGACCAATCCCTGCTCAAAACAAGTCCATAGGCTTCCGAGTGCTTCCGGTATGTCAGCCACCATGATATCGATGAATTGACATACCTTATGATTTGAAGATAAGCGAACAAGAACATCCTCCATTTACCCAATTACTTTCACATTCGTTCTATCCAACTGAACGACCCTCCAGGTAGATGGTTTAGGTTTCCCATTTATCTTTTTGCAAACTGACAGTGGCATGATGTTGACTGATGCCCCCGAGTCTACCAGGAAGTTATGTACGTTGTGGTTGAAAATTTCAAAAGTGAGGAGAAAAGGTGGGTTCTTGCTTTTAGGCTTACCTCCCATACTTACTTCACCAATTCTTTCTTCCTAAGGCTGGTTGTCAGTAGGCAGTCTCTCCTCTGATACTTCAAGTGCTTTCAATAGCTTTTCTTTCTACTGCGGCACATTGCACATTTCAAATAATGAGATGTTTTCCCTTACCCTTTTGATATCCTCCACAATGTCATAATCCATCTTATGTTCTATGATATTTGACTTAACATTGTTTATTTTTTCTTCATTGGTCTTAGTAGACATGTTGGTCTGTCTAGGATTTTGACTGGTGATGGTAAATTCCAGAATTTTATTAGTTGGGGAGTTGTTTTGAAATTTCTTAACATTCTTTTGAAGCCTTTTGATCTTCGGGAGCATAAGACTATTTTCCTTAATCAACCCTGGCTTCTCGTCGTTACGTTTGCTTCCCGAATGCCCTCATGTCTCAAATCCTTTTCCTCCTCAGCATCAAACAACGAAACACAGTCCCATAAAATCATGGCCTCATCCTCCTATTTTTCTGTTGATTTATTGTTGTCTTTCCCTTATTCATCTTTATCTTCTGTTAATTTGGAATCCAATAGCTGATTCATAACCAACGTCATTGAATTTATCCATTGAGGACAATTCTTTTTAGAATGGGGTTGTTGGTGGAAAGTGAAAAAGTTATCCATTCCTACATCCATTAGGTTCATAGATGTAGGGCTGTGTGGAGGGGTTTGGGATTGATTGTTGTCTTCCCTTTTCTTGTAATAAGGTTTATAGAACTTTTGGGCTTCCTTGTTCTTTTCCAAGTCTATGATTCTGTTAGAGAGCTTCTGCATCATTTTTTCCATTCCCTCGAAATATGATAATTGCTCCTCCTTAGGCTTAGTAAATAGCAAAGTTTTCCTCCCAACATTTTTTTCTCCTGACCGTTCAGGATAATCCTCGATGCTTTCTTTTTCAGCCTCTACCTTCTCCACTTCTTCATAAGTCTCCGCTAGCGTAGGTTTGGCCTTCATTTTGGAAAACATGGCCAACTCGGGTCCCAGATCTGAGGTATAATATTCAATCAGGACCTTATCCGAGGGTTTGTCAACTTTAGAAAAATTCTTCAGATAGGCCGCGAATCTTTGGGTAAAACTATGCACCTTCTCTTTTCTTTATTTCTTTAAGGCGCACAGTCCTTTCATGAGAGCTGCATGAGTTTTTTGGGTTGCATACTTCTAAAAATTCTTTCAAAAGTATCCCAGTATGGGATAGAGTTTGCAGGAAAAATGAAATACCATGATGCTGCTGCTCCTTTAAGGGTGTGTGGGAAAAGTATACAAACTACATCCTCATGCTCCCCATCCCTTAATCCTTCTACTGCCAAATAAAAACTTTGTAAATGGTCATCTACTAGCATCTTCTCATTTGGATCAAACTTGGGAAACATCTTCTCAAAGGCTTGAGGTAAGTTGTGCAACGGAGGTGTTAAGTTCAAGGGTGATCTGGCTTTCCAAGCAGTTGGTGGATTCGGTGGGTTGGGTGGTTGATTTACGTTTATGCCTACCATGAGTCTGGGTGGAGAGTGAGGTGGTGAACGGACAGGTGAATAGTAAGGTGTATTTGGGCCCACTTGATTTAAAGGCTGAACCACCTCTTGTAAGGTTGTTTCTACCAGTTCTTCCAAATCTCCAACCAACGCTGAGTCTTCCAATATAGTATGGTCTCTCCTTTTATATTCTCTTCTGGGAAAGTCAGGGATAATCGGTAATCCTCCAATCTTCTTCACGTATGCCCTAATGTATCTTCTCAGATCATTAACAACTTCATTATTGAAAGAATACAAGTGCTCTTTACCCTCCTATTCAGGAATTGGATTAAAAAACAAACTGCCTTCTAAACTGTCACCGATGGAATAATCTCGAGAAAACAGGTTTCCTCGGCCAGCCATGCACCGACGGCCCTCCTTCTAGTGCCAAAAACTATTGAGGCTTGGAAATTCATAGGTGACAACAGCAAGGGGTTCTCCCCAGTCAACGTTCCCAGCTAGCCCGTGACTATTTGGTATAGGGAATCCATCCAGTTTGTGGTCCAGCTACCGTAGGTCAAGTAACAAAAATAAAAAAGGTTTTATCGGTTGCGGCCCGGTCCATCGTGTATATTTTTGTGTTTTTAGTTTTAAGTATGACATGCAAGTGCCTATCTAAAGTGCAGATTGGTTAAGAAAACAAGGAGTGGTCACAATGTGATGCGCAAGTTCTTACCTCTCGTCTTAGAATCTCTTGCCTCTGAATCACACACACATCA
>LPNX011004714.1:856902-871495 GCA_001517045.1 Pseudotsuga menziesii | reverse complement strand
GCAAGATTATCACTTATTAATGAGTAATGTATTTTGTGCATGCATTATGAAAAATCACAGATAGCTGATACTTCTTTCAAAACACATGAACATTTAAAGGTATTTGAACAACCAGATAGCCAATTGCTTATGAACAACATTCATTACTCATAGTGGAAATTTTCATAAAATAAACCAGAAATCATTCATACAAGAACATAGGTTCAAAGAGTTAGAACGATCTCACAGTTAATGGACACAAAGATGAAAATGAAATAGTTCCTCTTCAAAAAATCCATAGCATAACATTTGAACATTCCACCAAGCTTTCTCCAACACGGAAACTGTAATTATCTATTGCAAAAGGAAATAGTTCTTCTTACAATATGTCTTCACCAATCTAACTGGGAAAAAGTCGTCACCCTTATCTAAATCTTCTACATTTATACAAAAAGAACCAAACTGTTTGGCTACCCACGAATGACTCTTGGGCTTCCCCAAAACTGTTTAGTCTCACAATTTTGTCCTCTTGTGAGTGCTCATGATTCGCATAATGCGTTACATTTTGGATTAAGATTTATGAGTACTTCATAAAACAGGACCAACTTAGTAACTGATGAACCTTTCCAAGCCTAGCCCTTGTTGCTAACGATTCCTCTTTGTCTTTATTTGTCCCTTTAAAAAATTCCGTTGATCTTGGAATATCTCTGCCTATCACTTTTCGGCCAGCTTTCTTCTGCTTTGTCTTCCAACTATGTCATCTTTGCAGCAAGAGTCTGAAGAATCTTCTAAATCTGCTTGCAGTTAAACAAAATTCACCATTAATTTGGACTGCATCTTTTCAACAAACATAACCATACTAATAATACAACTGATCATCAAAATGAGGCCATGTACTGCGTTCTCATCGCGAAACCCTTAACACAAATCAGAAACCACCGCCGCCCAAAGAAAGGTTAAAAACTCACAAAATGGCGGGAAAAATATTATCGGTAGCTTGAACCACTAAAACATCGAGAGGATAGTTTATATAACATCCGCAGCGGAGGGCTTCAGATGGACAATGAGCTCCGCAGGACCAATAAGCCTATCGGTGTCCAAAAAACTAAACACTAAAGCATCAGGCCGAAATGCTCCTCGTCGGCGAACGAAATGACATAAACGTAGGGCAGTTAGAGAATTATGCAGCCACAATGGTGGAAGATGGAAAGACTACGGACTCCGTGGAAAATAAAAAAATATCGGTGAAAACCAACACAAAACATCGGCGAGCGAAGCAGTTATATGGCGAAAATTTAGTTCGCTCGGGAGCCGTAATAGCGAAAAGCAATCAAAATATGACTTCCGACTTACAGTCATAAAACTTTCGGACATGGCGCAGAAACCTCATGAAAACGTTAAGTGCTCGGAAATCATCGTTCAGCTTCCGCAATGGCAGCCCTGAAGGGAAATACGGCTCCGATGCATGGTTAAATGACATTCGAACAACCAAACTAAAATGTCAAGTTCCAACAGACTTTCTGCTGGGCAGCGACGAAAAAGCTTGTTTCATCTCCAAAACAACGACGAAAACAATGAAATAGACTTCCGATAACAAAGAAAGAAATCACAGATCGAACAGGCAACATCTGAAATCCAATCTTCAAAATTCACAGCTCAAACAGTTTCAGACATAAGCAATTTTCCAAAAAGTACGAAAACAGTTGACGTCAAAACAATCCAAACCTATAGCAGAGGGGAAACTGGATCCAAACAATTTTAGGCAAGATAAAAGTTAAGAGGAGGGTCCAAAATTTCAAAAATTTGGGAAAACAGTTGCAGCTGCAACACCTCAATGTCCACTCCTTTGATTGGTGGCCAGCTAGATTTTGGATCTGACACTACCCACCCAATTCATGATATGCAAAACTCTTCTCGAACCTCGATCCAATTTTATATATACTATTATAACAAATACAAAATTAAAACAAAAATAATATAATAAAACAAGTATTATATTGATATAAAACAAATACAATATAAAAAAATGAACATAATATAATAATAATCAATATAAAACAAATATATGGAAATGATTAAATATAATATGATAAAATTATAAAACAAATATGAAAATGTAATGCAGCTCGAACCCACTTTGTTGACTCACCTCTATTTGACGACATTCATGGCTAATTTTCCTGAACTCATGAAGATTTCGTCCTCCAATTCCATAGATGACTGCTCAAGTAGCCCGTTGGCGCCAAACAACCAGTCCAAGCAGACCATTGGTGCCAAATATTTTGTGTTGGATGGAGGAGAGGAGGTTTTGGTGGGTTCTAAGGGGAAAATAGTTGTGAATTGAGTATGAAGGAATTTTTGGGAATTTAATAGGCCACCATTGATACCTGTTGAGTAAATTGTGATGCCTATTCACAATTGTTGAGGGTTTATAATTTTGAGGTTTTGATGGGTTCTAAGGGGAAAGTAGTCGTGAATTGGGTATGGAGGCATTATTGGGAATATATTATCCCACCATCGATACCCATTGAGGAAATTGTGATGCCTATTCAAAATTGTTGAGGGTTTAGAAATTGGGTATTTAATTGCCAATGCTACCACGGATAAAAGAGAATTGGAGATAACTTAGAGGCTCTAGAGGTGGGCCATGAATTCTGTAGATCTAGAGCCATAATATCCTTCTTCCCTTACAAAACCGCAGGTAAGTTTCTTGGTTTTCTGTGAAATTTTAGCTTTTGCATGTTAATATTGGTTATAATCCTAAAGCTTTATTCGTGAATGTTCAAAGTTGTCCAACATCTTACATCTGGATTTTTATTGTGAATTTCAAAACCTACACATCTGCATTATGAACTTTAACTAAATTTTTACGACCTTCCATCCTCCTCGATCCCAATAGTTGGCCTAGATTCTACTTGGTTGTTTCCTTCATAAGATAATGATGTACATACCCTTACACTTACAATCCAAAAAGGTTAATGTATACAAAATACTTTGTGCTAGACCCTCACATAGTGAATGCAAGGATCATCTTTATCACAATGCTTGCTTGCTAAGCGTTTCGGGAAAATTTGAGTCCATCCAATAGAGAAAATGATGGTTTATTGGATTCCAACACCAATCTCCATTGTATTTTCTCTGTATTTCAATTTGCGTAGTTCTATTTTAGGTTAATAGAATTTGTAATGTAGATACATTAGGTGATGCTAACTTTCCCACTATAATTTGGATCAATTTGGAGAATTATATGTTACTAGGAACATCGATTACTTATTTGAGAGTCTAACCATGTAGGGTGAATATATTGCATGGATAAGTGATGGTGAATCCCTTCCTTTGACTAGTCAATAACGAATTCAATTGCACTATGTGTAAGACAATCAAACATTTGGCTGTAATGAATCCTTGTTAGTTGAGTGGATTTTAAGGTAAATTTATTGTGATGAAGTGAAGCATTTCACTCTTCCTTTTCTTTAGACCTCATTTAAGTTTGTTCTTCTTAACTGATACCTTGAACATGTGTGATGAGTGAGCATTTAATTACGAGTAGCATTAGAAATGGCCATATTGTTGTAATGAATGAGAATTTCATTGAGAGTAATATTATGAGGACAAGGGATGGTCCATTAATTGAGAGTTTGAGCCTAAAACTTGTATAACAATCCATTCCAAGTTTAACCCATTGATAGTTTATTGTTGCTACTTGTGACACATTATTATCAACATTTACAAGAATTGAAGGAGACTGGAAATTTATTCCTTAGGAATCCATGTTGATAAAATGACATGCTATAAGCTTATCATTTACATATCATACACTCTAAAGGGAAATTTTTTGTCTTCCTCGAGAGAATGGTAGGCATTGTAATTATCATCATCAAATCATGGTAGTTACTGTTAAATTTTTTAGATGGATTTAATTTGATAACAGTGGCAGTGTTCTTTTAAAATTTTAGTAGTCTTATAAAATATCAACAGTAGTTGCTATCACTCGTCCTACTCTCATGATCTCTACCTCCCTAGATCTGGTTGCTTCGTCTCTTCTTCAATTTTTTGCCTTAAAACAACTAGTTGCTTGGGCTCATCTTTAGTATTCTACTGTTTAGCAACATACTACTTGGCTTCTTCTTAAACAATTTTCCTTTGAGCAGCTTGTTGTAGGATCTTCTTGGCAGTTTTTGTCGTAGCTGCCTCAACAAATTTCTTGGTTGTAGCCATGTCCTGTTCAATTCTTTGCTTTGTCTTGGTCAAGACACATCTAATAAGTATGGTATTCATATTCCTTTGTAGAATGTGTTGGGGATCCTTGGGGTTTTGTGCAATAATTTAAGGAAAAACTTATATCGCTGGGTTGAATTACACCTCTAGTGAGTAATTTCAACCTAATCAAATAGAAAATAGTTGGAAGAATTTTATTCCTGCACATGTAATAAAATTATAAATGGACAAAAAGAAGAAAACAATGTGGTTTATACCTTCGTTTATATACTCAAATATATATTATGATCAGACTTTGTCTCTTAGGAGACAAGTCAATAATGAAACAATGGACATACCTGAGAGAGAGATAGATAGGTAGTTGTAGGGTAGAGTTATACAAATATAGACCTCAAGGTATTAATCAAAACAATCTAGAAACGAGGATGAAATTTCTATCCCATTGTTGCAATAAATGACAGTCTTTTAGGACAATCATACATCAAGTAAATATAAGCTCCTTTCAAATGTGCAAAGGCATCCTTAACCCATACTCTAGCATATCCCTCAAACTGTGGCACACTTACATATATAGTAGCATCCTCAAGGAGGATGAGAAGGAGCACATAACAATAAAGGTAAGTCATCAGGAAAAAAGGGTCAAGGTACCACACTAGGAGAGGGAGGGGCTAGCATAAGGACCAACATGGTTCAACACAATATCATAGGTAAACAAGAGTGGTCATAACAAAGTGGGAATACAACCATTTCACCCATAAGACAAAGGTGTACCATCAAGGCAGGTAAATAACCCTTTTACCCACAAGACCAAGGTGTACAATCAAGGTGGGGAAACAAATCAGTTACCCACAAGACCAAGGGTCAAACTTGTATCTGAAAATATATATAAGGTCTAAACTACATTGTTTTCTCCTTTACGGATGCTAGTTTAAAGTGTTCATTAATTTATTACTATTGTTGTTATTTATCGTCCTTGGATGCTTCAACTTTAACACAGGGACCTTTGGGAGTGTTAGGTTGAAATACATGAAAATTATGTTTTAACTTTATCTTGCATTGTCACAACTGTACTATTTTTGTTTATGGTATTGATTTAGAAATTTATGCACCGAAGTACAAAATTTTTAATTTTTCTACTCCAAACCCTAACCTAACACAAATTTCAACAGTTNGGACTGTATACCTTGAGAGAGAAGATAAAAGTTTGACCCTTGGTCTTGTGGGTAAAAGGGTTGTTTCCCCACCTTGCTTGTACACCTTGGTCTTGTGGGGTAAAAGGGTTATTTCCCCACCTTGATGGTACACCTTAGTCTTGTGGGTAAATTGGTTATTTCCCCACCTTGATGGTACACCTTGATCTTGTGGGAAAAAGGGTTGTCTTCCCGCTTTGTTATGACCACTCTTGTTGACCTTTGAACTTGTGTTGAACCTTGTGGGTCCTTATGCTAACGCCTCCCTCTCCTAGTGTGGTACCTTGACCCTTTTGTCATGATGAATTACCTTTATTGTTATAACATCTTGACCTTGTAGGTACTATAGCTGGACAAAATCCCTAGCCACGTCTAGATGCACCTACCTTCCATCTATAGGATGAAAGGGTAGAGTCCGTGGATAAAAAAGAGCTGGAACAAACTGTTAGAAGAAAAAATAAGTAAACATCTACAAACTAAAAACAAAAAAAACAAGAATGAGACAATATAACTTCCAATCTAGTTTAAAAGGGGGCCACCATGTCCAAACTCATAACAATGCCTCTCCACCACCTCTCCACAGGCTAGGATAGTGTGGAGGTTGCCTCAACACACAAGGAAATGAGAAAATGGAGGAAATGGAGTTGTGGGGATGAATAGCTTGAGAGTGAATGTCTCTCAAGGTACTCATGCAGGCATAATAATGACAGGAAGGAAGAGTCATGTGTTTGATCGGGACCTCCACCCCTCTATTTATAGTTTTTCTCAACTTTTAGAGTTTTTAGCCCCTAGTTAGGGTTTTGGGCCCTACCTAGGGTTTTAAGCCCTTTTCACTTGTTTCTTAGCTCCTTTCGAGGTTTTTAAGACCTTTTAGGGTTTTTAGCCCCTTTGTGAGCCTTTTATCTCCCTTGTGAGGCTTTTAGCTCCCTTGTGAGCCTTTTAGCTCATTTGTGAGCTATTTTGGCTCTTTTTTGGGTTTTTTAAGCCCTTTGAGGGTATTTTTGGATCTTTTGAGAGAAAAACATATGTTAAATGGGTGTGGAGGTAGAAAGGGTTAGGAAATGAATGTATTTGTGTTGTGTAGTCTATATGAAAATTTTTTTGTGTTAACAAATTGCCCCCTGATGTGTGAGGGAAGGAGCTCATCGTATGGCCGACGTACATCATTGGATCTTGGGGATCATGGAGAGACCTATGAAGAAGCAGTGCTTCCTCGTTCGGGACATGGTGGCTTTTGGTTTTTCATTAATTTTGGTTCCCATCAATGGGTGAGATACAAAGAATATGTGACATGCATATGGACAAGGTGGTCATACGCATGCTCATAACAATGTCAAAAGAATAATGCAATCAAGGCTCCCAAACACAAGAGCCGATCATGTAAAAATGTTGTTACATATTGGTTTCCTCATTGAGAGGCTCAATACAATAGTGGTCAGAATAACTGAGACATCAGACCCATGGAATTCTCATGGAATGCAATATCTTCACAACTGACGACCTGCTGGATCTTTGAGTTTTACATCACTATAAGGACACACTGACGGAGAGTCAGAGTCTTTGTGGTATAATATGCCACATCAATCATGAATCTATATAGAAGCACGTATCTGGGGATTCTGAACACTGTCTCCAATGCAACCCAGAAATCACCAGGGACATGAACCTTTCTGGGTCCCTTAATAGACTCACTAATATGCTATAGGTAGGTGACAACTGGGGTATTTGACCCAATACTACACGGAACAATACCTTATATGAATCTCAACGGTGCGATGATGTAGCTGAAGTCGAGCTTGTGAGACACAACCATCCCGAGAGGAACTAAGGACTCCTCTCAAGTGGTCCAAGGAACTCATCAATGGGGTTAATAAAACTAGGATACATGGAACTTTAGGTCTATCCTCTAGAATAGATCTGTTTTCGTCGACAGAGGGAGACCTGCAACTAACCAAGGAAATGATGTTTCCTTGACCAAAAGCGTGAGGGGAATAACCAAGTATGTGAGGCAATCTGGGGACTGACACACTGAATGGGGGAACAGGGGCAGGGGGGAGTGTGGAGAAATCGAACTTCCTTTGTTTAGAGTATGACGGTAGGGATGACCTGGCAGCAAATGAAATTGACTCATGGGAGAGGTATCATAGTTGTAATACTGGGAATTTAACTGTAGATGATAAATAATTTGGGGGGAATTAGATTATATTTTTGATATCCAGGGGATCCAAGGAAGACTCATCGTAGAATATTCTGAACAAAGGTGACCCAATGGGGGAATGCTGTCGAACTGTAACATATGGGGTGGTTCCTAAAGACACTGTTATGGTACGATCTTGTGTATTTTTAACGAGCTCGAGAAAGTAAATGCTCGGTGGTGCTTTCATTTTTAGAGAGTCTGAAAGCATGAAGAAGACTCTAGTGGGGTCTCTTTTTCGTCAATAGTCTCCTTTGTCTGAAAAAGGATTAAGTGTACATAGGAGAGATAGCCCATCCTTTTTAGGGAATGAGAGACTTATTTACCATTGGTAGTCTAATTAGGCCATAAAAGGTTAAACCTGCACTAACTGGACGACCATTCAAATAGTTTTATGAAACTGAACGAAACCAAGTTTTCTCGACGATCTTTTCTTGATGAGAAGGATGGAAAAGAGCCTAAAGACAACCCATGATGAGATTTTTCATAGAGTTCAGTCAATGCCTGAGAAAGCATAAAATGATGCAAAGGGAAACGTTCTTGGCTGGAGTGTGTCAAGGTGGTCCTTTTAATATGGTAGTCTATATAGTCCACAAAAAGGAGATAAACGAGACTATGTAGGTGTCCTTTCCAATACTTTGACGAGCAGGAAAGGAAGCAAATGCGCTCGATGATCTTTTCGTTCGTTTACGAGTTAGAAAAGAGCTTAATAGAAACTCCAATGTGGTCAACCAGGCCAGGGGGCACTAATGGTGCCCCGTGGCGAGACGGTGAAAGGTGGTCAAAGGTGACCAACCGTGCAACATGGATGGAGTGGATGGCTCTTGAACATACCAATACATGCATGGGAAAAGGTCTGAAAAATCAAGTGTAAACATCCCATACCAAATTGGGGTGGACAGATTAGACTACACACTGAGTACTCAAATGGGAGGGTGACAAGTACAAGTCTAGAGACAGTTATATTCCAAATGCACACAAATCGATGCAAATTCTAGGAAATGGTCTAGAAAATCAAGTATTAAACATGAGACAATGGTCTCATAAAAAGACAGAGGGAAAGAAACTAAAACCAACAGTGCAAACGATGTCTCAAACGGACTCCAGATGACATTGTAGTGCTCGAAATAAAAAATAGACCTAATGAGGCCTATAAATAGGGGGGACCACATGGCAAGTGTCATTGTTAATGTTCAGTGCTAAGCTGGAGAGGAGGGCCCTAAAACTTCTTTTGTTGATTTCTTTCGTTTCGACTGGTGATTTTCTGAACCGCTACTTGCAAGTAAGAGTACATGCAAAACTCATATTTTTCAGTAGTTTGGTTTGTTGTTTTGCTCACCCAAGGGATTAGGATGCCCTGTTAGGGCTTCTTCACACTGCATCGCTCATTTCAAGGCCAAACCAATGAATGGGTCACTCTTTCTAGTCGTACAAGAGCATCTGGGTTGCTCTTGTTGGGAAAAAATGTGTGACTTGAGGTTGCTTCTGTTTGGCTTGAAAGAGTGACTCAGTTGCTCCTATTTGGCCCAAAGGGGCGACTTAATCGCTAGTTTTGGTCAACAAGGAGTGACCTGGCCTAGAGGTGATATTTTGCTGATAGCTATGGATAACAAAGGTTTGGTGCTTGTGCAGGATGGCTCCACCTTCATGGTGGGAGTGGGATTGCAAAAAGCTACAGAGAGATGCTCTCGAAGATGTAGGAACACAGGATGTGCTTTCTTGTTGTGGGATTATCAAGTTCATGCAGGTACCTTTGATGAAGAGCCTGCGACTATTACTTGAGACTTTGGTGAGTTTCTGGGATGTTCAGGGGGAGGGATTCATCATACAGGAGAAACTTCTCAAGATTACGCTATGCGATGTGTACTTCCTTACTGGGCTCTCGATGTTGGGAGTGATTGGCTATCTGGCGCCAAAGCTCTCGCACATGGAGATGCTTGAGGAGCTCTGCAAGAGGCATTGTTATTCCTCTGCACATGTACGGGGCTCATATATACTGATGTGTGACATTGAGGTTCTTTCTGCTCGAGAAGTTGCCGCGATGGTGCTGCAGATCTTGGGTTCATCTGGAAACCACAAGGTATCCGGGGGGCAGCTCTAGATGGTGGAGAGTGCTATGGGTGGCACATATTTTGTATGGGCCCATATGTACTTGGTCATAGTCCGGTGTGCCCTGAACCACACCAAGGAGATTGGTGGGGACTTCTACTTTGCTTCATTCCTATGCTTGTTCTTCTTTGAGAGAGTGCCAAGCCTTCATCCGGACATAACAGTGTGGGATGGTGGGCCTCGAGAGCCTCGAATGCGCAAGTGGTGTGAGATGATGGTGCATGAGGGAGGTGACATAGTGGGCCACTTCTTCACATAGGAGTTGCTAGATCAGTGGAGAAAACTCCCAGTATTCATTAAGGATTACCCATATGTAGAGATGGACTACTAGTTCTCGTCTTCTTACTACCAGGGGGTAGTAAGAAGACAAGAACTGGTGTTCGAACTTCAACATGGTTGAAAGTTTTTCCCACACAACATCTTCAAAATGCTTACCATGGTCGAATATCATCTGTTGAGGAACACAAAATCGTGAAATGACGTGGTTAAAGAAGAAACTTTGCTATCGTTTCACCTTTGCAATCGAAAGTGGGCATGGCCTCGACCCACTTGGTGAAGTAATCGACAACCACAATAATGTATTTATGGCCACCGGTTGAGGTAGGAGTGATTTTCATGAAGTCGATTGCCCACTTGTAGAAGGGACCAACTATAACCATGGGGTGCAAAGGTGTGGGGGGAGTCCTTGCTTTTGGGAAAAAGAGCTGACAACTGCGACACTGTTTAACTTCCTCGATGAAATCATAGAAAATTGAAGGCCAAAAATAGCCGGCATTTAGAATATTTTGAGTAGTCACCAAACTAGAGAGGTGGCCACTGCAGGCTCCACTATGACAGTTGTTAAGGACCTATTTAGCCTCATCATGGGAGAGGCAGCGACATAGTATGGTGTCGACGCCCCGACGGTAAAGGACATCACCGATAAGGAGATGGAGAACGAATTGTGGTCAGATGTGTCGTCTGTCTTCGTGACTTAACTGAGCCTCAAACTTTTGGGTGCGCAAGTATAGGAGAATGCCCCCATACCAAGGGTCTTCCGTGGAGATGACGAATAAGAACTCCGGTTAGTGTTTCACAGGTAGATATCTTTGAAGAAAGTGGAATCTTGTGGTTAATGACTGTATTTCTCAATGTTTCGGGCAAAATAGTTCGGCCCATCATCAGGAGATACGTGAAGGTTTTCGCCTTTCCTTGCTTGATCTGGGTTTTTAATGCATTTATAGTCATGTAAGGAGAGGAAGGGATGAGTCGGTTTTATAGGTTAAGGTCGTTGTATGGAAGTTTTAATTATTTCAGTTTTAATTATTATTATTGTTTAAATATTTAAAAAAAAATTAATTGTAAGGTTTTTAAATTTTTGAATTATGTCATTTTTTTATTATAAAAATAATTATTAACTGGAAAGGGATTATAAAGAGCTATATTAATTTTTTTTTAATTATTATAAGGTTAAAAAGGTTCTAATGAAAAGAATTAATTTAATAAAGTCAGTTAAATAGGTTTTCTAAAGAAATGTTATTATTAATTTTTTAATTATTATAAGAAGTGTTCTAAATTTTAAAAAAATAAGGTTTAAACAAAAAAAAGTTAATTAATAAGTGTAAAGGTTTTAAATGTTAGTGTGTAGCCCTTTGTTTTCAAAATTTTAAGGTCTTTTTAAGAATTAGGTTAAATTAGGGTTTAAAGGTCTTTTTTTAAATTAGATTAAATTAGGTTTTAAAAATATAATTTTAATAAATGTTTTAATTAATATTGAGTTAAGTTTTAAGCGAAATTAGTAAAATCTATGTGAAATTCATCTAGTAATAAGGGTTCTAATTAAAATTGTCATTATTTAATGTGTGTTAGTTACCTTAGTAGCTTTTACGTCGGAATTGTTTTTTAATAAGGTGATGATAGGTGTCCACGATTTACTTAGTTTCCACCCATCATCCCTATTAATGTTTAGGGGTGATTCTCAATTTCAGTGGCCACACCTTTACTAGGTTGGTTGTTTCATCATCCGTAAGTCCTCTAATAATGTCCACATCCTCGTCAACCGGTATTTTAGTGTAGAGAGAAACCACATCAAAGCTCACTAGGCTATCTGATTCTCTTACCATCATGGTATTAATGTTTCGTATAAAGTGAGACGAGTCTTTGATGAAGGATTGAGAGTGACCTATCAGTGGTTTGAGTTTGTCTGCAAGTACCCTTGGTAGTCCATAGGATGGTGAGCTGATCGTGTTGACGATTGGTCTTAGTGGAAAACCATCCTTATGTATCTTTGGGAGACTGTATATGTGTGGAATGATTGGATTTTTCAGAATGATCTTCTTTTTAGTACTATCATCCAAGGAGGAGTTTTGGATTGCTGTTGTTATTACCTTCATGATTTTGTTATTACCTTCATGATTTTGTTGCTAGGGCTTTGGACATAAGGTTCTTTAAAAAAATGGGATTTGCATTACTGCAACGAGAAATCAAGCTAAAAAGAAAACAATTGAACCTTCTGTCCACAGAGTTCTTGCGCCTGCACCTATCCTTAGCCGCTTTGATCAAGGAAGACATTTGGATGAGGGTCACGTCTAGTCTCGATGTAAAAATGGCTGCAATGTTGGAGAAAACCACGAAGAAGCAATCACAGAAATTCAAACGCCTGCAGAGTCTCGATTACAGCCAAAAGAGATCCACCGTGGTCAACCTCTCCGGAATAGCGCTGGACGAGGCATCGCTGAGCATTGGCTTAAACTTTGCTGTGGACCTTGCCTTGATACCGCGCGAAGATATAATCTGCAAGATTGAGGACGCGATCACCTTCCTTCCAGAAGATGAAGCTGAGGATGTGTGACAAGACTACGTGTAGTCTCTCAAGAACACCATAAAACCTGAACGCAACATCAACAGATTGGATTCTTTAGCGCTTAAGAATCTAAGAAACAACAAGGACATCATGATCCTTAAGGCCGATAAAGGAAACACTACAGTCGTCCTTGACTCAAGTGACTACCAGTCCAAGATGATCGCACACCTCAATAGTGGCAGTTATAAAAAATAGGCCAAAAACCCCAACAACAAAATCATAAAGGTAATAACAACAGCAATCCAAAAATCCTCCTTGGATGATGTCACTAAAAAGAATATCATTACGAAAAATCCAATCATTCCACGCATATACCGTCTCTCGAAGATACATAAGGATGGTTGTCCACTAAGATCAATGGTCAACACAATCGGCTCACCATCCTATGGACTAGCCAGGGTACTTGTAGACAAACTCAAACCACTGATAGGTCACTCTCAATCCTTCATCAAAGAATCGTCTCACTTTATACAAAACATTAAGACCATGATGGTAAGACAATCAGATAGCCTAGTGATGTGGTTTCTCTCTAAACTAAAATACAGGTTGACGAGGTTGTGGACATTATTAGAGGACTTACCGATGATGAAATAACCAACTTGGTAAAGGTGCGGCCATTGAAATTGAGAAGCACCCCCTAAACATTAATAAGGATGATGGGTGGAAACTGAGTAAATCGTGGACGCATATCATCACCTTATTAAAAAAAAATTTCGACGTAAAAGCTACTAAGGTAACTAACACACATTAAATAATAACAATTTTAATTAAAAACCTTATTACTAAATGAATGTCACATGTAAATTTTACTAATTTCCCTTAAAACTTAACTCAATTTTAATTAAAACATTTATTAAAATTATATTTTTAAAACCTAATTTAACCTAATTTAAAAAAAGACCTCTAAACCATAATTTAACCTAATTCTAAAAAAGACCCTTAAAAACTTGAAAACAATGGGCTATACACTAACATTAAAAACCTTTACACTTATTAATTAACTTTTTTTTAAAACCCTTAAATTTTTTTAATTTAGAACACTTCTTATAATAATTAAAAAATTAATAATAACATTTCTTTAGAAAACCTATTTAACTAACTTTATTAAATTAATTCTTTTCATTAGAACCTTTTTAACCTTACAATAGTTTAAAAAAATAAAATTAATATAGCTCTTTATAATCCCTTTCTAGTTAATAATTAATTTTTATAATAAAAAATGACATAATTCAAATATTTTAAAATATTACAATTAATTTTTTTTTAAATATTTAAAAAATAATAATAATAAAATTTGAAATAATTAAAACTTCCATACAACAACCTTAACCTATAAAACAGACTCATCCCTTCCTCACCTTACACAACTATAAATGCATTAAAAACCTAGGTCAAGCAAGGCAAGGCGAAAACCTTCACGCATATTCTGATGATGGGCTGAAAAATTATGCCCGAAACGTCGAGAAATCTAGTCATTAACCACAGGATTCCACTTTCTTCAAAGAATAAGAACTCGTCGGGAAGGTCAACCTGGAGTGGTGGTGGTGTGGACAATGGGGGCAGGTCTGTCATTAGTGAAACTAGTGCTAGTGCCTTGGTGATTTTTGGGGAAACAAACTCCAAGTCGAACTCCTAGAGAACAACTACCCACTTGGCTGCGCAACCTTTTAGGAGGAAGCGGCTCAAGAGGTACCACATTGGGTTGGAATCATCCACTACTCGGGTATGGTTCGTGATAATGTAGTGGTGTGGTTTCTGAACCAAGAATACGATGGCGAGGGCCATTTTCTCCTCAGGTGAATATCACAGAGGGGGACCTGTCAGTTTCTGGATAGTGTAATAAATCAAGTGCTCTTGATGAGTATTGTCTTCCTAAACCAAAACTCCAACAATGGTATTTTTCGAGGCCGATACATAAAGGATGAAGTCTTGGTTGAAGTTAGGTGCAGAAAGTAATGGTGCGGAAGCTAGAGCTTGTTTGAGTGCGTCAAGCGATTCTTGCGCCTACTGATCCCAAATGAATGGAATGTTGGAATGAAGCAGACGCAAGAAACCATGGGT
>LPNX011004714.1:772355-856838 GCA_001517045.1 Pseudotsuga menziesii | reverse complement strand
ATCATTCATCTTTAATATTATTTTATATTTCCAATATGGAATTATTTCCCATTGGTTGATTATTCAACTGAGTAATCATTGTGGGTTAAAATGCGAATCATATGGGTTTAGAAGTCTTTGTCTGCTTCAAGTGGTATCAGAGCAAGAACGAGAGGGAAAAATAAAGAATAAAAAAAACTTAAGTTAAAAAGAAAAGTAAAAAAACATGTTCAAGGTTTCCTTGAATTTAGGCCTTTGACCTCACAGTGGCTTTTAGCCATCCATATTCAGAGTTTCTATGGTAAAAATTGGTTTTTGACCAAAAAATGGCCTTTGGCCATTTGAATTTCATTGAAGAAGTATTAATTCCACTCCAAATATGAAGCATGAATGAGAGGGAAAAATGAAAAATAAAAAATTATGAAGAATAAAAAAAAAAGAATTATCAACAAAAGAAATAAAAGGGGAAGTGTTAAAAAGCATAAGTTAAAAAGGAAAGTTAAAAAACATGTTCAAGGATTCCTTGAATTTAGGTCCTTGACCTCACAATGGATTTTAGCCATCCATATTCAGAGTTTCTCTGATAAAAGTTGGTTTTTGACCAAAAATTGGCCTTTGGCCTTTGAATTTCATTGAAGAAGTATTAATTCCAGTCCAAATATGAAGCAAGAATGAGAGGGAGAAGTGAAGAATAAAAAAAAAAAAATTATCAACAAAGAAATAGAAGGGGAAAAGTTAAAAAACAAAGTGAAATAGCTCATGGTTTTACGAAATAACCCATCGTTTTACTAACAATATTTAAATTATAAACTATTTTTATAAAATATGCTTTGAGGACAAAGCATCATGAACCGGAAGTCAATGTAACAAACTTAAATAATAACAACAAACTATATATATATATATATATATATATATATATATAGATAGATAGATAGATAGATATAAATTATTAATATTAATATATATTGATATTAATAATTAATAATTAATAAATGGTTATTAGTAAACTATTCTAAAATGATGCATCCTTTCATGGATGGTATCCAAAGTGCCTTTACAATTAATATATATATATGTCACTCACCTTGTAATCTTTTATCATCATTCATCTTTAATATTATTTTATATTTCCAATATGGAATTATTTTCCATTGCTTGATTATTCAACTAAGTAATCATTGTGGGTTAAAATGCGAATCATGTGGGTTCAGAAGTCTTTGTCTGCTTCAGAAGGGAGATCAAGAATTTCTTAAACTTTAAGAGGGTCAAATGTTATCCCTTTGTGGGACACGATGAACCCAAGAAGACTGCTTGTTGGGACACAAAAAATGCACTTGAGGGGGTTCAAGCAGATTTTTTACTTGCGGCATCGCAAAAATACTTGCCGCAAGTCATCTAAGTGCTGAGCACGTTTCTACGACCGAGCAGTAAGGTCATCCAGATAAACCAATATAATGTGCACTGGGTCGTGGAAGCATGTTGATCCCGGTTTTGTCACTATTTTCGGATGTTAATTTACTCTTTTGGAATTTAGTTTGTTACTTTTTTGACATATTTCCTGTCATTCAGTTTATCATTCAGCCCTAGGTACGAACGCATTTAGAATTTATGCAAGTCTTGGTTTATTTTTATTATTTCATGATTTTACTAAGCAATTCTATGATATTTGGAAATATGTCTGATATATGAATTTTTTTTGTAGATCATAGTCTTTAAACGAGCAAACATTGGACACACATTCACGCTAGATATGCATAGATCATATCCAGCTCGCCATACAGCCTCCTGATTAGCCTGCGCATTGTTAGTCAGTATATTCCCAAATGATTAAAGAACAAAATGGTCTTTAGCTATTCTATTGTTCATGCATTTGATGTGACGATGACCCTTGCTCTAAGAAGGCTCACCATCCTACATTCTCCATTCGAGACCACGATCCAAGTCCACGTCTATGAGAATCTATACACCGTAGCACGCGCGAGGAGAATTGATGCGCGAGAGAGCAAGAGGACAAATGTGCATTGTCATGTGGTTTTTTGTTCGCCATAAAGGTCGACTATTTTATTAGCAGTCGACCCACTCATCCTTGTAAACATTATGTATAGTCTCCTCCAAGTGAGAGCACAGTTAGTTAGCTAGTTCGTAAATCTGTCAGTCGGCATTAGAGAAGAAGCTCTGTAAAAACTCTGTTCTGAATGTTAATATAAGTTCTATTTTAGTTGCGTATACATGTACTTTTTCTTGTGAGAAATTGATTGAAACTCCACCTTGATTGCTGAGAGGGCCCCTCAACAACCATTGGTCTCCATTTTTGTGTGTGTTTTCATTATTTCCTTTCTCACAGATAAGTAGTTTCTCTTTCTGTTTTGATTATGCAAATTTGTTTCCTATCAGTTGATATTTTTCATTTCCTTGTTTCAAGTAGCATATGTTTTATTATGAGTAATGATGTGCTATTAGTATAATTTCTATTTCTTGAATTAAAGTAACCGGTCACACGTGTAGTTTATTTCTAGTTTTCCTTTCATTTCTCCTTCCAGTTTCCCTTGCATCTTAATGTCAAATGTTGTGTTTGCAATTAGATAGAATTTAGTTAATTTAGTATATTAGGTTTAGTTTGTAGTTAGAATTAGTTCTGTCAATTCTTGTTTAGCTGTAGATTAGTTTCAGTTATATTCCAGTTTGTTTCATTTCATAATAGGGAATAGTCTCTTTACAAACATAAAATAGTACCAATAATCTCTTTGTTATTTCAATTATTAACTAGGTTCAATTACTGTCCTTTATGCATCTTATTCTCATATGCATGAAATCAACTAATATTTAGATCATCTAGGCCATTTATTTCCTAATTTCCATTGTTTTACTCATACGGGATGTCATTCGAACCGTCTGTTCAGACTGTCATTCAGCCCTTCGTCAAACCTTTAATATTTCCCATTCTGTTTTAAGCCTACTTAAAGTTCTGTTTCTTTGGCTTTTGAATTATGTTCTATTTTGTAATTAGACAATGGTTATATCTATATTTAGGACCTTAGTCTATATCATTTAAAGTATCTATCAAGTTCCATCCCTATCTTTCACCTCCTTTTACCTTAGTATGTTTTGAATTGTGTTTTGTTATATCTCTTTTCTTTCTGATTTCTTCATTCATTACTGTTGTAATGTTTGGTAATTATATCTCTAGTTTAGTTTAATTTATCTTTGTGTATATTGAGTTTAGGGTTAGACATGTTAATTTCTAGAGAAGCACACAAGTACTTTGTAAATTGATCGTAGCATAGGACCTATTCCCTTCATTGTGTGGTTACTGAAAAGATTCATAGAATAGGATTTAGAGGAGTTTTCTTTATTAAGTTTTCTACTTGCTTCTTTATCAAGTTTTCTTTATTAAGTTTTCTACTTGCTTCTTTTATTATGTTTTCTACTTGTTGATAAGTTATATTTTCCTTTCATTTATTTCATATAAGATTTGTCTGCTTGTAAAAGTAATCCTTAAAATAACTTTGTTTCCTAATTAATAGATTAGTTGTTCATAACACCTTTTTCAGTTAAAAGTCATTTGCTTATGGAATAAATCACAATGTTTACTATCACCTGTAATTGGACACTCCTTAGTTTGCATATATTTGTAGAAGTTAAATTAGATTTAATCCCATTCAGTTTCTTTACTTCTTTTGAAAGTCATTTTGATGCACCTCCTTCTCCAGTTCCGATCACAATGAATGCATATCCTCGGAATCCTCAAGGAGAGTGGAACTAGATAGTTTAGTTTAATGATTACATATTCATTAGTTGCATGCATAGTTTAATTGTTGAAATTCTTAAAACATATCTAGTCATTGTAATCTTGTTTCCAATATTATAATTTCTTGTATGGTTAGTTTCTGAAGTTGTTTATGAACTTTCTAATTCATAGGTTAAGAAGTTGAATAGTCAATTAATAGGTTTTACTATAAAAGGGTAGTTTACTTTCTTAGAATAGTATTGTTTACATATCCTTCTCAATTATTGTGTATAGAGTAGAGTAGTATAGATTGATACTGCTCTAATCTACTAGTCTTAGTCTGCCTAAATTATCTCAGTAGTTGAATTTTCTGGAGTTTGACTCGGGTTTTAATTTTGAAAGATATTTCGATATTTTCTTTGTTAAAATATTTCCATGAAACCCTAGCTACCCCTCTACCTTCGCATATACTTTGTGTCAACTCTAAGTTTACTAACCTCGGTCCATAACTAAATATTTGGTGAATTAATTAAGACAATATAACACCCAACATTTTGGCATCGTTGCCGAGGAGTTGTTCTGTAAGGTAGAATAGATAGAATTTTCCTATAAATTTTAGTAATAGGCTGGTGGAGGGGGAGCGATAAGATGAGAGGTAAGAACCTGCTCATCTATTGTAACAGGTGCCCCCAAATCCAACAATAGTAGTAGTATAGGTTTTCCTTTAGTTTATTTTTTCATGAACAGACCTAGAGATTCTAAAGGTATATGCATTAGAACTAGTTCTCAAAATATTATCAAAATACCTACTAACCTTTATGGGGGACGTGATACCCCAACCACTAACTCAGTGGAAACATATTGAAATAAACCTATAGGAAGTAGTTCTACTTAGAAACCTAAAGAGACTCTTTCCGGAGATCTTACTGGGGAAGCCATAGAAGGTGAAGAGATCCTGACATGAGGTCCTAAGGACCTTATTCCTGAAGAAGTTCAAGGGGGTCAACCATTGGGAACCCTTAACCCTCCACTAGTTCCAAAAACGAATGATAAACTTTTTCACTAGTAGGAGACCCGAACTTCATTGATTTTATTGATCATGCCCAGGTAAAGGCCCTCTTTGGCAACTCAACAAATACAGTTATTTCACAAATTGAAACATCCACAGTAGAACATACCTTCCCTATAGGACCCAATAAGAGCACGGTTTATTGGAGGAAGATCTCCCCAAAAAAAGAATGTTGGGATGTCCCATTATCACCTCGAAGGGAACCTCCTAGGCACAATTACTTTAGAAACCGAACCTACATGGAGAGACGAGCAGAAAATGAAGATCATGATGAGGTTAGGAATGCCGAAGAAGAATGAGAAAATCAAATTGAGGCTACCTTTGGGTTTCCTATTTTAGACACTGCACAAGATGTAAGTATGAAAAACATCCCTCCTTCCTCCTTACCTACTTTATATGGAAAAATTAATGAGGACCCAGACACATTTATGTTCGATTTCAATATTATTTGTAGGAGTTATAACTATCTACAAGACACTCACAAACTGAAACTTTTTCCCGCTACACTAAAAGCTTCTGCTTTAATATGGTTCATGGGATTAGGAGAATATAGTATCGGAACTTGGGAAGATATGAAAATGCATTCTTGCGGAAATATCGAGAGTATTGTAAACCTAAGGACTCTCGAAACGACATCTTCAAGATACAACAAATCGAAGAGAAAATCCTAGAATATTATCTCGAAAGGTTTGTTTATACATTACACAAATATAAATATAATGACCTTCAAGAAGATGCAATACATATACTCTTCCTTAAAGGAATATTCGAAGACTTGATAGAAAATTTTAATCTCATGGAATCTGGCGATATCTCTCACAAATCCTTTGCACAAATCTATGAGATGTAGAGATTACTTTAGAAGTAGGGGGAAAGTTGGGAGAACTTTTCGGGAGCCTTACAATAGAAATTTAAAAGGAACACTCCTAGTTTTGGAGGAGTCACAAGGATATATTTAGGGAACCTATTGGAAAACTTCAAAACTGATATCTTAGGAGAAATGGGTTCTCAAATAGATGCTTTACAATCCAATAAAAGGCAGGACAAAGAACAAGCAACAATAAGGATTTTATGTCCAAGATGTAGGACTATACATCCCCAACAAGAATTCCCATTAAACAATATATCCGTATGTCACATCTGTATGAAGAAACATCCAATAGATAATTTCCCATCATTTCCTGGGTTGCAAGCCATCTATAAGAGTGGGGATGTAGGTGAAACATCTAGGAGGCCTCCTTGGAAACCTAGAGATGAACCACCATATCATATTTTTCCACCACAACGCCCACTCTATTATCCTCCCTACCAACAACCTCAACAATGGAATACTTCAAGTTTGCAAAGCTAGCCACCCTAGTATCCTCCTCATCCTCTCCCTCAGCATCAGTATTGGCCACATGGGTGGAGGGGATAGACACACCCCCAGTCACCACCTGTCTCTACACCCAATCATCCTTATCCTTAGAGCCCACTGAATTTCCAACAAATTTTCCCTGGGTTTGTGCCCCCAGTTCCTCTTATTGCACAACAACCTCATCACTTGAATATAAACCCCCCACGACCTACATTATTACCCACACAATAGATACCTAACCCAAATAATAAGCCAACTCAAGCTATCAACAACATTGAGTTGCAAACTCTTCCATCCTATGTCATTTCGACTATACCCATACATGAGATACAGTTACGATATGGAATAGTTGTGTATGAAAAACCCAAGTCATCAGTTGTCATTCATGAGGAAAATGAAGAAGAAGAAGATTCCAATGAAGTCATGAATGATGCTATTTTGTAGGATGTTGATATTCCAAATATTCCAGTGCATACCTATCCTTAGAAAGAACCAACTCAGGAGCAAATAATCCCTCCATTTCTGGAACGACTAGCAATAGAAAAACTTGTAGTTAGTCCTAAGTATGACATTTTGAATGAAATAAAGAACATCTATGTCAAAATATCTCTATTACTAGCTATTAAGGATATACCAATTTAAATCAAGGTAATAAAGGAACTATGTATTAAATTCCCAATAAAGAAGCAAAAGGAACCCCTCACAATTTATGTTATAGGAGAGATGTCTGAGTGTATGGCATACCAGTCTAGGATTGAAAAATATACAAATACAGGGAGCCCAGTAGTAACTGTTATTGTAAATAATACCGGCATAGAAAATACACTTATCAATTTAGGGTTTGCCATTAATATGATGAGCACCGCAACTTTAGAAGTTTTACAGTTGGGACAGTTTCTTCGACCTACCCCTTCAATCTTAGAACTAGCAGACCAGACCACAGTGAAACCTGTTGGAGTGTTAGATGATGTGATTGTATCCATGGCTTCATGGGAATAACTCGTTGACTTTATGGTAGTAGAATCAAAGGATTCTTATAAAGGACATCCTATTATCCCAAGAGGACCATGGTTAACCACTGCGAACACCTTTATAGGGTGTAGGGATGGGGAAATGACCATTTCTAATGGGTTGTATACACATAGACTTGTTTTATATCCCCCAACACAACCAGTAAATAAAAACTTGTGGTGGTTAGACTGTCCTTTTGGGGATGGGGATTTTGATGACCTTTCCCTTCCTAGTGATTACTCCTGGGAACTTCAGGAAAAGACTATTAAGAATGTGTTAAACCAATTTGTTTCTTCAACAACTTGCATAGATTTTCCTTAGTATTTTTCCCAATTTGACCAATTTTTTGGGGATGAGTTTCAAGAAAATATGGCCCTCTCAACATTTGTGGGGACACCATGTGTCTTTGCAATTGAAGAGCATACATGATCCTATACCATACCTTGTGAAGTTGGTCCTGAAATGTTTTTACATATAAACACAAGGTTAAGTGAAAACCAACAAGAGCAGCTGCTCAAGGTCCTTAAAAATCAAGATGGAGCATTTGCATGGGAATACACTGATATGAAGGGTATACACCCTGACTCTTGTATTCACCATATTTACATGGATCCAAACATTCCACCTGTAAGGAAGCCTCAGAGGAGGATGAATCTTTCTCTAAAGACATAGTTAAAGAGGAGCTATAAAAACTTCTCAATGTTGGTTTCATCTACCCTATCTCCGACTGTAAATGGTTGTCTCCTCTAGTGGTAGTCCCAAAGAAAGTCACATGGAAATGACACATTTGTATTTATTTTAAATATCTAAATAAACCCACTCTTAAAGACTACTTTCCTTTGCCCTTTATTGATCAAGTGTTAGATACCCTATCAGGTAAACAATACTTTTCCTTTCTTGACGGGTATAGCAGATACAACCCGATTCTAATAGCACCCGAGGATCAGGATAAGACTACTTTTACATGCCCTTGGGGAACATATGCCTATAGAGTTTTTCTAATTGGCTTATGTAACGTACCTGCCACTTTTCAACGAGCAGTCTTAGGGATTTTTGCTGATCTTATACATGACTGCATAGAAGTGTACATGGATGATTTTACAGCTTATGGTATTACCTTTCAAGAATCTCTTGATAATCTTGAGAAGTTCCTGATCCAATGTCAAGAAACAAACTTGGCCCTTAGTCACAAAAAATGTAAAATGTTATTAACAGAAGGTGTAGTATTGGGTCATCATTTCTCTTCCAAAGGAATCAAGGTAGACCATGCTAAAATAGAAGTAATTATTGGCCTTCCCTCTCCAAAAACTCAAAAAGAGGTAAGGATATTTCTTGGCCATGCAGGCTACTATTGTCATTTTATTGAAAATTTCACTAAAATAGTTACACCAATGTTTAAGCTTCTTACAAAGGATGTATAATTCCAATGGACTGAATCCTGTCAAAGTGCTTTTGAAGTCTTAAAAGCTAAATTATCAGTGGCACCAATCTTAGGGGTCCCGATTGGTCCCTTCCTTTTCATATATCCATTGATGCTTCTGATATGGCCATAGGAGGAGTCCTAGGCCAAAAAGAAGGCCAAGCATCTTATGCTATCTACTTTGTTAGTAAGAATTTGACTCCTGTCGAACTGAATTACACTGTTACTAAAAAGGAGTTTTTAAAAGTAGTTTATGCTATTAATAAATTTCTCCGTTACATTACAGGATACAAATTTTTTGTGCATACAGATCACTCTGCCATCAGAATTTTAATGAACAAACCAATTACTAATGGTAGGGTAACCCAGTGGCTTCTCCTATTACAAGGGTTTAACATCACCGTCATTGACCAACCTAGTAGAGAGAATTTAGTAGTAGATTTCCTCTCTCTTATTCAACATGATGATGGTGCTAAACCCGTTGATGATACTTTTCATGTCAAACATATATTTTTTGTGTGTGTTCAAACCCATTGGTTTGTAGACATTACCAATTATTTAGCAACTGGGAAATTACCAAACTACTTGTCCCCACACGAGAAACGTTGCATTATAGTTCAGAGATCTAACTACTCTTGGGTTGATAATGACCTCTTTCATACTGGCCTAGATCTTATTATCAAACGATGTGTACGGGAGGATGAGATGACAGATATCCTTCATGCATGCCATGATGGGTCATGTGGTGGACACTTTTCTGATAAGCAGACATCATACAAAGTGTTGCACTCTAGTTATTATTGGCCAAGCATTTTCAAGGATGCTATTAGGTATGTTAAAGGATGTGATAGTTGCCAAAGAATGGGTATACTTACGTCATCTGACGAGATTCCTTTACAACCTTAGGTCATGATCGATCTTTTTGAGAAATGGGCTCTAGATTTTGTAGGACCAATATCTCCCATGTCCCGTAAAAAGAAGTATATCCTGGTTTGCACGGACTATGTCACCAAATGGGTAGAAGATAAATCTTGTTTTAGGGCCACATATAAATATGTGGTAGAATTTATATATGAATAAATATTCACTTGTTTTGGTGTTCCTAGAGAAATTGTCATAGACCAAGGTTCTCAATTCACTTCTAAATTAATGAAAGATCTTACCACGAAGTATGGCATCCGATATTGCAAGTACTCACATTATTATCCCCAGGATAATGGCCAGGTAGAATCAACCAACAAGGTATTCGAAGCTATATTAACGAAAACCATTCACTTACATCATAAGTCTTGGGCAGATAGACTCTCGAAGGCCTTATGGGCCTATAGGATAACATGGAGAAACACTACGGGACATACACCCTATGAGCTGGTGTACAAAAATAAATTCCTTTCTACCTATCGAATTCCAAGTTAATACCTTTTGTATGGCCGCACAGTTAGGAATGGATTTGGACAAAGCACAGAAACAACGAGTTTTACAGATTAATAAGTTAGATGATATTAGACAGGATGCACTCCAAAGAACAATGTTAACAAAGAATCAATGGAAAAAAGGAACGATAAATTTATTAAGCAAAAGTAGTTTAATATCGAGGATTGGGAATTACTATTCGACTCAAGGTACAAAAATTTTAAAGTAAAATTAACTATCCGTTGGATGGGCCCATATGAGTAAGTTACAGCTTTCGATAATGGGTCAGTAGAAATTAAGACAATTTATGGTTCACAAATTCATTTTTAGTAAATGGACACAGAATTAGACTTTACCACCAACCAATATATGAACAAGATTTCACGTAAAATTTCTTGTAGCAGAAGGAGATGGAACTAGTTGAAGAGGAAATCATTCCTCCTCCCCTTGATCCTTAAATTATTTTTTGGGTTGTCATTATTTGTATATATGTATATATATATATATATATATGTGTGTGTGTGTGTGTGTGTGTGTGTGTGTGTGTGTGTGTGTGTGTGTATAGAATAACTAAGAGTCGTTTCTAACAAATTGACTGCATTTATACAGAGGATTCATTCCCATGATCACCTGTTGTTGTTTTGTCAATTAAAACAGGAATACTCTTTTCCTTTTCCTAATTTTTATAAATTTTATAGATGCTTTTGTTATGAATAAATATGAATCATCTAACAAGTGGTTTTGCGGCTTGATTACAAGTACTTTATCTCTATAAGCAAATCATGAAATATTATCTGAAAAGATAAGTGCTCTAAAAGACTCATAATGTATTTTAACTCTTTCTTTTATGGTTACTGTCGAAAATTGAAGTTTATAATGAAATTAAAGAATTCTTTGTATATCATTCTTAACCATTTTCTTCTATGATTCGTTATGGTTTTATATATGGTATCTTGATTTAGACATGTACATTTTTTATTTATCATTCGAACAGTTGCTTAAATACCTACTCTAATGATCATGTTCTTCAAATTCCCATCTCGCATCTGTGGACTACTAGTTCACCCTGGACTCATTATCAAAACTTGTCCCTTAAAGCATTTTAGAGGTAACTCGAGAGTAAGTGAAATTTCTGCTTGTGGGGAACATTACTGATATTTTATGAAGAAGATAGACTGAGAGGTCGAGGAACAACTTTAAGTCATTCTCTTTTGACATGATCTATGATTTAGGTCATTACAAAAATTTACTTGTAAGGTTTTCTCTAAAAACTTGAATTATGTGTTTAGTAGGATTAACACGCTCTAGTACCAATCGGATTCCATATACTCAAAATCATTAGACGAGGAAAACTCGTCGGGGTACTGAATAGGCCTGCTGGCAGCAGGTCAATGCTAAGTAACATCTTAAACAAGGAAGCTCGGTAAATGAAAGTAAACCTGTCAGGGTACTGAACAGGCTCGCTGGCAACGAGGCTATGCTTGTATGGTACCAAGATAACCCCACTGGGGTAATGAATAGGCCTTATTGTAGCGGGGCACTATTGGGTAAAAGAGATCTAGTTAATGCACCACTATGCACATGGTTCATAGAAAAATGATAATATATATATATATATAAGAAAAAAGAGAAAAAACCGGAGAAAACAAATACATGTTTAGGCCAATTGTTTATGATGTCATTAGAGAATGGCTGTAAGTTGGGCTTGGACCCGACCATCTAATTCATCCAATACCTGGGATATGATTATCTTAGAAATGGGACCCATGATAGAAATCTCACAAACTCCAATGTGAACTTGAAATATTATTTGGATGACAACATATCCTTAAAATGAGGCATTAGCTTTTCCTATGGCATCTTTTTCGCATTAGTGATACTATTCAAATGGTCTTTCTCAACACTGTTATTTTGGATGAATGTACGTATCTGAATCATCTCCATTTACTGGTTAGTCTTTCTTTTTCTTACAAAAATAATAACAGCATGATAGAACTCCTCATTAAACTATTTCGAAATTAATCATTTTTTCTTGCATGGCTTGACGACACGCCACATTTTTGGTTTGGGGGAAGATTAGACTATATTTATTTTTCTGATTATTTATAAAAAGATTCATCTATCTCTAAAAAATGATAAGTGTTTTTAGGATAATGCAAGTAGCGGGACTTGGTTCTAATCTTTGATGAATGAGGAAGAGCGCAATTGAAGGTTCGATAGAGTTGTTCTATATGATCCTCTTGTGGGATGGTAGCCTAGAAAAAATTCACTACATGATTAGCAGCAACCCGATCCAACAAAGCATATTTTTACAGAAAATACATATGAAGGGTCAAATGCTGGTCCGAATGGAATGCCAATTAATGATCTAAATGAAAATTGTGATATTATAGCACCAATGATTAAGTATGTCAAGGTGTTAGCTTAATTTTGTTTTTGGGCAAAAAGTTAAGTTAGTTGAATTGTACCTATAATTATTAAGTCTCATCCACATGCTTACAAAAGCATTATGATTTCATTAGGACTAATTTCTATCTATGATTTTGATTACAATTTTGACATAATATGATCTTGTTTAAACCCTATATGGATGTGATATGATTGTAGGATATTTTCAATCATCATTACACTATAATTACCTTTATCCTCTTACCCAATTACATGCAGAAACCATCAAGTGATCTATCATCTCGTTAATTCAAGTTATTATGATTTTGAATGCATTTTACGGAATTGCATTGAGTAATGTATTCAACCTATCCAAAGTTTACTTTGGACATGGTAGAATTTATAAAAAACGTACGAATTCATTAACGCACGCATCCTTTTGACGGCACATGATTCAATATTTTCCATGATGTCATGATTGTTTAAACGTGCCAAGTCTCTTCCTGTGATCATTGAATTGCTCGAATGGATCACATTTTAAAATGACGCCCTTGTGAATTTCATTCCATTTTGTCGCCTCACTTATCTTCGTCCTTGCAGAGCCATTTAGTCACCATTTTCCTGTATCCTCTGCAAACCTTGCATCTTCACCTTTATTTGAATAATGCCTAATCGTCTTGAGCTCGAAATCTATCAGGATTTGTTCCAGATGCCGGAATTTTGAGAATCCAAGGTGATTGTATTTCGAGCAGGGTGGAATCCTTTTCTACACCTTTTGCAGGGATATGACGAGGAGATTTCGCTGTTATTTGTGAAAGGATTTTATGGTAAGATGGTGAGGGTTGGTAATTTAATTTTTTTAGTAATTGAGGAGACCATTTTAGTCACAAAAAACCTCCCAATAGAAGGCACTCATTGGCATAAACACTTGTTTCTCCCTCGGTCGTCCCACGATTTCTCTCTTAAGCTGGGTTACCAGCATGTTGTAGGTAATAAAGGATTTCACCGAGAATGGATTAAGCCAGAATACCTCAACCCTCTAATTATCATCATTCGCCTTATAACCCACGAGGGTAAGTTTAATGTATTCAAAGCTTGTCATCTTCTCCTACTGGCATATTTCGTTAATCAACAGTTTCTCAATTTTCCATTTTATTTCCTCAAAAGCTTGGAGAAAATGTCAAGTCAAGTTAGGAAGAATATAGTCAATCCTAGGGGCAGTTTGTATCACCTCAACCCGATTGAGCTCCTGATCTTGCATCAGCTCAAAGAGAGGAATTAGACTTGGGATAATTTCGTGTTTAAAGTCTTGAACCCTCACTTCAATGTTCGAAAATGAACTAGGCATGCCCGTAACTATGAATCCAGTCAAACCCCTTCCACAGAGAAGAAAATACCCAAAATTGTGCACATCAATGAAGATATGCCAGAAGCAAGTCCATCTTCCCATTCACCTACCCCTTTCAACCTTGTGTCTGTTGAGTTTTTACCTTTTCCGCAAATTCGAACCAGGAGCAGGAAGGCAAAGTCTATCCAGACCACTGGTCATCCTGTCATCCAGAACACTGTTCATCCTGTCATTTAGACTGATCATCCAGAGAGTGTGGTTGAAGTAGATAAACCCATCTCTGATTCGCCTCGGTTTACATTGGCTAGTGTCTCAACTGAATTGCTCAAAGATGCTGCTCTTGAGACTGTTTCTGAACCTACTCAGGGAAAGAGTCCTGAAGGACAAATTCTCTTTGTTGACCTTGAGACACCATCTAGGGAATTGAGTCCACCTCCAGATTACAAGTGACTCAAATAACCGTATACTCCTCATCAACCGACAGTAGACCAACTAACTCAAGAATTGGCACGATCAACAAGTCGAAATGAAGAATACGCCAAGATAATCACAGATCTTTGACAAGAGAGTAAGGAGTTCTATATTCAAGTTAAGACTATTGAGGACCTTAACAAGGCCATTACTTCTTCACATGAATCTCGATAAGAGAGGTGCATTGTTTTAAAAGCACAGGCCAGAAAAATGAAATTTAAGTCCCCTGTTTCATTTGCTAAGTCGAAGGCAGCTGCTGAAACAACTCAGCCTTCTTCCTTACTCATCTTTGTTTTTCTCAGTGGGACTTGACATCTCTTTGGTTTGGGGGAATGTTGACCCCAGTTTTGTCACTATTTTCGGCTGTTAATTTACTCTTTTGGCATCTTTTTTGTCGCCTTTTTTGACATATTTCCTGTCATTCAGTTTATCATTTAGCCCTAGGTATGAACGCATTTGGAATTTATGCAAGTCTTGGTTTATTTTTATTATTTTGTGATTTTACTAAGAAATTATGTGATATTTGGAAATATGTCTAATATATGAATTTGTTTTGCAGATCATAGTCTTTAAACGATCCAACATTGGACTCGCATTCATGCTAGATACACGCAAAGCATATCCAACTCTCCATACAGCCTCCCGATCATCCTGCATGCTGTTACTCAGCATATTCCCAAATGATTAAAGTGCGAAACGGTCTTTAGCTATTTTTTTTCCATGCGTTTGATGTTACGATGACCCTTTCTCTAAGAAGGCTCACAATCTTGCCTTCTCCATTCGACACCACGATGCAAGTCCACGTCAATGAGAATTCATATGTCGTAGCACGCGTGACGAGAACCGACACACGAGAGAGCCGGAGGAGGACTGTGTGTTGTCATATGGTTGTTTGTTCACCATAAAGGTCGACTATTTTAGGAGTGGTCGACCACTGAAAGGGTCGACCCGCTCATCCTTGTAAACATTATATATAGTCGCCTCCAAGCGAGAGCAAAGTTAGTTAGCTAGTTCGTAAATCTGTAAGTCGACATTAGAGAATAAGCTCTGTAAAAACCTTGTTTTGAATGTTAATATAAGTTCTATTTTCATTGCATATACATGTCCTTGTTCTTGTGAGCGATTGATTGAAACACCACCCTAATTGTTGAGAGGGCCCCTCAACAACCAATGGTCTCCATTTCTATGTGTGTTTTCATTATTTCCTTTCTTACAGATAAGTAGTTTCTCTTTCTATTTTGATTATGTAAATTGGTTTCCTATAAGTTGATATTGTTCATTTCCTTATCTCCTGTAGCATATGTTTTATTATGAGTAATGTTGTGTGGTTAGTATAATTTCCATTTCTTGAATTAAAGTAACCAGTCATGCACATAGTTTATTTCTAGTTTTCCTTTCAGCTCTCCTTCCAATTTCCCTTTCAACTTAATGTCAAATGTTATGTTTGCAATTAGATAGAATTTAGTTAATTTAGTATCTTAGGTTTACTTTGTAGTTAGAATTAGTTCTGTCAATTCTTGTTTAGCTATAGATTAGTTTTAGTCATATTCTAGTTTGTTTCATTTCATAATAGGGAATAGTCTCTTTACAACAATAGACTGGTACCACTAATCTCTTTATTATTTCAATTTTTTGGCGCGACCCACCAACAAAGCCTCATTGATAGGGGTTCCTACTCTGTTGACTCCCAACCAGCATGATCTCCCTGAGCACTGTCCCAAATAGGTTTGACCCCGACCAACAACACCCGCAGAGCGGATGAAGTATCACCTAAGATGTTTAGGGAGAGTTGTCGAAACCAAGTTTCTGGCAGTAATAAGGGAGGGCATGGAATCAAAAACTGAACTTCATAATAAACAGATACTCCAAAGATAGTTTTATCAGAATCACATCACTCATCACATATATATTATCATAACTAGTAGGTCGCTAACCGATCGCATTACTTCATTCATCACAGCAGTAACATTCATTCATATAACAGATACAGTAAACATCCATCGTTTCCATTGCAAAGCATAAAGACAGGAAATAAATTAGAAACAAGATCACTTCAGGGAAACATCCATCATGTCATATTACTTCTGTGCAATAGATTCACATCATACAATACTTCTCGACAGCAGGAGATTGAAAACCAATCAACACAAATAGAGCCAAAAAACTGCTCACGATAGATGCAAATGCTAAAAGATCTCAATACCCAAAATATAAGTCATTCCCAGAGTTGTTTTTTACTATTGCAACTCTAACTCTATATATATATAGGCTTGCGCCTTTACATCCAAGGTCCACTTCTAACTAACTTCTAACAAACTAGTGACCTATATCCACAAAATGTGGTCAATCAGTACAAAATTACATAAAGAATTCCAAAAATGGTTATTCTTCTGCCTAACACACTATTGTGGTCCTTCGCGGTGGTGTGTGAGCTTGCACAGCCTCTGCGGTGCTGCATAACTCACTTACCCAATACCCCTACCAACATGTCCTCAACACAGTCTTGTGGATCGTCCTCGAGCCACGTCAAGTAGACAGGGTGTACTTCATCATCTTGGTCTTGAAGTCCTCGAACTACTACGAGATATCTCGAACCTAGAGCTGAACTCGTTCAACTGTGTCCCAACAATTTAGCAGGTCTTTCTTCAGTGGGTGATCCTCCCTAACCTTTCCATCCACCATATTCCTACCTTCTTGTACCACCTGCAACACAGTGATTACTTTCATGGCCAACTGCCCGCCAATGTCCTGGAGTTCATTCAGCTGGGTGCTACACTTGCGCTGAAAATCTTGGGCTCAGGTGACTTGCTGCTACAGGTCCTTAAACTCTTTAGAGCACGTAATCTGAACCATCATAGGCATTATTCGTAGCAACGTCGTCAACTGAGCTTCATCTTCTCGTGCTTGCTTGGCCAACTGTTCCAGCTGGTCATCCTGAATGACACTTTGGAAAAACTGCATCATTTCGTTAGAGATCTTCTTCACCACCTAATCCATAGCTTCAAACTGGGCTACGAACTCCTCAATCATATTCTTCCATTCAGCAGTCTGTTCAGGTGCGCGTGTCGGGGTAAACAAGAGAATTCAACAGATTGTTAGTTAACTGGAGCTGGGAAATCACCTCCCCAAGTCGCTTGCCTTTGGAAATGGTAGTGAGTTCCATCGTTCTTTCATAGATGTGTTGACAGGCATCGTCAACATCTTGCTCAACCTCGCTACAACTAGCACAGAGTGGTGCTTTCTTGACAATGAGGCAGTCTTGCTCCTTCTTTAACTTAGTGATATCGTTGGTGGCTTTCTGCTACAGCTCCTTCTACATTTGCTTCAATGCAACAGTCTCTCATGCCTTTTCTTCTGCAAAATTCTCTTTGATCTTCTATAGCTCTTCAGCTTCTTAGCGACGTCTTATGACTGCACGTACCCATCACAAAGCTCCTTTGTTTTGTTAGCCAACTCCTGGCCAGCACCCTGCTGTAGTTGTACTAAAACTTGGGACAGGTAACTTGTTGAGATTGACAGCAATTCTCAGCAACATTTGTACCAATGAGTTCACTTCTGTACTTCCCACATCGATTGCAGTTGGGGGAACTTGAACCTTACTAACCCGTGACTCAGTGCTAATCGTCGGTAAATCCTGCATCACAACCTTCTCTGGTGTCATTTTTGAAACAACAACAAAAATAGAATCTAGCTTAAGGCTTACCGTGGAGAAACCTTCTTGATTGGACACACGCATAGCTTGCGCTGTAGCATTAGATACATTGGTGACGACCTTGACAAGCCGTTGCAGTTGGTTCTCCATCATCGAGTGGGAGTTGCTTCTTGCGTCGAAATCCATGCATATTTTAGTGCGTAACTCCTCCAACATGCATTGGGCTTCTAGATCAGATTCCGTTGATGACTCTCCATCGGAGTCATGGAGATATTTCCCTTCTCGAACTGGATCATCAGGGGCATCTGCTGGTGGCCCTGTGGAGATCTCCTCCGTGGTCATAGGTTCGCACCAGTCAGCTGGCCAATCTTGAACAATGACCTCCAATTCTGCATTTGTGATTTTGTAGGCCATAAGAAGCCATTTTTTGTTAGTATCCCTTCGTGCCTGGATATAAAAGGAATGAGCCCTGATATCAAATCGATGATCCACTAATATTTGGATGTGGCAGCATTGGATAAGCGAGGAACCTTGATGGTCGCGACCTGTAGCGCTTCCCAATAGACCCAAAAATGGACAGCATAGTCTTGATGTTGACTGGGTTCCGCGACCCACCATAAGTTCTGATACTGTGTGCCTTTGCACACATTTTCCATAGCGACTGACATTGGATGGCAGTCCTCCGAATCCATCCATGTGATTAAGGAAATGAGAATTAAAAACCAACTATAGGAAAAAATGCATTCCCCGGCCTGAGCGGCGACAACATCTTCTAACAACTAGTTTTACAAAAACAGGGACCAGTTCATTTGCACCCCTTCAACACATTTTTGCACACATGCAACCACACCTGAATTGCATTGGATAGGTTGATTCTTCCCAATGATATTGCTTGCCAAAATGCACGCCGCAATACGCACTGATCACTCATAAATACTGTCGATGTGATAGGCATGGCCATCGCGCTGCAATCCAATCCAAATCTATCCTTTAACTACTTGGAAAGCTTCTTATCATTATCCTACCCTCTAAAATACTGCACCAGATCTTAGTCGGCCTTTGGTAACCCCGTAATGTCGGCAATTAGGTCAATTGTGACTGAAATAGGGTCGTCCAACTAGAGCATCCCACCATGAAAGCACACCAAGAACTGTTTGACGCATGCATTTGCTTCATTCAATCTCCCAAAATGAGGCATGTTAATGAGCCCCAACAACCTAGACTTGTCCAAGCCTTGTACCCATGGGTGAGGAATACGTAGAATAGGCACCAGGTACCGTAGGCAGTGATTGGTAAGGCTCATCCACTACATCCTTTAGTAGCAGCAAATCATGGTCTTCATAATTCATCTTGACCAAGGTGAGTATGATGTCCACTGGGAAGGTCATCCCTTCTGGTAGCGGTGATAACTTCATTGGATACCTCTGATTCTTGGTGAGCTTCCTCAGCTTCTCCCCTGGTCGCATTGGAGCAACATATCCAGGGATATCATTGATAGAGACGCCCCTAGGCATGATATACTTGACAGATACTGAGCTTGATGGTTTGGTCTATGTTGTGTCTTCCCCTTGCGCCCTAGCAGTCGTGCATGTGTATCTCTTCTATGGCAGTGTGGAACTAGGATTCTGGGCCTTTTGCTTTGCTCTAGGGATCAAAGAATACCCTATTGGAATGCTCATGAATTCCTCTTCAATCCATGTGGGTCAGATGGGGGATTCCTGCTCGCTCAAAATCTCAACTGTGTCGAGAGTGCGTAGCATGCCGTACTCTGCAATCCTCACAATGAAAACAAAATTTCACTCCTTGCCTATCACACTTAATTATACTCCTGTACTGATCTCAACAATTCACTAAACTCAACTGAATAATACCTTGCACCCGCATCTCATGCATTATTATAACCAATTTCCCAATCCAACTCATCAATGACAAATCTCTCGTGTCCATCATGACCGAATCTAGCATTAATAAGCCTAAATCCATCGGCAATCCCATCTTACTAACAGTCGGATCAGTCATAAATGTGTGTCGCTTCATCAAGCATCACCAGCTAACTGTATTAACTATCTATATTTATTATTGATTTGAACACCTCACAGTCTTGCGGTTGTCTCCAATGGCCTCCCTCGTAGCACTACTGAGTGTTATCCTTGGAAATCTTCTTCCTCTGTGATTGCCTCACTGTAATCAACCTAAGCTAATTTTTTTTACTTGCGCAGTTCCTCAAGCATTGCGCGGCTCAGGCGCCATTCTATAGGGATCGAAGTAGCTTCCATTCACAAGTTTTGGCAGCACCGCGCCATCTAATTGTTGTAATTGAACTGCACCTCGAGAAGTAATTGAATGAACAAGATATGGACCTAACCAGTGCATCTGTAACTTACCTGGATGCTTCATCAACTTATTGTCGTATAACAACACCAAATCTCCCTATGTAAACTAATTGTTCTTAATGTGGCGGTCATGCCATGCTTTCTTTTGATCCTTCTCAACATGCTAGTGGAATCCTGTGACAAAGTGGTCCTCTTCTAGCTGGACCAACTATGCGGTACTCTCCACTAATGCTTATGCATCATCCATTCCTATCGCAGCATCAATCTGCAGACTAGGAACAATATATTCCATAGGCATGACTGCCTCTTTCCCATATACCATTTTGAATAGTGTTTGTCCCATCAACCTTTTACAAGTGCTGCGATATGCCCATAGTACCACTGGAATTTTCAAATCCAAATCATTGCGATTGGTATTGCATACCTTTGTAAGTGTGGTTTCCAATATTTTGTTGAAGGCCTCGACAGTTCCATTTGCCTGCGGATGGTAGGGTGTGATTTTTTGATGCTGCACCTGGAACTCCTCGGTTAGTGCTCTCATGGTTCGATTGATAAAGTGACTTCCCTGGTCACTCATCAATATCCTGGGACATCCAAAACTTGTCACAATAATCTCGAATATGAACTTGGCTACTATTGCAGTAGTGAAATCCATGACTGGCGCGGCCTCCACCCACCTTGTCAGATAATTGGTTGCTTTAATGATGTACTGCGCACCAGTCCTCTTTCCTCGTGGATTAATTCAACCCACAAATTCCATGGCCCATTTATCGAAAGGTTGTAGAGTTACTTGTGGCACAAGTGGCATCTCATCCCACCGTGATGGTTTGTTGATGCACTGACAAACATCATAGCTTTGCGCATAATCTGAAAAATCATTATGTAAGGCAGGCCACCATAACCTAGCACGCAACACCTTACGTGTAGTATCCTTGCCTCCATAGTGACCTCCCATGATTCCTCCGTGTGCTTCTGCTAGAATAGGTCCTTGCTCATGTGGTAAGATGCACCATCGCAAGATTTCATTTGGTCCAAGTTTGTATAATTTCCCCGCAATCAGCTAGAAATACGAAGCTTTCACTACCAACTTCTTCTTCTGATTGGTCAACAGGTCCTCTGGAGAAACTCCATTTTCTAAGAACTGAATGATTGGAGCATAATGGTCATCTGCGATCTCTACCTAGAACAACTATGCATCAGGAAATCCATCATCAATATTGGTAGGCTCTTCTCTTATCTCAATGTGAGATAGATGATCAGGGCCAACATTCAACCATCCTGGCTTCATAATTATCTCAAAGTCGAATTCCTAAAAAAGTAGCAGCCGTTGACAGATATTCCCCCCCAGCAAAGGCTTATTGTCCAGGTATTACAAAGCAGAATGGTCCGTGAACATTTTGAAGTGAGCACCCAACAGATAGTGCCTAAATTTTTATAGCACAATAGAAGAGGCATTGACATGGACATGTGGAACTTCTTGTTCCAATCAGGGAATACTAGGATAGGCGTTGACGCCATCTTGGCCTTCAGTGTGTCGAAACTCCCCTGACACTCATGATTCCACTCAAATGCATCATCCTTCTTTAGCAGCTTCTCCATAGGGTCCATAATCATGGCGTATCCTTTGATGAACTTGTGATAGTACCCTCTATGTGTTAGGATTATTATTCCTCCCTTGTCCAATTTGGTCATATGTCTAAATTGGAATTCATGTCTAAATCGGGAGTCCATCTAGTCTATTTTTAGTCACTAGCACCATTGGGTCCACTTGGCCTAATTGGGGCACATCTTTCAGTTACTAAAGTGTGGGGAACACTAATTGAGGCCTCCTACCACTGATTGCACTTGATTGCATCAATTTAGGAGCCTCCTAGACCAATCCCTACAATTTAGGAGCCACTGGGAGTGACGAAACCAACCAAGGTCAGTTCAATTCAGTTGAGGACTAGTCAAGCTGAGTTAGGAGTCAGTTACATTCAGTTCTAGTCCTCTACATTCAGTTAGCACTAGGTTTACACGGCTGCACTCAGGAGGGGCACATTTCTCACCTACCACAGTTAGTTAGCCTTAGTCACCACTGAATGTAACACTTGAGTTGTGTTTTATAACTCTGATGAACTCCGGTAATGGTTTAGACAAGGTCAGTTAACTATTGAGTGCTCTGATAGAGATTTAGACAAGGTCTTAGTTACCTACAGTCAAGTAGAGTCTAATCAATTCGAATTTCCTCATGTGGATTTGAATTTCATGTGGCTATTAAAGTAATTGTGCTTCATTGTAATTATCTATCTAATTACTCTTTTATTAATGAAAGCATTCACAGCTGCAAGCCATTTTTGCACTGTTTCATTCTTCAATAACTGAGTAAATTGTCTGATCTATCTCATGAGTTGTGTGTTTTTCCATAGATCTATGTGCACAATTTAATATGGTATCAGATCCTCGGTGGACAAGGCACTTTTCATCCTCATATCTCCTACCAGATCATTTTTGAGCAAAATTGCTCCTTCTAGCTCTGCACCAGAAGTAGAAGGTTTACCATTTAATACCCTAAGTTAAGTAATTGTTGATCAAGCTTGATCAACTATGCTGGGTGTGATGAAAAACTGAAATGTGTAGGCTATGGACCTTACAGTGCCCCTTTTGTGTTTTTACAGGTACAACTTCGAATGGATTCATCAGTTCCTCTTCTCTTCCTATTCTCAAACTATTTAGAATGGAAGAAGAAGATGATTGCATCTCTAATGATACGAGGTCTCTATGGGGTGTCTATTGGACTCGGTAAAGAGTGTTTTAGTGAGAATGATTGGCTGAATAAATGTGATGGAGCTTTGGGAAGAATAGCATTGGGTCTTTCTCCTAGCTTGCGCTACCTCAGTAGATCTATTGAAGATCCAAAGGAACTTTGGACAAGATTGGACAAAACCTTTGGAATGATTGATGAGGATCATAATATCACTTTGGAGAGAATATACATCACCATAAGCATTCTTGATCCAAAATTCTCAGCCTCCACTCTCTCTGATGAAGTTGTTCAAAATGAAGAAGAAGCAGAATATTCTACACAGTCAATTCGAATTGAAGACAGTCTCCATGCATTGAATCCTTCTCCTGATGGTCCATAAGTTTATGAGATCTCTGATATCTCATCTCCTCATATGGCTGAAACATAAGAAGACATTTGAATCTCTGATATTGAATAAAAATACTGCTGCACTTCCATACAAACATTCACTGGTGATTTTCCTTTGAATTCTGTGCAAAATTTACCAGTAATTGCTTTCGAAAGTGAAGAGAAATTTGATTTTTCTCCCTCTAATATTGCTGCTGGTGTGAAAATATGTGATAAATTGGATATTTTGGAAGAAATATTAGATTACCAGATTGATCCATTGGCTCCCCATGATCTATATTTTCCAGCAAATTCCTACAGGATTGCATGCACCAAAATTTAGAATTTTGAAGAAGAAGAAAGCTATGCATCCACCGTCTTGGTTAACCATTTATTTGAATCTGATATTAACATTATTGGATATGATATGATATTATTTAGATCTGATCTGATATTTATTTGTTTAATATATCAAATTCATAATCTTTCAGTACTGCTTGTAGCTATTCTCATCAACGGTGTGAAGAAACAAGTATCAGAAGTCTCCTACAAAACTGTTGTTGGGGATTTGATTTCATTTCACAGTTTTGGATCTGTTGTGAACTTATTTAGATCTGATTTAATTTCTGATCTGATATTATTTGGTTCAAATTTTAAAATTCAAGAGCTTTCAGTCATGCTTGTAGCTGCTCTCACCAATTCTGGTGTGAAAAATCAAGTACCACACTTTCTCTTCAAAACTGCTGATGGGGATTTGGTGTTAGTTTCCTCATAGGAGGTTGCTGATATTTTATTATGTGATTCATTGGCTCTTTCAGAAGCTATATAAGAATATGGATCTCAATCATTCACAATCAACAGTCCCAGTGCTTCTCTACCATTGATCACATGCTCATCTCCTCATAGAACTGGTAAAGAGGAATATTTTCTGCATCTGCCTGGATACTTGCTCCTAACACTTGGGGCTGTTCTTACCACTCATGGTTTTCTGTTCATGGCTGAAACATATCAGTTTCTTTAGTGTTCATCACATGTTCTAAATCCTCAAGAATCTTTTCTCACTTGTCAGTTGACTTCAATTGCTCTACATGGGTCCAGTCTTCATCCGGCAGCTGTCTATATTTCTGATTTAGTTGAGCATATAATTCTTCTTCCAAAGAGAAAGATTCCTCCAGAAATAATGATGGAGAGGTTCACATTCCATTCCCCAGGATACCTGTGCATAGAAGAACCAAATTGATCCCAATTCTACCTGCTTAATTAGAGGGGGGGATTTTTTCCCATGTGGTTTTTACCCCAGCACCTTGTTTTTGAGCAGTTACTTTACTTTACTTGATGTAATGGGTGACCTATGGTCTTAGTTACCAGGGCCCACAGATTGTCCAAGTTACCATTCAAGGTGGTTGTTAGGATTATTAATTCTCCCTTGTCCAATTTGGTCATATGTCTAAATCGAGAGTCATGTCTAAATTGGGAGTCCATCTAGTCTATTTTTAGTCACTAGTACCATTGGGTCCACTTGGCCTAATTGGGTCACATGTTTCAGTTACTAAAGTATGGGGAACACTAATTGAGGCCTAATGCCACTGATTTCACTTGATTGCATCAGTTTAGGAGCCTCCTAGACCAATCCCTACAATTTAGGAGCCATTGGGAGTGTCGAAACCAACCAAGGTCAGTTCAGTTCAGCTGATGACTAGTCAAGCTAAGTTAGGAGTCAGTTACATTTAGTTCTAGTACTCTACATTCAGTTAGTGCTAGGTTTACATGGATTCACTTAGGAGGGGTGAATTTTTCACCTACCACTATCAGTTATCCTTAGTCAACACTGAATGTAACACTTGAGTTGTGTTTTAGAACTCCGATGAACTCCGGTTATGGTTTAGACAAGGTCAGATAACTATTGAGTCCTCCGATAGTGATTTAAACAAGGTATTAGTTACCTAGAGTCAAGTAGAGTCTAATCAATTTGAATTTACTCATGTGGATTCGAATTGCATGTGGCTATTAAAGCCATTGTACTTCATTGTAATTATCTATCTAATTACTCTTTGATTAATGAAAAGCATTCACAGCTACAAGCCATTTTTGCACTGTTTCATTCTTCAATAACTGAGTAAATTGTGTGATATATCTTGTGGGTTGTGTGTTTGTCCACAAATATATGTGCTCAATTTAATATGGTATCAGAGCCTCGACGGACAAGGCACTTCTCCTCCTTAGATCTCCTACTCAATCATTTTTTAGCAAAATTGCTCCTTCTAGCTCTGCACTAGAAGGAGAAGGTTTACCACTTAATACCCCAAGTTAAGGAATAGTTGATCAAGCTTGATCAACTATGCTGGGTGTGATGAAAACCTAAAATGTGTAGGCTGTCGACCTTACAGTGCCCCTTTTGTGTTTTTGTAGGTACAACTTTGAATGGATTCACCAGTTCCTCTTCTCTTCCTATTCTCAAACTATTCAGAATGGAAGAAGATGATGATTGCATCTTTGATGAGACGAGGTCTCTATGGGGTGTCTATTGGACTCAGTAAAGAGTGTTTTAGTGAGAATGACTAGCTGAATAAATGTGATGGAGATTTTGGCAGAATAGCACTGGGTCTTTCTCCTAGCTTGCGCTACCTCAGTAGATCTATTGAAGACCCAAAGGAACTCTGGACAAGATTGGACAGAACCTTTGGAATGATTGATGAGGATCATAATAGCACTTTGGAGAGAAAATTCAGCACCATAAGAATTCTTGATCCAAAATTCTCAGCCTCCACTATCTCTGATGAAGTTTTTCAAAATGAAGAAGAAGCAGAATCTTCTACACAGTCAATTCGAATTGAAGACAATCTCCATGCAATGACTCCTTCTCCTGATGCTCCGAAAGTCTATGAGATATTTAATATCTCATATCCTCATATGGCTGAAACAAAATAATACATTCAAATCTCTGATATTGAAGAAAAATACTGCCGCACTTCCATGCAAACATTCACCGATGATTTTCCTTTGAATCCTGTGCAAAATTTACCAGTAATTGCTTCCGAAAGTGAAGAGAAATTTGATTTTTATCCCTCTAATATTGATCCTGGTGTGAAAATATGTGATACCTTGGATATTTTGGAAGAAATATCAGAGTACTAGAGTTATCCATTCACTCCCCGTGATCTAGATTTTCCAGCGAATTCCTGCAGGATTGCATGCACCAAAATTCAGAATTTTGAAGAAGAAGAAAGCTGTGCATCCACCGTCTCGGTTAACCATTTATTTGAATATGATATTAACCTTGTTGGATCTGATATGATATAATTTAGATATTTTCTGATATTTCTTGGTTTAATATATCAAATTCATAATCTTTCAGTACTGCTCGTAGCTGTTCTCATCAACAGTGTGAAGAAACAAGTACCGTGAGTCTCCTACAGAACTGCTGCTAGGGATTTGATTTGATTTCATAGTTTTGGATCTGTTGTAAAATTATTTTGATCTGATTTAATTTTTGATCTGATTTAATTTTTGATCTGATATTATTTGGTTCAAATTTTAAAATCCAAGAGCTTTCAGTCATGCTTGTAGCTTCTCTTACCAATTCTGGTGTGAAAAATAAAGTACCACACTTTCTCTTCAAAACTGTTGATGGGGATTTGGTGTTAGTTTCCTCATATGAGGTTACTGATATTTTATTATGTGGTTCATTAGCTATTTAAGAAGATATATCAGACTATGGAGCTCAAGCATTCTCTCTCAACAGTCCCAGAGCTTCTCTACCATTGATCACATGCTCATATCCTCATAGACCTGGTAAAGAGGAAGATTTTCTGCATCCGCCTGGAAACTTGCTCCTAACACTTGGGGCTGTTCTTACCAATCATGGTTTTCTTGTCATGGATGCAACATATCAGTTTCTTGAGTGTTCCTCACATGTTCTTAATCCTCAAGAATATTTTCTCACTTATCAGTTGACTTTAGTTGCTCTACATGGGTCCAGTCTTCATCCAGCAGCTATCTATATTTATGATTTAATTAAGCATATCATTCTTCTTCCAAAGAGGAATATTCCTCTAGACATAATGATGGAGAGGTTCACATGACAGGCCCCATGATACCTATGCACAGAAGAACCAGATTGATCTTGATTCTACCTGCTTAATTAGAGGTGGGGATTTTTTCCCATGTGGTTTTCTCCCCAGCACCTTGTTTTTTAGTAGCTACTTTACTTTACTTGATGTAATGGGTGACCTATGGTCTTAGTTACCGAGGCCTAAATATTTTCCAAATTAGAATTCAAGGGGGGTGTTAGGATTATTAATCCTCCCTTGTCCAATTTGGTCATATGTCTAAATCGGGAGTCATGTCTAAAAAGGGAGTCCATCCAGTCTATTTTTAGTCACTAGCACCATTGGGTCCACTTGGCATAATTGGGGCACATGTTTCAGTTACTAAAGTGTGGGGAACAATAATTGAGGCCTAATTCCATTGATTGCACTTGATTGCATCGGTTTAGGAGCCTCTTAGATGAATCCCTACAATTTAGGAGCCACTGGGAGTGCCGAAACCAACCAAGGTCAGTTCAGTTCAGTTGATGACTAGTCAAGCTAAGTTAGGAGTCAATTACATTCGGTTCTAGTCCTCTACATTCAGTTAGCGCTAGGTTTACATGGATCCACTTAGGAGGGGTACATTTCTCACCTACCACTATCAGTTAGCCTTAGTCAACACTGAATGTAACACTTGAGCTGTGTTTTAGAACTCCGATGAACTCCGATTATGGTTTAGACAAGGTCAGTTAACTATTGAGTCCTTCGATAGTGATTTATACAAGGTATTAGTTACCTACAGTCAAGTAGAGTCTAATCAATTTGAATTTCCTCATGTGGATTCAAATTGCATGTGGCTATTAATGCCATTGTATTTCATTGTAATTATCTATCTAATTACTCTTTGATTAATGAAAAGCATTCACAGCTGCAAGCCATTTTTGCACTGTTTCATTCTTCAATAATTGAGTAAATTGTGTGATCTATCTTATGAGTTGTGTGTTTTTCCACAGATCTATGTGCTCAATTTAATAGTGTGTGCCAATGTCGTCCGAAGCATATTTACATTATTTGGTGATGGCAAACTAAGGATAAGTGCAATCTTCGAAGGGTCGACCAACAACTCTTGTTTGCACACGATGTGTACTAACAGTATTCTAAATGGCGGGAAAAAATGCACTTTTTTGAATTCAATGCAATTTGATTCTATCGATGCCTTTCCAACATCAATCGCAGGTTTTCTAAATGATTGCTAACCAAACCATAGACTATCCAATCATCCATGTATACCTGCAGGAACTTCTGAATGAAATCTTTGAACGCAGCGACAACAACCTAAGAAAATATTGTTGGTGCATTCTTCAATCCAAAAGGCATGACTGTATATTGAAACCAACCCCATTCAGTGACGAATGTGGTCTTATGCCGATCTTGCTTTGCGATTCGGATCTAGCGATACCCCAAAAATCCATCTGTGAATGAGTACATCTCCTGAGTGCCTATCCCTTCAAGGACCTCATCTATAAAGGGAGTTGGAAACAGATCATGCAGGAAAGCATCGTTTAGCTTCCTTAAGTTGACACAAATGTGAACTTCTCCAGTATTTTTGTCCTGAACCAGCATAGGGCTTATCGATTCTAACTCTTCAATGGATCAATGATTCTATCATCCAACATCCTCTCAAGGTCAACTTTGACCCATTCTTTGTATCGCGGGTTCAGTCGATATGGCCTCTGTTGCACAGGTTTCACGTCCGGTTTCAATGGTATTTTCATCTCCCCTAGATCCCCTAATATACCTTTCATTTCTAAGAACTGTGTTGGAAATAGATCTTGGAACTCATGCAACAGATCTGTGATCTGTGCCATTGTCTTATCGTCCCAATAGTCCCTAATATTAGAAAACTTCAGGTTTTCTTCTGTCCCAATGTTAACTTTTTGGATCTTCAGCAGCTGACTCATGGGGTCGGTTGGTATGTACGGTGCTGCAACATTGCGACTACCTTTTGATTCTAGAATATTGACATTCCTTATGTCATAATCATCTTTGGGTTCACCAGATATATTGTAGCATGCCATCAAGGATTGCATATGGCACTGCACATGTGGATCTATAGGGTATGCAGGTGGCAAAACCTTCAATACTACATCGTTGATGAGTTGGAGTGCATTGTGGACCTCAGGGTTACTGTCCCCAAAATTAAAAGTATACGCAAAGCAAATCGACAGCTCCTCCCAGATAGTTATGGTTCTGTGCAGCTCTGCCATTAGATACCAGGACCTAGGAATTTCGTCCAAAGTATGAACAAAAGCATGGACCCACTCATCCTTGGGTCAAGTGCACACAAAGCCTAGCATTCCATTAAATGACCGATGGGGTTATTCCACCCATCATATCTCCTAGTGGGATATGTCTCTGAATCATCGAAGCGCACCATCATCAATCATCGACACTGTTCCCATTCATGGATTTCCTGTTTGTGAGCCGCCCACCAGCGTGCTGGGGTAGCCTTCAATGATTCCTCTAGTTCCAACATCATCTGTGGTTCAAACACTTTCTCTTCAAATTCTTGCAGGAATTCAGACAACTCTAGTATCCCCTCGTAGATCGACAACTCAATGATCTCAGTCATAACACAGCGTAGAGATTGCGTGATCAGTCCACACTTTCTAAAAGACACCTCATGAAGCCGATTTTTCCAATTTTCTAAAGCATCATCAGAGTCAGAGGACGTAGAGCTAGCGCAGAACCATTCAATTTTTCCATTGATATTAGGGTGGATATAGTCCTCGAAGATATTGTAAGCATGATCCTAGCCTCTACCAACCTCATCCTTGATAGGTTCAATATACCGACGTCTTCATGAGGGTCCATGGGAGCAATGACTTTGATATCTTGGTTTTCAAATGTCATAACCAACTTCTTGAAATTGATAACTTCCATGCTATCATTGGCCCATCCAATCCCTAGCAGTGTAGGATAAGATCCTTCACCATCAACTACTTCAATGACGTCAAAATCAACATATGTCTTCATACCTTTGACATCGATGACCAAGTTCAAGACATGGCCAATAGGCTGAACCTTGGCCTGATTTGCTAGTCATAGTTTCACAGGGGAACACCCCAATGTTGGCTTTCCCATCAACTGCCAAGTCTTCCTGGTCAAAATATTCACATCCAACCCTATATACAGAATAATAGAATCGACTTCATAGTCCCCTATTTGGATGTTCATGCTCACCTCTTTACCTGTCTTTCTCTTCTAGAGGGAATTTACTGCGGAATCCTTCAATTCCTGATTCCATTGGCACAACAACTTCTCAATGTCACCGAGAGCCTTGGGATCTCCTACTAACGATAGAAATCTCTCAAAGAACTGTTGCAAGGTACCATGCTGTCTCGATGGTCTTGCTGTCTGTGATGACGACTACTGGATCACGCGGGGATCCTCGCCCTTCACAAAATAAGAATCATATGTTCTCTCTTGAAGCAGGTCGTAAGCTTGGCAGTCTTTATCCTCGTGCCCTACTAAGTGACAAAAGGAGCAATAGAAAATTTCTACCTTCATAACCATCTTCTACATGTAGCTACAGTTTTCATGTCGATGCTGATATACCTTACATACATGACACCCTGGCACACCAATGCAACTCAAAGGGTTCAACGCTCTCGAGAGAAAAAAAATTCGGAAAGTTAGACATGTGTCCTTAGTGTGTCCATCCGTACGGTACCGCGTGCACCAGAGGTCATCATGCTCTTCTTTTTCCTTCTTAATATCCTGTAGCTAGAGTGTCAAATTTGCTAGCTACGCTTGAATCTAGTTCATGCCATCCCCAATAGGTGAAGCTTCTAACTTCATCACCATCTCCAGAGGCTCATTCTGTGTCATGATCTTTTGCTGCATTAATGGCTATCTGATGTGCGGAACCAGTGCAACAATGATCCACTCCTTGTGCTAAACATCTCTCATTTTGAAGTTGACTCGAGCCATCAACATCTTAAACCGTTGATCAAAATACCAAATAGTTTCATTTGGAAATTGCTTGATCTCCTTGAGTTCTGTAATATATTGGGACTCAGATTTGGGTTTCTTAAATTCCTCAAATAGTTCTTCTCGGATCTCAGTCAGTGTTTTTGTCATGGTCACCTGTGGAACCTGCATGAATCTCATGTACTAGTCAAGCGCACGACCCCTGAGGGTGGTCGCCAATTGGATTCTCTTAATATCATCATCCACAATCTGTCTGGCAGTCCAAACGACTTCACATAAGAACTAGTACTGCTCCAGGTCATCAGTCATGTTTCCATGCAATATTGGTAACTTCATCTTGTCGCCCGCTATTCTAGGCATTCTTCCTACAAACGGTGTTCTACTGCTAGACTACTATTGGCACGTCAGACAAGGTGACATATAATGTGCTTTTCTACTTGTTGGTGGAGTAGTGCGCAAAGGTGTGGACACATTACTGCTGGGGTTCAAGCTTCCTGCTATCCTGGGTGTAGCCTAGGTCTATTCGTCACTGTAGGGTTGCTTCATCCTGTGTGGTTGTTCTTTGTGTTATTGCGTCTAGATCATAGCAGGACCTTCCCTTGTCCTCTACCTCTTCTCTTGTCGAAACCTTGCTCCTCCCCTCATACAACCACTTGTTTCCTTGATGACCCTCACAGTCTCATCAAAAATCATACCCATCTACCCCTTACCTGGCCATTTGCCTCCCCCCTTTTGTCGCAATGTCCACAACCTCCGCACACCAGAGTTCCACTACTCGAGGTGCATTTTTAGAATACCCTTCTCGTAGATAAGCATCTTAATAGATAATTGCAAAGACAGCAAGAACCTACCTCGTGGCCCATTGAAGAGCTCTTTTTTTGCTTCATTGTATGCCTTATTGGTATCAACTAAAAACTTAGTGATGTATCCTTCTAGAATACTATCTAGCCATACTTCGACAGCTCACAATTCTTTGTTATCGATTTCTTGTAGCTCTTGGATCAGTCTAGGGGTCTAGGATGCCAGCTCTCCTCCCTGATGATTATTCTTCTTATAAGTGAACTGCGCTAGCCATTCATACAGTATGACTAGAAATTCACAAAAGAAACATTCATAGGGACTGTCATAGATATATATGTTCAGCCACCTGGTTGTCGACAACTTTGAATTTTGATTCTTTGTTTCAGCAAACTCTTGCAGCTTTAGGTCAAACCAATCTTCAATATTCAGTTTTGTTGGATGCCACAACATATCCTCCCTTTGGTTGCAATGAGGTTCTGGAAATGAAACCATTTTTTGGCACGACCCACCAACAAAGCCTCGTCCACAGGGGTTCCTACTTTGTCGACTCCCAACCAACACGATCTCCTTGAGCACTGACCCAGACAGGTTTGACCCCACCCAACAACACCCACAACACGGATGAAGTCTCACCCAATATGTCTAGGGATAGTTGTCGAAACTAAGTTTCTGGTAGTAAGAAGGGAGGGAATGGTATCAACGACTGAACTTCACAATCAATAGATACTCCAGAGATAGTTTTACCAAAATCGCATCATTCATCAGAGATCTATTAGCGTAACTAGTATATCACTAACCGATTTCATTACTTCATTCATCGCAGTAGTAACATTCATTCATATAATAGATACAGTAAACATCCATCATTTTCACTGTAGAGCATAACGAGAGGAAAGAAATAAGAAACAAGATCACTTAAGGGAAACATTCATCATGTCGTATTACTTCTGCGCAATAGATTCACATCATACAGTACTGCTCCACAGTAGGAGACTGAAAACTGGTCGACACAAACAGAGCCAAAAAACCGGTCATGATAGATGCATATGCTAAAAGATCTCAATAACAAAAGATAAGTTATTTCCCAGAGTTTTTGTTTACTATTGCAACTCTAACTCTATATATAGGCTTGCGCATTTACATCCAAGGTCCACTTCTAACTAACTTCTAACAAACTAGTGGCCTATATCCACAAAATGTGCTCAATCAGTACAAAATTGCATAAAGAATTCCAAAAACGGTTATATTCGTCTTCCTATCGCATTGTTGTGGTCCTTCGTGGTGGCGTGTGAGCTTGCGCAGCCTCCGCAGTGCTGTGCAACTCACTTACCCAATACCCCTTCCAACACAATTATTAACTAGTTTCAATTACTGTCCTCTATGCATATTATTCTCATATGCATGAAATCAACTGATATTTAGATCATCTAGAACATTTATTTCCTAATTTCCATTGTTTTCCTCATACGGATTGTCATTCAACCCTTTGTCCAGCCTTTAATATTTCCCATTCTGTTTTAATCCTGGCTAAAGTTCTGTTTCTTTGGCTTTTGAATTATGTTCTATTTTGTAATTAGACAATGGTTATATCTATAACTAGAACCTTATTCTAGATCATTTAAAGTATCTATCAATTTCCATCCCTATCTTTCACCTCCTTTTACCTTAGTATTTTTTGAATTGTGTTTTGTTCTGTCTCTTTTGTTTCTGATTTCTTCATTCATTACTGTTGTAACGTTTGGTAATTATATCTCTAGTTTAGTTTAATTTATCTTTGTGTATATTGAATTTAGGGTTAGACATGTTAATTTCTAGAGAAGCACACTAGTACTTTGTAAATTGATCGTAGCATAGGACCTGTTCCCTTCATTGTGTGGTTACTGAAAAGATTCGTAGAATAGGATTTAGAGGAGTTTTCTTTATTAAGTTTTCTACTTACTTCTTTATCAAGTTTTCTTTATTAAGTTTTCTACTTGCTTCTTTTATTAAGTTTTATGCTTGTTTATAAGTTAGATTTTCCTTGCATTCGTTTCATATAAGAGTTGTCTACTTGTAAAAGTAATCTTTAAAATAACTTTGTTTCCTAATTAATAGATTAGCTATTCATAACATATTTTTCAGTTAAAAGTCATTTGATTATGGAATAAATCGCAATGTGTATATCACCTATAATTGGACACTCCTTAGTTTGCATATAATATTTGTAGAAGTTAAATTAGATTTAATCCCATTCAGTTTCTTTACTTCTTTTGAAAGTCATTTTGATGCACCTCCTTCTCTAGTTCCGATCACAATGAATGCATATCCTCAGAATCCTCAAGGAGAGTGGAATTATATAGTTTAGTTTAATGATTACATATTCGTTAGTTGCATGCATAGTTTAATTGTTGAAATTCTTAAACATATCCAGTTGTTGTAATACTGTTTCCAATATTATAATTTCTTGTATGGTTAATTTTTGAAGTTGTTTATGAGCTTTCTAATTCATAAGTTAAGAAGTTGAATAGTCAATTAATAGGTTTTACTATAAAAGGGTAGTTTACTTTCTTAGAATAGTATTGTTTACATATCCTTCTCAATTATTGTGTATAGAGTAGAGTAGTATAGATTGATACTTCTCTAATCTATTAGACTTAGTCTGCCTAATTATCTCAGTAGTTGAATTTTCTGGAGTTTGACTTGGTTTTTCATTTTGAAAGATCTTTCAATCTTTTCTTTTTTAAAATATTTCCACGACACCCTAGGCACCCCTCTACCTTCGCATATACTTTGTGTCAACTCTAATTTTACCAACCTCGGTCGATAATTAAATATTTGGTAAATTAATTAAGACAATATAACACCCAGCAAAGAAATATGTCATGGCGCGTTGGAAGGTGGCTCCAACGCTCTTTAGTCCAAAGGGCATCACTCGATATGCAAATGTGCCTCAAGGGGTTGTAAATGCGATTTTCTATCGGTATTACTTTCGGATATGAATTTGGTTATATCCGGAAAAACCATGTAGGAAGGAAAAGAGCTCATGTCCGGCGCACACGTTAATGATTCGGTCAATGAACGGGGTTGGGAAGTTATCTTTGGGACAAGCCATATTCAAATTGCGAAAGTCTATACAAACGTGGATGGTGCCCTGTTTTTTGTTTACGAGGACAGGGTTGGAAACCCAAGTGGTGTATGCGATAGGATAGATGAAACCGACTGTTCACAGTTTCTTGATTTATGATTTGACCGCTGTAAATTTATAAGGATGGATGGGTCTCTACTTCTGACGGATGGGTGCCACGTCAGGCCAAGTATCAATCTGGTGTTCAACAATGGACAGATCTAGCCTTGGAATTTCGGTATAAGACCAAGAAAAGACGTCGTAGAACTCTTGAAAAAGCGCTTCTTAGGAAGCGACTTCCTCATAGGAGCAAGATGCCCCTAGCGTGATCTCTTCAACGATCTCCAGATTGGTTGAGATGTTGATCTTAATGGTAGGTGAGATATTGGCCATGTTCCCCTCTTCAAAGGCATCAGGTGCAGGAATGGGGTTTTTGAACCAGTCAAATTTCCCATGGATAAAATCCTTGGTCTCAACTGAAAACTAGTCAGATAACGACACAGATTCTTCATGGATGAAGAACGAGCAATGGTGCATATCGTCCCAAGGGTATTTAGGAATGGTTAAGGTTTTGAGTATCTCCTCATCATTGCAGAAGCAATGATTGGAAAAATCCGAGAGATCACCAATGGTTGTGGAGATAGGAGGGTCTCTGGATCTGGACACCATGTAAATGGTTGTGGTGTTTGAGGAAGAAACTGGAGGGTGGATTTCCTCAATAACAGTAATTTTAGATTCAAGGGAATGTTTCCAAAGATTACTCAACATAGTTTGAAACTCGGCCAATTCTTGGTAGTGGTGAGAATAATGTCCATACAATCCGCAAAGGGTGCATGCATGGTTTGTCCTCAAGGACTTGTTTTTTATTGTTGGTCCACTTGGGAGGACGACTACCAGAATGTTGTCCATTTTATCCATGGAATCTAAGTGTGTGTGAAGGATGGGGATTTCTAGACAGTTTTGGTTTGCGTGACCCTGTACATCGTACACAACGCATGGTGGAGTCTGTCAGGGTTTGGCTACTGCTTTAGCATTCCCCCCCTAGCCCTCTTTGGGTGAGACAGGGATGGTGCAGGTGCGACAAGTGGTTTTTGTGGGCGAAGAAGGGGGCGTGTCTCGACCACAATGGGTTGAATGGCATTCAACATGACTTGGGGCATTGGAGGTTGAGCAGGTGGTTTGAGGTACCACATAGGAATCTCCAACGTAAAATTGGGTAAGTTCAAAGTAGCCATCACTGGCTTACTCACAATTCCGGATGAGGGGAAAAGGAAGGGAATTGTATGTACTGGGAGAGAGCCCTAGTAATTCCCTGGTGACTGTATCTAAGGCTACGATTGTAGATGGGGCTGCAGTTGCGGATGGAGCTGCAGCTGCGGATGGAGCTGTGGCTATGGTTGAGCTTTGGGTGCAACAGTGTTGGATTATAGCATGCACAAATCCACAGTATCACTTGGTGCTGGTGGAGGTGGTACCAAGGGGAATAAAGTCATCATGGAAGTGTCGACAAACAACTCGGGGACTACAGCCAACAATGAGGGGGTGGTTGCGCTATTGAAGGCAGTATCAACAGTAGGGATAACATTGGCTAGTGTGGTCGGCCCCTCTGGATCGTGGTAAGTTAGTTGGTCCACCATCACAATATTCCCATCATGAGGGAACATCATAAGGCAGAAAACAGTGGATTCCATGGCTCTCATGGAATAAATGTAACTCTGTCCCAAGAGAAGGTTATAATCCAACTGTGCATTGACAATTTCTATGTTGATCAACACCATTTTAACAGCTAATGATATGGGAACATGTGGAAGGATTCCTTGAACTTTTGTGGGGTGGCCATCATAGGTGCAGAGTGTAGTGGTGGACGGTTGGAGGAGAGGGTATCTGATTTTCAGCCAGACAAACGTCCACATGACACAAGTGGATGCCCCTTCGTCGATGATACATCAATGCATGACCAAATTCTGAATTGATACCGGAATCTAGAAGGAAATGGTTGATGGCATTCTGGGCTCTCTGTTTTCCAAATCAAATGTAATCAATTTGGAGTCGGAGGGATCTATGGCACCAAGTGAGACCAGCAATGCTTTTCGTTGTGGGGGGGCATGTTTTTAGCACTTCTAGAGAAAACATGGCCATAGGTCACTGGGCCAAGCCATCAATGATGCTATATTTTACAACAGCTCTAGCAGTGGCATTGTTGGCGATCCGTTGCATGGGGAATCATGCTCCCCAGGTCGCCCCGTCAAGGGGGAGCAGGGGTAAATGAAGAGGTACATTGGTTGTGTTGGACATGGATTCCACTGATGGGTCAACAGTTTTAGTGGTGAATCCATATCGATTTCTCCTAGTTTACAAGTTGACCTCTTCATCTCTCATGGCCAGCAGGTTGTGAACACCTGTCTCTATAGGCGGGGGTGCGGTAGGAGTTGTTGGAGCAGGTGGGGGACTAGGCGCGGGTGCGGTAGGAGTTGTTGGAGTGGTAACGGGTTCTGGAGCACCATGGGTGGAGGGCATGGTGGTGATGGATTGGGTTGAGATTGAACTGACCCATGAGGGGGAATTTGTGCATATAATGACCATAGATGTCACATAGTTTGCACGACTGGTTGGTTTGTAACAGAGCATTTCATCTAGGTGGGTTAGGTTCTTGGGGGGTTTTGAGCTGGTAGGTTTGCTTCGGTGTTGTTGGGAGGATTTGGCTACTGGCCGCCTCCTTGTGGCTGGTTGTTACCTCAATTCCTAGCTTGGTGTTTGATCCCTTGTCCTTGTTGGTTATTGGGGGTGGGTTGGTTGGGATGGTTCTGCTGAGCAAAAACTTGTCCCATGGGTGTCAGCAGAGCTGGGGTGGGGGCCAAAGCAGCTTGCATAGTTGGTGCATAGTAGACTGAAGGAGATGGAGGGGCTATGAATTCGGTCATTTCTCATGAAGACGGTTGTGCCATACAAGTTGGTGCATGGGCGTGTTGTTGTGGTGCGGGATGTACGTAGGAGGTTGTGGCTCCGGACTGAGCCATCATCCTTGAGTGGTTGGGAACTTGGTTTTTTTACGCAATGCTTGGGGCATTTCTTGGGTGTGGTGGCATTATAGGAGGTGTCGCACAACATTGTGGATGTTGAGAGATAGAACCTATGATGCCATCTGCAGCATGGGATGCCCCCTACGCATCATGGTGAGAGGTACCGACATGAGGAGCGTCAGGAAGGATGGTGTATAGGTATTCGTACTGAGCATAGATCAAGTCAAATTGTTGGGCCTTCAATATGGCCTCTTCCTCAGATTGGGGGTGTTTAGAGGCGACATCCATGGCTATGGGTGGTAGTAAGGTCTTTAAAAACCAATCAAGAAAGATTCTGTCTTCCAGATGAATCTTGCATAAGCTCCGACATCGCCGCCACTTCTGGATGTGGTCGGTTGTATGAGTCGACGTGTTTTGGAAGCAAGATAAATCTCCATGCCCTCGTCATAGCGGATGGGGAGTTGGAAATATTGCAGGAACATGAAGGCTACAGAATTGAAGCCCAGGTAGGTGGCTTGAGAAAGCTCAATGTACCATTTGGATGCAATGCCTATGAGGGTGCGCTGGAACAGCCTGAGTCTGATCGAATTGTCCATAGTGTTGTTTGATGAGCACCATAGATGAAACATCATGATGTGGTTTTGGGGGCACTCTCCTGCCTTCCCTTCAAACTTTAGAATGTTCGATGGGATTTTAGTTGGCATAGGAGGCCAATGGGGATGGTGGAAAATTGGGTCATTGGTTAATCTATCCAAATCAGGAAAGTTGAGGTGTGCCATGAATGGGAGATCAGACCCAAGGCTGGTTTGGGAGGGGCTGGAGATGGCATGGAGTTTGCAGGAGCGTGATTTCCATGCATGACTAGGGACACCTAAAGTTGACTTCCCGCAATAGGGATAGTCAAGATGGTGGTGGAAGGGCCACTGCCCCTAGGTATGAGAGGTGGTACTATGGTAATAACAGGGCCACTACCCCGAGGTATGAAAGGTGGTACTATGGTAAGGATGGGGGTTGGTGTGGGCCCACCACTAATGGGTTGCAGACTCACCACAACATTTGTAACGATGCTAGGGCCGCTAGCCATGATTGTGGTGGTAATGTGAGGCATGGACATGGGTTTGCTGCCAACTACCCCTCTAGAGAAGGGACCAGGATTCACGCAAGCCATGGGGATAGAGGGTGCAGTGTGCAAGTTTAGCTCGGACTGGTAGGAATCCGAGTCAGAATCAGAGGTTGTATGGCCTTCTGACGGTGAGGAGGGATGTCAAGGGTGGCCTCAACGGTGACAGTCTAAAGACCCTAACTGAGGTGGATTGCCTCTTAGGCATGAGGAAGAGCATGGTTGATCAATGGTGTCTTGTTGGTAATGAATTTTGGACCTTGGTTTTAATGGTTTCCTATTGGCTAACAGGTGGTCACTCGGTCACCAAGACTGCCAAAAGACAAAGCTTGTATTTTTCCTCACACAGGCGTTCTAGTCAATCAGTAGGGGTCATTTCCCATTTTGCTTGGCAATTCCTGTCATTGGATAGCTACTTTGGGGTTCCTGCAGTACTCCTCGCAGTGAGTTTTAGGGAAGATCCAAGTACTTCCTACAATTATGGAAATTAGGGACTTATGTCCTCAAACTAAAAAATTTTGATTTAAAGTAATTTGGTTACTTTTAAGGTTTGCTCAGGGTCATGAACCGAGTTTGGTTGAATTATATGGTGTGGATGTGTGTGTACTTTGTGTATGAGTTTTGTTTATTTTTTATTATTTGTTAATTGTGTGATAAGAAAATAGTACTAAAATTTATGCATAGATGAGGCAGTGGGAAACACAACCTGTAAGATATGAATCAATAAAATAAGCAAAACCGAAGTGCACTATAAACTGTAAAATGCTAACCAGTAGTGTGACTTCCCTGTTTTTGTATCCCTCTTAGGACAAGAAGGAGTGTTGGGCTCTCATCATAGTGGGAACAATCCCACCCCTAGATCCATAGGTCACTACTCAAATGCAAGGTTTATTAATAGGGAGGACGTGAACACTATGAAACCCCCAATGGTTTCCACCCCCTCTAGATTCTAAGACTGTTTTTTTAGTGGATTAGAGAAATATCAACAACAGGTGCATATTACTACGCTTGCTTAACCCTTTGTCTTATCTCAGAATACCCTGGAGGGTGATGACTGAGTAGAGGAGGAAGGGATAGGAAAGAGGGTTAATTTCCAAATGAGATTTAAGATAATGAAATAACCTTGTAGAAACTTAACCGAATAATGAACAGATTTGCATTTGTAAATAGTTTAACCATACAAGCAACTGAATGTAAAACTACTTGCAAAAAAGAGAGGTCACTTCTGGCTGCTAGACAGCGGCGACTGAGTCGCACAGATAGTCCGAACAACAACGACATGAAACTTGAGAGGCAGGTCACCCTTTTCGAGGCCGGATAGGCGACTCGGTCGCTTCTTTCTAGCCTAAATGGGAAACTAGGTCACTTCTGGGCTGAACCAAGCAGCGACAGAGCCTAGAGAGGTAGGTTGCTCATATCGAGGCCGAACAGGCGTTTGGGTCACTCTGTTATTGGATGAATAGGCGACTGGGTCGCTCCTTTCAGCTTGAAATAGGCGGCTAGAGATGGGAGCTAAAAAAATTAAAAATGGAACCAGGAACGGTCGACAGTAACTGGTACTATGGCTGAATGGGCTCGGATCGTCCTTGCGAGGGCTCGATCAGGAACATAAATGAAAGAAAACTTGAAAGAAACTACTAAACAACTATTCAAAAACCTGCAAAAAGTATTAAACGCTAGGGATATTGAAGGATCAACCCGATGGAGTCACCAAACTGTAGCTGGACAAAATCCCTAGCCACGTGTAGTTGCACCTCCCTTCCATCTATAGGACAAAAGGGTAGAGTCTGTTAATTAAAAAGAGTTGCAACAAACTATTAGAAGAAAAATTAACTAAACATCTACGAACTACAAACTAAAAAAACAAGAATGAGACAATATACCTTCCAATCTAGTTTAAAAGGGGGGCACCATGCCCAAACTTAGAACAATGCCTCTCCACAGGCTAGGATAGTGTGTAGGTTGCCTCAACACACAAGGAAATGAGCAAATGGAGGAAATCGAGTTGTGGAGATGAATAGCTTGAGAGTGAAGGTCTCTCAAGGTACTCATGCGGACATAATAACGACAGGAAGGAAGAGCCATGTGTCTTATGGGGACCTCCACCCATCTATTTATAATTTTTCTCAACTTTTAGGGTTTTTAGCCCCTAGTTAGGGTTTTGGGCCCTACCTAGGATTTTAAGCCCTTTTCGCTTGTTTCTTAACTCCTTTTGGGGTTTTTAAGCCCTTTTAGTGTTTTTATCCCCTTTGTGATCCTTTAAGCTCCCTTGTGAGCCTTTTAACTCCTTTGTGAGCTATTTTGGCTCTTTTGTGGGTTTTCAAGCCCTTTGAAGATATTTTTTGAGCTTTTGAGAGAAAAACATAGGCTAAATGGGTGTGGAGGTAGAATGTGTTAGGAAATGAATTTCTTTGTGTGGTGTAGGCTATATGAGCAATTTTTTGCCTTAACAGGTACCCTATCCTAAGTGAATATAATATTATTTATGTTTATTTTGGCAAATATCCTAAAACATAGGGCTATAAGAATGACCCTTCTAGAAGACATGTCAAGAATATAAATCCAAGTCCCAAACTTCATTTTGTGTGTCTTAACAAGAGAAATTTTGGAGATATGATTCAATGAATATTAGGGTTTGTTGCTTCTCCTTAGCTTGATGTCTAGGGTTTTGTTTCTCTTGATAAGCTGTCATTTCCTTTCTCTCATCTTTCTAGGGCTGCTATGACGTTCCTCCAAGGCTATTAAGTGTCTTCGTGGTTTTCTTCATCCTGTATAGTGCTACTATGATTGTGTTCATCCTATCTGAAAGTGTTGAGTTGTGTTGGAACTTGTTGGAATCCTGATAGGGAAGACCATGTTCTTTACTAATCATGCTATTTTTAAGTGCGACCACCTTTGTGGTTGCTAGTATTGAGTCGTGACCTTGTGGGTTTCCTTGGACTGAGCTATGACCTCTACTATGAAAAAACCATGATCATTTGTTACAACAATATGGACATTACTAATGTTACTCTTAATTAAATTCTCCCTCATCACAACATGTTAAAGATATCATTTAACCTTGTTGGACTATAAATTTAAGGGTATGTACACCGGTATCTTATGAAGGAAATAACCAAGTCGAATCTAGGCCAACTAATTGAATTGAGGAGCATGGAAGGTCATGACAATTTAGTTAAAGGCCACAACACATATGTGTAGGTTTTGACATTCGCAATAAATTTCCATATGTAGGATGCTGGACAGTTTTGAACATTCATGAATAAAGCTTCATGGTTATAACCAATATTAACATTAAAAAGATAAAATTTCACTAGAAAACCAAGAAACTTGTGATTTTGTAAGGGAAGAAGGAGATTTTGACTCTAGAGCTGTAGATTTTGTGGCTCGCCTCTTCAAGAGACTCTAGGCTCTCTCCAATGCTCTTTTATCCATGTCAGCATTGGAAATTAAATACCCAAATTCTAAACCCTCAATATTGTGAATAGGCATCACAATTTCCTCTACTAGTATCAATGGTGGCCTAATAAATGCCCAAAATTCCTCTAGACCCAATTCATAACTACTTCCCCCTCAGAACCCACCAAACCCTCAAAATTCTAAACCCTCAATAATTGTAAATAAGCATCACAATTTCCTCAATGGCTATCACTGGTGGCCTGGTAAATTCCCAAAAATGCCTCGACCAGACCCAATTCACAACTACTTTCCCCTAAGAACCCACCAAAACCTCCTCGCCTCTAGCCAACACAAAATATTTAGCGCCAATGGTCTGCTTCGACTGGTTTGTTGCTGCTCCTTGGATTGACATATAGGGTTTTTCTACTATTGATGAGCTATCGTTTCCTTTCTCTCAGCTTTCTAGGGTTTTTGTGACCTTCCTCTCAGGATGCTAAGTGTTTTTGTGACTGTCTTCAACATGTATATGGCTATTATGATTGTGTTCACACTATATGAAAGCGACGACCTATGTTAGATATTTTTGGCAGCTTGTTACGGTAGGCCATCTTCTTTACTAATTCTATTATGTTGAACTATGACCAACTTTGAGGTTGTTAGTATTGAGCTGTGACCTTGTGGGCTTCCTTGGACTGATCCATGATCTCTAATAGGAAAGAACCATGATCTATGTGGGTTGTTTGGATAGAAGCATGGCCTTTGTGGGCTATTTGGACAGATCTGTGATATCTATGAGTTGTTTGGACTAAGCCGTGACCTTTTTTGGGATGCTAAGATGGGTTATGACCTTTGCTGAGTATGCTAGACTGAACCATGACTATTCCTTGTGCTACCTTGACTCGATCTATGGTTTGTTGACTTTTCTAAGGTATTTCCGGTGAGTGTGCTGTTGTTGGTTCCTACCATGACCTTTATTAGGGTTGTTGTGGTTCTTGTTTATCCTGATGCAACATGCTGATCCTGTTTGTACTTTAGAGAGTCTGTGTGCTCCATTTCAGTCTCCTTGAGGCTACTACTATGTATGGAAGTGTGCCATAGTTTGATGGATGTGCTAGAGTGTGGGTTAAGGCTTCCTCTACACATTTGAAAGGAGCTTCTATTTGATTGATGTATGAATGTACTAAAAGACTATCATTTATTGCAGCAATGGGATGGAAAGTTCATCCTCATTTCTAGATCATTTTGATTAATACNATCCTAAGAGACAAAGTATGATCATACTATATATATATATATATATATATATATATATGAGTATAAGTAAGGTCTAAACCATGTTTTCTTCTTTTTATCCATTTATAATTTTAATGCATGTGCAGGAATAAAATTCTTCCAAGTATTTGTAGTCTATAGAGCGAAATTTGTATGCCCCTGAGCTTATGGATTCCTATTACTTGAATTTGTTGAATTGGAGTGTCAACAATATTTTATCAGTAGACCTTAGTAATATAATATACTTATTGTCAAATGAATGTAGCTTGGGTGGTTGGGAGGAATGAATGTTACCCTCCCCACCCAGGTTCTACTCTTGTAACTGACATGATGCTCTTGTGGAGCTCTTTGAGCTGGCCATACCTTGATTCAGTTTGAATATCAGGTATTCATATTTTCCGTGGAGTAGCCCTCTAACAAATGGTGAACAACATTTTCCAAGGAAAAATATAATATACTTATGGTATTCCTCCCATAGCACAAATTATGAGCTCTTAGTTGTCGAAGATGATGCTAGTCCAATAACAAGTGTTAAATGGGATCATGATGGAAGGCATATTGGTGTTGGATTGACTAATTCTATTGTACAATTATGGGACTTTTCATCCAATAGACAGGTAGAGTAAATTACTACTTTCATGTTTTCAATTGATTTTTGTTTGGTTTCTCTAGATGCATTCTCATTGACTTGGTAATGTTTTTCAATGAACATAGTTAACAGCCTTGAAAGGTCACCATGCCCATGTGGGTGTGCTTGCTTGGAATGGTCATATTCTTAAAACAAGTGGCCTTGATGGTTTAATATTAAATCATAATGTTTGTATCCATGATTCCATTGTTCAAACATACAGAGGACATGAGCAAGAAGTTTGTGGTTTGAAATGGTCTATTTCTGTCCAACAACTTGCAAGTTGGGGAAATGACAATTTAATTCATGTGTGGGACAAGAGAATGTATTCATTTAATCCTGAAACTCCGACTTCGTATATTCACCAACTAGATCAACATTGTGTTGTCGTAAAGGCCTTGTCATGGTGTCCTTTGAAGAGCAATATTTTGGCATCTGGTGGAGGTAGTGCATATTGTTGTATTAAGTCTTGGAACGCTCATACAGGAGCCTGCTTAAATACCGTTGACACTCACTCTCAAGTTTTCTCATTATTATGAAATAAGGATACGTGTGAGATATTGCGTTCACATGGATCTAGCCAAAACTAGTTGACCTTATGGAAATATCCATCGATGTTTAAGATTACATATCTTACTGGTCACACTTCTAGAGTACTACATCTGGAAGAGCTAATCATCCTATATATCTATAGCTAAATGGTTTTTATGATGATAGTCTTTCTTTTTATGCTGACTGTATTTCCTTTGTTTTGTATTTCGAAGTCCACATGGGTAAACTGTTGTATTGGCTGTAGGATACAAGACTCTTAGGTTTTGGAAAGTCCTTGGAAATCCTGATGCCTTAAAGAGGACCACGAGTAAAGAGGTGGCTGATGCTTTTAATAAATATCTCATGCACATCCACTAAGAATACTATCTCCATTCAAGAACACATTATCTGTGATATAATATTAATCTATTTCCTTTTTATGCCTTTATGCTGCATTCATGAGATGAGGATACTTAATATTGTAGAAATACATTAAAATGAGATAATTCCCTCCTAAATCATGTAGTTCACTTACAACCATATGTTTGTGATGATCTATTGCTTTTTATATTGATAGGAATGCACTTCTGCATTATAATACCTATAGTATGGGGGAATTAAAGGTGTTATACATTCTGGAATATCTCTTTCATGAGCTCGCTTATAGAGTATTAAGAGGTTTCTACATATACAACCATATTGATGCTCATGTACAACTACACGTCTGACATTGAAGAACTTGCATTAAAGAACTCGAGTGATTCTTATCTATATATAGTGAGAGAAAAGGGAAATATTCTCAGGTAAGAACATGCAATATGTTTCATCCTTGCCGTAGATTTCATATAGTTCAGTTGCAATCAATCATAATATGTTTATGCTTTATGTTATGTATTTTCGTATTAGGAATGGACATAGTTTATTAATAGGCTTGTGCAAAGATACAACGTATATAGTTTGGTTTTCAACTGATGGTAATATTAAGAAACCAATAGCCTAGTCAGGTATAAGTTTAGCAGCGAAGGACTTTTCAGTTGAGTAGAGTAAGGGAAATTTTCTAAGGTAGAAAGACTGAATATACTTCCTCCTATAATGGTTTAAGTGTACACATTTTTAGATATGCTAATTCTATATCATCATTGTACTAAGTTGTTAATATCTACCATAGATGTTTACTTGGAGTTTAGAAAATGCCACCAAGAGTGAAAAGGAGCACTTGGTTCTCTTAACTAGTTTCTTTGACACACATTGACACACATTCATTAGCAACCTATCTATCTTCAATATTGAGCACATGTTCACTATGGGTAATAAAATATTATTTTCATGAATTTTTATGCATCTTTGTTGCATTCATGAAATGGGGATCAATTAGGATTAGGAAATTATATTCTTATCATTAGGATTGCACTTCCGTTTCCTTTGAAATGCTATAATACATCTGTATTGCATATTGTGCTTTAAGATACTATAGGGGAATCAGGCATGTTATACATGTTATCCACTGTAACTTATAAATTGGAGGGACACCATGACTTGTCTCAGTTTTTATATCAAGAAGTATGGAACCTATGTTAAAGTGTGATTTACTAAACTAGAGGCAACAACTGTAACTTTTCAAACCATTTTCTTAAATTTCAATTATCAAGACACCGAATGTGGAGTTACCTTAATGATAAGAAAACTAGGTTGATTCTATAGGTCACAATTAGAAATGTCAAGCTGGTTCTTGATCTCCCTATTAAAGTGTAAAATGAATTTTTGTTTATACCTAAATTATTAAAGGGTGCTAGCTCAATGGAAGAGCAGTTTCCTTATAGGAAAGAGGTTGGTGGTTCGATTCCTCTATGTCCTATCATAAATTTGTGACTAAGAAAACCACTAAAATTCACATATACATGACTATTAGTAGATAATTTCTAGTATCGTATAGCGCGACTAACATTTATTTGTATTTAGACTAGTCATTAATAGGTTACCTTGATTTATCATCTAGTAGTTTATTTAGTCATATATTTGGTCATTAATTATGGAAATTATAACTAAATCAATGACTAAACCAATGACTAAATCAGTGACTACTAAGTCAACCAATTAATGACTAAGTTAAATATGACTAAGTTAGTCTAGCTATAAGATAATGGAAATTAGCTACTATTATTCCCTGATTAAAAATAGTCATTTATATCCGAAATTTAGTCATTTTTTAGTCACTAATTTCTCATTTTGTACTAGTGTCACAACCTTTAGGGATCAAGCTTTGAATTGGTATATGAAGTTTTTTGTTGTTCCTAGGGGAACTCTACAGAAGACGTTAGTTGATATTCAAGTTGAGTTAAAAGATGAGTTTAAAAATCCGGAGTCCAAGTCGCAGTGTATTATATAGTAAAGGAGATCAAGTAGCTATTGAATGAATTAATATGGGACTTCAACCAAAGTTTTAGGACTTTGATGGCCAAGGTAATTTTTTGAATGTCAGATGTCTAGAACAAAGAATTGTCTATAGATGCATTATTACCGCACATCCAACTACCTCAGAGGAAGAAAAATATTGTATCTCAATAAGAAGCCTTAGAACTTGGCATGAAATTATATGCATCACCAAACAAAGAAATTGGTGCTAGGATGGTCCAAATCTAGTCGCAGTTGGATAACTTGTCACTATATATTCAAGACATAAATAAGGGGAAAAAAGTCCGAGAAGAAGTTTGGTGCACCAACTATAAAATAGAAGGACGTCATAAAGATCAATTCCCAAACTTTCATAAATATTTGGATGCGGGAGCACCAAACCCACTGAACCAGTTAAGCATGTCATGGTGCAGAGTATGTCAGACTAGAGGCCATCATTAGGAAGAATGTTGTTTACTTAAAAAACTCATAAGTATTCCTCAAAAAAAAAATTGTAAGTGTTTTTGATCTATCGTCCATGATGAGAAGGATTGTCAAGCATACCAGTTTCTTACATAACACAAAACTAACACTTATTTGATGAAGGGATAAGAGAAAGATGAAAGGGGGAATGCACAACTTAATCAACCATAGGATGAATTTCATGGACATGGATGAGGAGGATATGATTAAGGTAGGGGTTAATTTATTTTCTATAAATGTGGTCAACCGAGACATTATTCCATGTATTTCCAGAACCCGACTTCGACATGTTCGTATTGTAAAGCATTGGATCACACTATTGAAGATTGTCCACAGCTCATTGCAAAGTGGAAGGTGAATACAAATAATAAATAGATCCAAAAAATGAACTATAATATTAAGAAGATCACAACCGATATGAGACAGAAACTTCCTACTATCATTGTGGTTACTAGAGGAAGAGCTGCGACAGGTGATGATAGAGAAATTCATATGCAGGATTTAAGGGTTTGATTTGCCACACAATGACAAGTACCATTTGATGTCCAAAAAGAGAAAGGAATATTATTTAAAGACCATAATGAATTTATGTAGAGATAGAATGGATATTTGACTTCTACTTCTCCACCAAAATTTGATGAAGGGCGTGCCTATGACATGCCACCTCGCTTTGACCAGTCTATGCCAGAAACGTTAATTGGAAAGGTAATTTTTCTATGAAACTTCTTGAAAAGTTGTCTAGATCCAATTAAAGATGAAAAAGAATTAGGAGAGTTGCATATTTTATTAGATGAAATAAAATAAGATGTTAGATAGGACAAAGCAGTGAATCATATTCATAGGAAAATAAACTTTGGGAGAAAACTGTGCATGAATGCACAAATATGGGATTATGACATGGAATTTGTCATATTAGATCTGGGCTCAGATGTTAATATTCTTACCAAATAGGCATGGGAAAGTATGGGGAAACTAAATTTGGTATGGTATCCAGTTTTGCTGAGACCGACTGATCAAAAGAAGGTTATACCATTTGGAATAATGGCATGAGTCCCTGTCGATGTGGAAGGAATTTGAACTTTTGTAGACTTTGAGGTCATAGAAATTGTTGATGACATCAACCCCTATAAGACCTTTCCAGGTATCGATTGGGATATTGATAATAAAAGCATTATTAATTTAAAGAACATGATATTGTCATTTGAAAATTCATAGATGAGAGTGGTCACATCTTTGGATCCCTTGGAAGCCAAAGTTATGTGGAACCTATTAGAGGAGAATATGACATGGGTGAGTTGGATAAAATTTATTGCATTTCTTCCTGAATAGATGACTATGTCAATCCTATGGTGGATGGCACGTTGAGATGGAAAAGTGTTAGTTCATGCTCGATAGAATCTGGTGAGGTGTTAGAAAATTGGCAGAGCCGATTGCATGAGGCTTCAATGCGGAAATGTGCATAGGTTACCAAATTACTATGATGAGTCAGAACAGAGGAATGTGACTTTACCACTTATGAAGGATTTCCTAATATTGATACATTTATGGGTGAATTTGAAATTAAAGTACCAGAACAATAATGAATGTTGTCCTTGGATATGGCCTTGAAAGCTACTCCAGTGAGGTGATGGGTTGTTCATAAAAAAATTATATAAGTTTGTTCCCAGTGTTGAATACTATTGGAGAAACGGTTTGGTGAAGTAATTACATATGTTAGAGAAAAGTATGTTGGGTTAACTAGTCATGTCGACCATATTAATACCTATAACACAATGTGGAAGGGTATTCCTAAGCAGAAATGGGTACACATGATCATACATATATTGGATACGATACTAAGAAATTGGTATATGTGGATTGAGATGTGACGAGGGACTCCATACTGGGATGATTTATCTAGAAGCTTCATACACACATTTAGTTATGAAGATGAAAGTCCAACGATGGATGTATACTTGCAGGTGATCAAAGCCAATATTTTTGTAGAAATACCAGTTTCAGTCTCTAATATGTCACAATGGACTGCGACAGTTGAAAAATTGATGTGGCGCTACAATATTTATAGAGAACCCAAAGACAATAACCCAAGATATATACATATTCCATAGTATGAAGGGATCCGAGTGCTAGAAGGACCTATCATTTCATATGAAAAATTATTGAAACCATTTAATATCAAAAAGGTAAATATCGGTTCTCTTGAGAATCATAAATTTGCAAACATTGGTAATTACTTGGACAATGAAATGTTAGGGAAGATTACAAACTTGTTACATAAATTTCAAGATTTATTCCCTGGAAGTTTTTCCAAGATGAAGGGAATTATTGGAGACCTTGGAGAGATGAAGATTCCTTTGAATCAGGGTGCCAAACTTGTTAAGCAAAGACTGTATAGGCTGAATCTGAGATACAAAGAAAAATTTAAAGCAGAGCTCGGTCAAATGATGGATGAAAGTATCATCGACCATGTCGAAGACAAGAAGACCAGTGAGGTTTGGATTTGTTTCGACTTGTGAAAATTGAATGATGCTTGTTTGCATGATACTTTCCCCATGCCATTTACATATGAGGTGTTGGAAAGTGTTGGAGGACAAGAAGTATATTCATTTATTGAAGTATTGTCCAGATATCATCAAATCAGAATTGCTAAAGAGGATCGACACAAGACCACTTTTGTGATAGAATGGGGTTGCTTCCAATATATGATAATGCCTTTTGGTCTCAAGAATTCCCCTACCATTTTTTCTATAATAGTTCTCACTATTTTTAAAGAGTTCATTCATAAGTTTCTGGAAGTATATATTGATGACTAGACAATGTATGGTCTGATAAAAATCACATTTAAAGTCTAAGATTAATGTTAGAATGCCATAGACAATTCTAGATTTCTTTGAATATGAAGAAATGTATATTTTTTGCACCAGTTGGCATACCTTTGGGTCATTTTGTCTGTAAAGAGGGGATGTTGATGGACCCTGCAAAGATCGCAATCATAGTGGATATACCTCCACCAACTTCAATTATGTAGCTAAGGACTATGTTTGGTCACACATGATATTATCAGAAGTTTATCAAAGGATATGCTGAAATCACATCCCTAATGAAGAAGTTGATAAAGAGAGATGTGGAGTTCCAATGGAATGACAAATGTCAGTAGAGCCTCGACGCATTCAAAGAAAAAATGGTTATAGATCCAATTCTAGTATTTCTAGATTGGCATAAAGTATTTCATATGCACGTCGATGCATATTTCTTTGCTCTAGGTGTAATGCTCGCTCAGTCAAGGGATTGTTCCATCGATCATACGATTTCATTTGCAAGAAGGAAGCTGTTGATGACATAAATTAACTACATTATGACAGCAAGAGAAGTAATTGCTATGGTATATGCTTTACAAAATTTTAGGCACTATTTGTTGGGGGGGATCTTAAAATGTTTACATACCATTCTGCATTGAAGTACCTGGTCAATAAGCTAGTGTTGGGGGGAATATCTATCGATGGATCCTCCTCTTCCAAGAATTTAAATTTGAAATTGTTGTTAAACCAAAAGGATGAATGTGAGTTCTGATCATCTATCAAGGTTAGAAACAGGATATGAATCAACCAACTTAGATGACAACCTCCCAGATGCAAAAAAAATTTCCATAAAATATGGTTGATGAATATTATGAATATATCATACATTTTCTAATATAGGAAATACAGAAGGGGGGTATAATATAGTACAAAAAAAGAAACTCATTGTTAAGACTATGGATTACCAGTTGATAATTGGTCAGTTGTATAAGTTGGGACCCGATGAGATTTTGCATCGATGTGTTCTGAAGCATGATCAACCACTAATATTGCATGAAGCTCATGATGGGGTAGTAGGAGGCCACTATGCTGGTGTTATAGATGATTTTACCACACCTGGTTGATCACACATTTATGGAATTCCATGTCCCTCTGCAGAATCTTTAGACCCCATGGAATTATATTATACTTTGATGTTCCAATATCATCCCCGAAAATTGCCTATTTATACCTATACATGACTTTTAAATAAATACCCACATGTATACGTAGCTTTTGACCTCAAACCCACGTACATTGGGATGTGTGTAAAATGACAAATATGTTTGGAGTTTTCCTCATATGAGTATGAAGATCTTGTCTCTTGGCCTTCCATATGCCTTAAGAACACTCAGATTCGAGCCTCCATTATCTATTTGGAGTGTTATTTAAGGAACCCCTTGGATACATTGAAAGGGGACAAAATGAAGAGTAAGGAAACTATAGTCCATTGTTGCCTCAGTTTTGCTTATACTTGAGTCTACATCCCTTTGTTGTCCCTTGGAGCACATAGTGTTCTTCCCAAGATTTCCTTTTCTTTGTGAGCTTGCTATTGAGAGATGGAGGATTGAAGTCGTGGATTCCCAGGTGGAGGACTCGGTTTCTCCGGTTCGCATAAGTGTCGATAGAGTTTGTCACTATTGTATCTCTGATTTATTAATAGAAATATCTTTTCCTGTCCAATTCATGTGCATTTCAAATATGAATATTGAATCCATGGATGTATTTACTTTCTTATACATGATTGATTATATATTTTAGAGTAGCTCTAACACATTTATATATATCATGCTTGCTTTTTTTGCTGTTGTTGAGAGCAAATTACAATTGCAATTGCATTGGAAAAGCTCAATGGGGATCTACTTCAACCATCTGGAATAATGTACGATTCTATATCCCTTAGTCTTAGATTTGATTACTTCTCTTACATATTGGGAAAGATTGATTTCTGGTGTCATATTGTCTGTGGTGGTTCCCCCAAGCCATAGGAAGTTTCTCTCCGTAACATAATTGGTGACTCCACTGGGGATGTTCCTTGTTTTTTCTTTGGGGTTTGGGGACACAATGTGCTTGAATTGCTCTATGTTTCTCCTCGTCTCTGTGTCGCATTTAGTAGTATGTTCATCCATTGAAACTCCCTTAGATTGGTTTGACCGTTGGCCTGCTTTTTCCCACTTTCTTCTCTATATACGCAGGTTTTTGGCTAAAAGTCGCGTACAGACACAAGGTTTTGGCCAAAAGTCATGTATACTCGTAGGTTTTTGGACAAAAGTCACGTATACATGCAGGTTTTTGGCTAAAATTCATGTACATACGCTACTATTCTTTGAACAGTCGTGTACATCCTCTCTTTTGGTTGAGTTTGATGTTGTGGGAAGTTGCTAGGTGTTTTGTGAGTGTGGTTGGGTCTTCCTGGGTACTAATGTTGTCCGTTGATTGCTTCTTTTGTGACCAAAGACCATTTTTTCATTGATTTTTCTTTGAATTAGTTCTAGTCATTTATCTGCTATTTCGTTTTGTCATTAGTGCATTAGTATTTTTTGTCTCGGTATCTTTCTTGGCTTGTGTTTGATGCTTGCTGCAAAGACTGAGAATTTTAATGACTTTTATTGCATTTTCATTCTTTTATATTGAAAATACAAAATAGTTGCATTCTTATTTGCATCACACATATGGATTTAAGGAGGTACTTGCATTGGGTTGCTTGGATGATATTTTTTTTTAGGCTTTCATATAGGAAATATTGCATTGACATTGAAGGAAAATTTATGCATCGCTTGTAGTGGCATCCCCTATTTTTTCATTTAGACAAAATTGCACTTGGAATTGTTTGTTAGGTGTGTACATTTATGTCACTGCTGAGTCACAATATCATTATTTAGAGTCTTGGAATAGTTCATTGTGAGTTAATCCTCCAAGACTACTAAGTTAAACAAGTAGGTGTCTACCCAACTTAGTGGGAGAAATCCTTGGTATAATTAGTGTTTCTCAGGAGGCTCCTCTTACATAGGAGTTAAGCACGAGGAAAAACACATGATTGTGATTGGGATATCCCTTGGTCACTTTCTGTGAGCATCGAAGATATTTCCAGGATCATATTCGTATCTGGGGGGTTTTGAGGTACCAGTCGGTGGTTTCGAGCTTCGGGCTTTTCTACCCTGCCCATATGGTCAATCCCTCATGCGACTGTCCACCTCAACATTGGTTATATTGGGGTGACCTTAGTTTCCTTACCTAGGTATCGTAGGGGGTACTTGCATAGGTTATTATGTGAGTGTCCTGACCAGGTAGGGTTTGAACAACACAATCAATTTATGCGTTGAGGGCCACTATAATTGGTTACACACCTCTGCTTATAGTGTATGGGAGTTTCGAGCCTCTCATGGGCGAGACATACCTGCTGCATTCGGGAGCTCATTTATCCTCCCCTTGGCTTGCTTGAATTTTGGCTGTAGATTTTATTAGGAGTATGCTCTTTTAGTGCTAGTTAGATTTTGGGATCATGGTTGCTTCGGTATATTTATGTTCTCTTTCGTTTGGGTCCTTTTATGTTTGACATGCATGATATCACTACTAGTATCCTGTCACACACTCTAGGTCCTAGTGCAGACCCTGGTGTTGGACTGGGGGGAACCCACATCCCCTTACCTTGCTCATAGATTCAGGAGTGGTCATATTCCATCCTCTACTCCTTTTGCAGAGGATTTTCACTCCCTTCGTCTGGTCTTAACACTAGTGTTCACCCTCACGAGGGTGGTAGTGGATATGTGAACGTTGGGTCTACACTTCACATTATGTTTTTATGTCCCATCATCCACCACACTGTTTCCTTTGGATCCAGTTGTCATGATCAATCCTCCCTATATCCTAGAGTTTGGACTCTTTATTGATTTTTTCTAGTTGTTTTGGACTAATATTATTGTAATGTAGGGTCCATTTTTCTTTTTTGTACACTCTCTCTAAGGATTTTATCCATTCGTTCTTGAGACATGTATAATTTTGAACTGGCATGTAGGTTAGGATTTCAAATCCGCTTGAATTTATGCATTTCCTTATGACCGTTTCATCTTGACCTTAGGTACAAACCCATTCCATGATGTCAAAAAACCTTCATGTTGCTATTAGAAGTGATATTATGTGATGGTAGATCTTTCCTATACATGGGTTCCCTAGTTAGACCCTATTGTGCATTTGGTACCCATGTTAAGATTCCTCCTTTAGGTTGTGGGAGTCCATTTTTAGTCCCGCCATGTCCTTGAGCAAGAGTTTCATACTCCTCTTGAAATTTATGCTGGCTTTTCCCCATAGGGACTCCCTTGTATATATCAAGTTGTAATCACATTTCATGAGTATTTATCGCCTTATTGAGCTTTATGTCGGCTCCCTGCTTCAGAGTTATAAGCCACATAACTTGAGCTTGTCTCATTTCTAGCCAAGCATACCCTTTTACATATCCTTTGCAGCTTGATCCACCCATTACTAGGAGGAGAACTTCCCCCGAGTGTCGTTATCCTACACATGTTTCCTTGCATTGAGCATAGGTATGTTCCACTTCCTAGAACTAGTTTTCCTATCCCTAACACTCATCTCCTCCTACCTATGTACTATAAAGCACTTTTATTCTTGTTCAAGCTTTTCAAAATATCTGAAAAAGTCCAAAAAACATAAAAAACATAAAAATATAGATGGGAAAATATGTTATCTTTGGAAGCAGTCAAGTCGTGTCGCCTTTGAACATAGCACTGTATATCACATCCATTGGTTGAGTTATTATTTTGATTTTAGGAGATGTACTCATTACTCTAAGTTTATCTCCACAGACTGGTTATGCTTCTAGTCCCCATGGAGCCTCTGTTGATGCCTCCTGTGTCACAGAGATGTCCCAATTTGCATATTGAATCCATGTTGCCTACCTTTAGTCACCACTTGTATTATTCTCTTGTTCAAAGGAAAACGAAGCTTGAGTCAGCCATTCCTGGGTTATCTTGACTTTGCATGTCGGCCATCCCCGGTACTGTTACTAGTTTGTGCACATCTTGTTCGAGTTATTCCACATTATACAACATTGTTGAGTACCTCATGTTGGTTGATGAAGGGTTCCTTAATGCACTCCTTCCAATGGATCACGTTCCATCGACATCAGATCATTTATTCTGGAATAGGAGTCTCAAGTCATTTGAGTGCCTTGATACTTATAGTCATCACTGGTAGGTTCTCTCGCCATCGACAGTTTTCGGAATACATCAATGTCCCCTGATCGATGGATTCTTTCAAGTGTTCGACCTCAACACATTTATTCACACTTGTTAGATTTCACTCTATACCTTGATTCCCATTTTCATTATCAGTGGGTTATCTCATGTCTATTAACGGTATACATCAATGATCAGTAATCAGACGATGGACTACTATGTTTGACCTCAACACATTTATTCATGTAGGAGGACATGTACTCATACAGGTTTGTGTAAAAGACCTTCTATCTTGGTGAAATTCCATATATGCTACATCCTTGATCGTGCTAGTATCCCTGATATTTCAGCTCTCGTGATCTTCATTCTAGTGTTTCCAATGTATATCAGATATCTTCATACACTATGGAGATATTGATCCATTGTATATTGTATGTGGCGATGACCACACATGACACTTTGTATATCATGCCTATCCATGGACATTGTACTCTTATGTATCCGAGACTGCTACATGTATTTGCAGTCACATGCAGAGATTGATTATTGTATTGTACTGATGAGAGGCTGGTTCTTCCACCTGGTCTTTGTTACTCCACTTCTGGGATTGATTTTATAATGTATTTCAGCCATCATGTTACCCCTCTGACCTCACACATTAGGGGGCATCTGTTATAGCTGATTTTACAACGCCTGGTTGATCACACATTTATGGCATTCCTTATCCCTCTGCTTACTCTTTGGACCCCATGGACTTATATTATACTTTGATGTTCCAATATCATCCCCAAATATTGCCTGTTTATACCTATATGTGACTTTTAAAGCAATACTCATGTGTAAATGAAGCTTTTGACCTCAAACCCGCTTACATCAAGATGCGTGCAAAATGACAAATATTTTTGGAGTTTTCCTCATATGATTCCGAAGATCTTGTCTCTTAGCCTTACATATGCATTGAGAATGCTTAGATTCGGCCCTCCATTACCTCTTTGGAGTACTATATAAGGAACCCCTTTGATACATTGAAGGGGGGGAAATTGAGAGTAAGGAAACTGTAGTCCATTGTTGCCTCAGTTTTCCTTATAATTGAGTCTGCATCCCTTTTTCCCTTGGAGCACATACTGTTCTTCCCAAGCTTTCTTTTTCTTTGTGAGCTTGCTATCGATAGATGGAGGATTGAAGTGGTGGAGGCCCAGGTAGAGGACTCGGTGTTAGCTAGAAATACACACCTCCTATGGAAAGGAGATGGCTCCCTAGTCTGAATGGTTCAAATCTAGAACAAAACACAAACACCAAATGATAAACTTTCCCTAGATCTGGTTAATCACTTGAACGAAATTCCATGATACTTCTCTCAAAGGTTGTTCTCACTATCCTCGCAAAAGAACCTCTAAAAGATGGAAAAAAAAAGAGAAACATGATAGCATATAATATAATCAACTAGATCTATGCTCGTGACCAAGGAATCAAGCAATACATACACATGATACAACATATATGGGAAAGAAAAGACCATTTTTATTAAAAATGATTGGAGAAACTACAACCTTCATGCCTTGGTGTTGAGAGTTCCTTCCAATGGATCCTTTCCTCTAACTTCACCTTTCCTCTAAAGACTCAAGAATGATTTTGACAAAGTTTGGGTATGCAACACGATTCTTCCTCCTTCTCCCCATGGGAGACGAGCTAGTATTTAAAGGCATGGGAGGATAGGTTTGGTTGAGGATCTCATGGGTGAGGTGGAAGGGAGATCCAAAAAGGGGGGATATCAAGCTCCAAATGGTTCCTAAACCATAGGGATGAGGTTCCACAAAGGCAAGCTTTGATAATCCTCTCGAAACTTCTTTTGTTGCCTTGAAAACTCAAGCACTGCTCCTCTAATGAAGAAAATAGGAGGTGTCAAGGGGGTAACGCTTCTTGTAGTAAGACTAGAGGCAGTGGCACCACTTCTTGCTAATGTATCAAGAGCATTGCTGACTTGGGTAATGCTTCTTGTCAATGGGGCAGGAGTGTTACTAGCTCAAAACAGGGAAAATTTGCAAGGGGATAATTTGAACCTTCATTTCTCTAGGGAAAACTTTGAGGGATTGGAGAAGATAAAGGAATACCTATCTCATAACATGAGGGTGATGATATTTTAGTGTAACAGAATTCCCCCCAAATTATGATTTCTTGAGAAAAAGAATAGGCATAATACTTTGAAAGAAGAAGGTGTAGTCCCGAGGCAAAAGGTCCAAAGGTCAGAATTTCTCAAACATCACAAAATTTCTGCAACACCTTTTGATACATGTCCCAAACGAATCACAACATGGTTTTCGAAAAATACAACGTAGATCCATGTGAGATACAAAAAATTCATGGCTACTAAAATACAGTGTAGATCCATGCGAGGAAGACTCAAACTTGGTCATAGCTACCAGACATACAATGTAGATCTCTATCATATAGACGCAAATCTAAGCACAACCATGGACATACAAATGTGTAGAGACTACAACCTTCATGCCTTGGTGTTGAGACTTCCTTATAATGGATCCTTGCCTCTAACTTCACCTTTCCTCTAAAGACTCAAGAATGATTTTCATAGAGTTTGGGTATGCAACACAATTCTTCCTCCTTCTCCCCATGGGGGATGAGCTAGTATTTAAAGGCATGGGAGGATAGGTATGGTTGAGGATCTCATGGGTGAGGTGGAAGGGAGATAAAAAAAAAGGGGGGAATCTCAAGCTCCAGCTGGTTCCTAAACCATAGGGATGAGGCTCCATGAAGGAAAGCTTTAAGAATCCTCTTGAAAATTCTCTTTTTGCCTTGAAAAATCGAGCACCGCTACTCTAATGAATAAAAAAGGATATTTTAAGGGGGTAATGCTTCTTGCAGTAAGGATAGAGATGGTGGAACTAATTCTTTCTCATGTATCAGGAGCATTGCTTACTTGTGTAATTCTTCTTGTGAATGGGGTAGGAGCGTTACCAACTCAAAACAAGGAAAAATTGCAAGGGGATAATTTGAACCTTCATTTCTCTAGGGAAAACTTTGAGGGATTAGAGAAGAAAAGGGAATACATATCTCATAACATGAGGGTGATGAGTTTTTGGTGTAATAGAATGCCCCCCAAAGTATGATGTCTAGAGAGAAATGATAGGCATAATACTTTGAAAGAAGAAGGTGTAGCCCCAAGGCAAAAGGTCCAAATATTAGAACTTCTCAAACATCACAAAATTTCTGCAGCACCTTTTGATACATGTCCCAAATGAATCACAACATGGCTGCCGACCAATACAACACATATCCATGTCAGATACAAAAAATTCATGGCTACTAAAATACAACGTATATCCATGTGAAGAAGACTCAAACTTGGACATAGCTACCAGACATACAATGTAGATCTATGTCATATAGATGCAAATCTGAGCACAACCATGGACATACAAATGTGGATCCATGATAAGACTCATGCAAAATACTCCATCGCAACCTGGGGAAAGAAATGAGTGCTTTTAACAGATACCCAAGGTCTTCATCTCGTCTTCCACAAATTACGATTCTATCCATGTGATTACAATGATTTGAAGTCAAACATGGTAGAAACCACTTGATTACCATCCAATGATGTGAACCATTAAAAAATGCGAGGGAGATCACCATTGATGTCAATGATTGCCAAGGTACCTGTTGTAGCTGCAACGTTTTCCCAAATTTAAAAAAAAAAATTGGACCATCCTTTTAAATTCTATCTGGCCTAGATTTGCTTCTGATTGCTGAACTGTGTTATCCTCTACTGCAATTTTCGATCTTTGAGGTTAAATTGAGTTAAATTGTTGAATGACTATCTTTGTCTGCTGATGCTATGGATTTGAACTTTATGCTTTGAAGTTTTGATAATTTCCTTTTTCACTATCGGAAGTCTTTTGAACTGTGAGTCGTGGCTGTAGTCTTCTACACAACCACCGTTGCAGAAACTTACTTACAAGTGACCCGATCCAAAGCCTTGTTTTTTTCCGACACGCTTTTTGTTTTATTCTATTTCGACATTTTGTTTCATCACCATCGGAGAGTTAGTCCTTTGTGTTGCCACCATTTTGGCTAGCAGATTCCAAGCACTCTGCCGGAGGCCTTTAGTTTGCCGATCCCACGGGGTTTTGATTTTGCTTTTCTCGCTATCGGGACTATGTTGGCTTTTGAGTAGGGGATTAGTTTTGGTTGTCCCAATTGGTGATGATTCTTAGATTTCCGCAGAGTCCATAGTCCATTTGATACCTGCCATTGTGGCTTCGAAGCGGACTAACCATCCACCATTTAGCTGTTCCTTTCGTCGATGGTCTGTTTTGATTTTCTCCGGTTTTTTTTACTGGTCTACGAAACTTTTGGTCCTTATAATGCCCACCGTTGTGGCTTCCAATTGAACTAGTCATATGATGCTATAGTGGTTCTGAGGTATGAAGTTGCAGTTTAGTGTTATCTCGCCGACGTTTTTATTGTGCCACAGAAACCATAGTATGTCCATCGCCCGCCATTACGGCTCTTTGATGAATTAACTGCGAGATTCCTTAGTTGTTTCGCCATATGACAGAAGCTTTTTCCCGCCGACCTTTTTCACCGAGAGCTATATATATGGGATGGTTATTATTTTATTGTTTATCTTTGTGAATTCACGTCTGCCTCCGTCCTCACTGTCGAACTGTGCATCCGTGCTTAGCTGTCAGGATTTTGTGCATTTGGGGTGCTGCCGTGGATATTTTAGACCATCACATTGACTGCAGTTTGTCTGCCAGGTAGGCCAACTGTGGTTTCTCCTTCTTTTGTTTTTATTGATCAGTTTTGGAACTAGGGTTTTGTCCTCTGGTTAGGTGTCCCATCGTTTGTAGTTGGTCATCTAAGTCAGATTTTGCATCCTTACATTGTAGTGTATTGGTCAGTTTCACTGCATTTATAGTGGGGCATTTTTGTTCTTGAAGTTTGTATGAGCCATTATGGAGTTTCGACCCCGGTCTGATGGATTAGGAGTTTGGTGTAGATAAGCGTTACATTGTCTGCACCATTTTTTGTGGGATTGATTATGGCCATCTGGGGTGAATTTTTCCAGTTGTCTTCTCGTCGTAGACAGTTGCCCTATTTTCTTGAACACCGGAGGGTTTGTTTCACGCATTTCGATTACTGTATGGGGATGTTTCGATTTGACGAGGAATTGGATTGAAAATTTTGTTTAGGCGATATATTGTCAATCATGATTATTTCTAGTTGCAGATGGACTTAGGATTTTTCAGACTTAGCAATTTTCAAAAGTTTTCTTGCTAGTTATTCTTGATTTTGCATTTGCAATTTGATAGGTTTAGTTGTTGCAAATATGGAAGAGGTAAATGTTTATACAATTTTTCTTCATTCTTTGAATATTGATTAAAAGCTCAAATAGCCTAAAATGAATTTTGGTTTATGACAGGGCAACCTCTTCAAAGGCGACATGTCTAAGAGATAGAAAAAGAAAGCCCCTGTTGTTGAAGGAGAACCTGAGGTGGAAATTGTTACCAAGGTAGAATATATCTATGAAGACAATAGAGATTCCACCGGGGTAGAGCCTGGTTATAAGTGGGGTGAAATATTTTGGATGATTTCAAATCAAAATGTGCTTGATGCTGGATTTGGAGAGTTTCCCATATATGCCAACATAGAGAAGTCAGCTCTTAAGAAGATAACCACTAGACCTGAGTTGTTCCCATGCTTAGAGGTGATCAGTTGGATTCTACCTAAGGCTGATGTGACCACTATGATTTTAGCCAATACTGCCAAATAGGGATATGTTTCCTACAGTCCTAGTTATGTCTCATTGGCATATCACCTACCCCTAGCCCAAGTTTACCTAATTGAATATTGGTTGAAAGAAATAAACTTGGACCTGGTTGAAATAGTAAAGAGGATGATGATACCTGGGAAGAACTTTAGAACCTGGCCGTCATGAGAGTATGATACAGCTACTCTCAGGACACTTTATAGGTTTATAGAATTGATGTTGAATAGAGTGTTTAGGAGAGCTCATGGTAATATATTCAAGTTGGGATGGATCCCTATTATTTTCTATGTGGCCACTCAAGGGACTGTATTCAATTGGGAAAACATTGTGTCCAACAACCTCTCCGCTTGCATTTCTTCGGCTCTGGGAGGGGTGTCCCAGAAGAAATCTGAGTTTTATATGAGTTCCATCTTGGTGGACTATATACTATGCACCCAGCCATTTCCATCCTTAAGATGCATTTGGGACAGGGACATAACCCATGTGTACATTGCATACAAAATATTATGGGCACATAAGTATTACAGCCACTATAGAGAAATATGTGAACATTATATTATGCCTTTACACAATTTGATCTTCCTAACAGAATGCAATTGTATGTCTAAGGAGGCATTTAAATTCAACGAGGAACATGCAAATTATTATTTTACTGATGAAGGGATGTACATCAAGATGTATGGTTGCTCCAAGGCACCTTATTTTCTCCCCAAGTATGCCACTGATTATGTGGTGCATGAAGAAGCAGTCAAGCAAGTGTACCTAGATGGTGTAGGAAGCTTCCTATTTGAACACAAGAAGGCAGCCTATCCTGCCATACCTTTCAACATGGGAAGCTACAAATTTACAAATATTAAAAGAGATGCTAAATTTGTACAGGAATTGGAGTAGTTTCATTTTGGAGAGATGAGCTTCCATAGAAATGACTCCCAGAAGAAGGTTGCAGAACATTGCAAAGAGGTAAATGTTCACTTTGAATGTACAATCTTCTGGGACAAAGATGAAGAAATCTTCAGGAATGCAAGGAATATTATTGCATTGAAGAGAAGATTTAAACAGAAGATCACCATTAAAGGCGGTAAGGGCCAAACCGCGCAGAAGAAAGCTGTGAGGAAGACAAGAGGGGATTGTACTGAATACTACAAAAGGGTGCTGGTCACCTACAACAGATGTTAAGTAGTTGTAGAACAAATACTAGAGGCATTACCAGAGCATGAGCCGCTCACAGAAATGCTACAGAGCATGTATGAGGAGGATGAGCAGAAGATACAACAAGTCAAGGACTTGGATGAATAGATCCTAAAAGATGTCGTAGCTCATGTAGCAGTCAGCATCCATTTGGTTGAGGATCAGCTGCGTTTAAGCCCAGCTAGAATCAAAGTAGTAAAAAATCAGGCTTCTAAATATGAGATCAACATTCATTTTCTTGAACCTTCAGAATTTGAGAGCATAGCAGTAGAAGCCCAAGCGTGGAAAAAGTTCTTAAATGATCAAGCAGGGCCCTCTACTTAGAAGTTATTTATTAATTTTTGTTTTAAATGTAATATCTTGTAAAATGTATGAGCACTCATTATAGGACAAATTTTGGGAGTTGAAACGTTGGGGAAGCCCAAGAGTCATTTGGGGCAGCCCAAAATTTTTGCTTTTTGGTATAAGTATAGGATAGTTTGATAAGGGAAAGGAATTTTTCCTAGTTAGACTTGTGAGAACATGTTGTAAGAAGAACTATTTCCTATTGCAATAGATAATTACAATTTGGCCTGTTGGAGAAAGCTTTGGTGGAATGTTCAAATGTTGTGCAATGGATGTTGTTGAAGGGGAACTATTTCATTTTCAGCTTTTGTCCATTAACTGTGAGATCGTTCTAACTTGTTGAACCTATGTTCTTGTATGAATGCTCTTTAGTTTATTTTATGGAATTTCCACTATGAGTAATGAATTATTTTCATAAACAATGAGCTATCTTGTTGTTCATCTATCTATTCATGTTTATGTGTTTTGAAATAAAGAATAGCTACCTGTGATTTTTCTTAATGCATGAACAATAATACATTACTCATTAAATGATAATTTCACTCCCTAGGGATAGTGTAGTTAAGTTAGTTTTAGTTTTCTTGCTGTGTGTGATTTATATGTGAGAGAGTTAAGACGAGAGGTAAGAACCTACACATCACATTGTCACTGCTCCTCGTATTCTCTATCAATCTGAATTCTTAGATATGCACTTGCATATCATACTTAAAACTAAAAAACTAAAAAAGATACACGGTGAACTAGGCCGTAACCGATAAAACCCTTTATTTTGGTTACTTGACCTACGGTAGCCGGACCGCAAACTGGATGGATTCCCCATACCAAACAGTAACGGGCTAGTTGGGAACGTTTGCTCGAGAGAATCCCTTGCTGTTGTCGCCTGCAATTTTCCAGGCCTCAACAGTTTTTGGTGCTAGAAGGAGGGCCGCTGGTGCATGGCTGGCCGAGGAAATCCATTTCCTCGAAATTAATCCACCAGTGATAGTTCAGAAAGCAGTTTATTTCCCAATCCGATTCCTAAATAGAAGTGGAAAGAACACTTGTATTTTATGGATAGCGAAGTTGTTAATGATTTGAGAAGACATACTAGGGCATATGTGAAAATTATTGGAGGATTACCGACTATCCCTGATTTACCAAAGGAGAGTACAAGAAGAAAGACCGTCCTGTATTGGAAGACGCAGTTTTGGTTGGATATTTGGAAGAATTGGTAGAAACACCCTTGCAGGAAGTTGTTCAACCTTTGAATCAAGTGGGCCCAAACACACCTTGCTCTTCACCTGTTCATACTCCTGTACATTCACCACCTCTCTCTCCACCCAGACTCATGGAAGGTGTAAACGCTAATCAACCACCTAACCCACCAAATCCACCACCTGCTTGGAAAGCCAGATCACCTTTAAACCTAACACCTCCTTTGCATGCCTTACCTCAGGCTTTTGAGAAAATTCTGCCCAAATTTGACCCAAGTGAAAGGATTTTAGTAGATGATCACTTGCAAAGTTTCTACTTGGCCATAGAAGGACTAAAGGATGGAGAACACGAAGATGTAGTCTGCGGACTTTTTCCACATACCTTTAAAGGAGCAGTAGCCTCATGGTATTTTGGTCTGCCTGCAAAATCAATCCCATACTGGGATACTTTTGAAAGGATATTCAGAAGCAAATATGCATCCCAGAAGACCCATGCATCTCTCATGAAAGGACTGTGCGCTTTAAAGAAGGAAATAAAAGAAAAGTTGCATAGTTTTACCAAAAGGTTTGCTGCTTATCTTAAGAATTTCTCCGCAGTTGATAAGCCCTCTAATAAAGTTCTGATTGAGTATTATACTTCAGCTTTGGGGCCTGACTTGGACATGTTTGCAAAGGCTCAAGTTAAACCTACATTATCAAAGACTTATGAAGAGGCTGAAAGAGTAGAAGCTAAAAAAGAAAGCATAGAAGATTATCCTCAGCAGTCGGGAGAGAAAAATTTTGGGAAGAAGGCCTTATTACTGTCTAAGCCTAAAGAAGATCAATCACATGATTTTGAAGGAATGTTAAAGATGATGCAAAAACTTTCTAACAGAATAATAGATTTGGAAAAGGAAAAGGAAGCTCAGAAAGCATATAAGCCTTACTACAAGAGAAGAGAGGATGACAATCAGCATAAACCTCCTCCACACATTCCTACATCAATGAACTTAACGGAGGTAGGTATGGATAACTTTTACACTTTCCACCAGCAGCCCCATTCTGAAGAAAAAAATTGTCCTCAATGGATAAATTCAATGACATTAGTGATGAATCAGCTGTTGGATTCCAAATTAACAGAGGCTAACGATGAAGAAGAAAAGGGTGGTAAATCCACAGAAAAACAAGAGAATGATGCTTTGGTATTATGGGATTATGTCTTGCTTTTTGATACATAAGAAGGTACTCTAAAACATGAAGAGATATTGGAAACAACTATGACAACAAGAAGCCAGGATTTGGTGAATAAAGACAATTTAATACTACCAAAGATCAAGAAATTGCAAGAGAATGTAAAGAAACTACATAAGAACAACACAGATGATAAAATTCTTGAACTTACTATTAGCAGTCAAGATCCGAAACGAGTCAACATGCCTGCTAAGCCTATTGAAGACAAAGCGGGTAATGTCAAGGAAAATCTCAAAGAACCTGAAGTACTAGAGGAAGAACTTCCCACCCACAACCAACCTATAGAAGATATTGTTGAAGCAAGTGTGGAGGGTAATACTAGGTTTAAAACCCCACCATTCCTCCTAACTTTGGAGATTTTAAACCATAATGTGCACAATTGTTTGGTAGACTCAGGATCATCGGTAAATGTTATGCCACTTGCAGTCTACAAAAAGATTAATGGACAGTCTAAACCTACTACTTGGGAGGTTACTCAATTAGACAGGACCAATGCGAAAGTAGTCAGAGAAATGGAGGATGTCCTGATTTGATTATCTGCAAATAAAAAGATCTGTCAGTACATTGATATTGTGGGAGTAGACATACCTGATGGTTATAGACTTATTTTGAATCGAGACTGGTTAGCAAGACTAAATGGGTATTTTGCTTCAGATTGGTCACACTTGTGGTTGCCTCAGAATGGAATTTTAAATCAAATTAAAATATTAAGAGAGCCCTACATGAAACACAATGTCACATGATTGGAAGAGAAAAATGAATCAATAAATTCTGTATTGGGAAATTATCTAATTGAATTTGAACCGGGAAACTTCATTAGAGGAAATTTCAACTCAAAATGGGCCTTTTAACTTTAACTCAAATTCCATGTCATCATGTGTTAGCCAATGAAATTGCTTTTAATTTGAAATACTGTATAGGTCTTAAACACGTTTTTAATATAAATTTGGGGATATGTATCATAAAAAAACTACTTTTTTTTTGTATTTTCGACATATCTCCTCGTGTTTTTACTCAAATTTCGATCAGGAGAGCTCGTTGGATGTGAAATTAAATTATGCATCCAACGAGTACCCACTTGGCATACTTTTGACGGACCCTGCTACCCCAAAAACAAGAAATACCTGAAAAAACGTGATGATAGCGGGGTCATCATCACGTTTTTTTCAGGTATTTCTTGTTTTTGGGGTAGCAGGGTCCGTCAAAAGTATGTCGAGTAGGTACTCGATGGATGCATAATTTAATTCCTCATCCAACAAGATCTCCTGATCAAAATTTGAGTAAAAACACGGGGAGATATGTCGAAAATACAAACAAAAAAGTAGTTTTTTTCTTTTCTTCCTCCAAAATTAATAAATATTATTTTATTAATTTTTTTTAGGAGGCCCATTTTGAGTTGAAATTTTCTCTAATGTGCATCAGGAGAAGCCAGCAACATATCAGACACCCAACCCGATCTCCTTCAATGTTCACAGGCTGATGAGATTGATTGTAAAATAGTAGATGTAGTTTTTGTTTCAAGAACAGTAGAATTAGATAATGGTTAGGTCTTTCCCATTTTGTAGTTAAGCCTAGTCCCTTAACTTACAAGTTGCCAGATTTATAGGGGTGGGCAGAGAACTGACCAGTTAGTGGTTTAGTTCTCAAATTTTTATTTTTCTTGATTTTTTATTTTTCTTGATTATCTTGTACATAAATAAATTGATTTGGTTGTTTACTTTGATTTATTTTCATTTCTGTTTATTTTAATTAGATTTTGTTTGATTTCAATAAAAAGAAGCAAAATTTTGGTTGCATGGAGAACATCAGAGTTCTGGATGAACTAAATCCTTGATTATAAAATAACTCAAGATCAAAAGGTTTGGAATAATATTTTGAGGCTCCATCCATCTCACACTTAAAAGTGTCCTAGGTGGTGACAACAAAAGACCCATGGAAAGGAAGCAAAGTAAACAATATATTATATATAAATGATCCCATGCCAAGAATTGAAAGCCAAAAGGCTAAGAAGAGTCAAAAATCCTAAGAAAGCAATATGTATCAAAACAAAGTACTAAATCATATAAGTACAAAATTGCTAAAAGTTCTTCCCCATCCGTGAGCTGAAAATTAAATACATCTCTCACACAAAAGGACACTATGGATAGAGGAGCCTGAATAAAAAATTCAGAAAGAAAGGCATGAGGAGGACTCAAAAGGACAAAAAAGTCCAAAAGCACAAAAGAGGTGCAAAATGGCATGGGAATGAGGAACAAATGAATATTTCTGTTTACCATATGTTACGATCTTGTGGTGTCCGAGTTGGAAGCTACCCACAGATAGAGGTAAAAATGAAACTCATCTTCCTGGCCTCAAAAAAGTAATCTTGACTTTGAAACCTTGGGTTCCATTTTCCTAAAATTGGACTATTATCAATGATTAAAAGTACATATATTTTCCATTTGGGAAATCCAAACATCTAGAAGAATTCAACATGTTAGTTATATTGTTAAACAACCTGTTACATAAGGAAAGAATTGTCCAGAGATCTGGGTTCACTAGGTAGTCGCCAATTGTTGCAGCTGCAACGTTTTCCTAGATTTTAAAAAAAAAATTGGACCCTCCTTTTAAATTCTATCTGGCCTAGATTTGCTTCTGATTGCTGAACTTTGTTATCCTCTGCTGCAATTTTTGATCTTTGAGGTTAAATTGAGTTAAATTGTTGAATGACTATCTTTGTCTGCTGATGTTGTGGATTTGAACTTGATGCTTTGAAGTTTCGATAATTTCCTTTTTCACTATTGGAAGTCTTTTGAACTGTGAGTCCGGGCTGTAGTCGTCTACACAATCACCGTTGCGGAAACTTACAAGTGACCGAATCCAAAGCCTTGTTTTTCACCTATGCACTTTTTGTTTTATTTTATTTTGGCATTTTGTTTCATCACCGTCGGAGAGTTAGTCCTTTATGTTGCCGCCATTTCAGCTAGCAAATTGTAAGCACTCTGACGGAGGCCTTTAGTTTGTCGATCCCGTGGGGTTTTGATTTTTCTTTTCTCGCTATCGTGACTATGTTGACTTTTGAGCAGGGGATTAGTTTTGGTTGTCCCGATCGGCGATGATTCTCGGATTGCCACGAAGTCCATAGTCCATTTGATACCCACCATTGGGGCTTCGAAGCGGACTAACCATACGCCATTTAGCTGTTCCTTTCATCGATGGTCTATTTTGTTTTTCTCCGATTATTTTTTACTGGTCTGTGAAACTTTTGGTCTTGATAACGCCTGCCGTTGCGGCTCTATGATGAATTAACCTCCCGATGCCTTAGCTGTTTCGCCGTCCGACATAAGCTTTTTTCCCGCCGACCTTTTTCACCAAGAGCTATATATATGGGACGGCTATTATTTTATTTTTTATCTTTTGGAATTCGTGGCTGCATCCGTCCTCACTGTCGAACTATGCATGTGTGCTTAGCTGTTAGGATTTTGTGCATTTGGGGTGCTGCCGTGGATTTTTCTGACCATCACATTGACTGCAGTTTGTATTCTAGCCACGCCAACCGTGGTTTCTCCTTCTTTTGTTTTTATTGATCAGTTTTGGAACTAGGGTTTTTTCCTCTGGTTAGGCGTTCCCACCGTTTTTAGTTGGTCATCTAAGTCGGATTTCGCATCCTTACGACATAGTGTATTGGTCAGTTTCACTGCATTTACAGTGGAGGGTTTTTGTTCTTGAATTTTGTATGAGTCGTTATGCAGTTTCGACCTCGGTCTGATGGATAAGGAGTTTGGTGCAGACAAGCGTTACACTGTCTGCACCATTTTTTGTGGGATTGCTTATGGCCATCCGGGGTGAAGTTTTCCAGTTGTCTTCCCATCATAGACAGTTTCCCTATTTTCTTGGACACCGGAGGGTTTGTTTCACGCGTTTCGATTACTGTATGGGGATGTTTTGATTTGACAAGGAATTGGATTGCAAATTTTTTTTAGGCGATGTATTTTCAATCATGATTATTTCTAGTTGCAGACGGACTTAGGATTTTTCAGACTTAGGAATTTTCAGAAGTTTTCTTGCTAGTTATTCTCGATTTTGCATTTGCATTCTAATAGGTTTAGCTATTGCAAACATGGAAGAGGTAAATGTTTATATAGTTTTTCTTCATTCTTTGAATATTGATTAAAAGCTCAAATATCCTAAAATGCATTTTGGTTTATGACAAGGCAACCTCTTCAAAGGAGACATGTCTGAGAGACAGAAAAAGAAAAGCCTTGATGTTGAAGGAGAACCTGAGGTGGAAATTGTTACCAAGGTAGAATATATCTATGAAGACATTAGAGCTACCACTCGGGTAGAGCCTGATTATAAGTGGAGTGAAATATTTCGGATGATTTCAAATCAAAATGGGCCCGATGCTGGATTTGAAGAGTTGACCATATATGCCAACATAAAGAAGTCATCTCTTATGAAGATAGCCACTAGACCTGAGTTGTTCCCAGGCTCATAGGTGATCAGTTGGATTCTGCCAAAGGCTGATGTGACCACTATGATTTTAGCCAATACTGCCAAATATGGATATGCTGCCTACAGTCTTGGTTATGTCTCATTGGAATATCACCTACCCCCAGCCCAGGTTTACCTAACTGAAGATTGGTTGAAAGAAATAAACTTAGACCTGGTTGAAACAGTAAAGAGGATGATGATAACTAGGAAGAACATTAGAACCAGGCCGTCAGGAGAGTATGATACAAATACTCTCAAGACACCTTATAGGTTTATAGCATTGATGTTGAACAGAGTGTTTGGGAGAGCTCATGGTAAGAGCTTCAAGTTGGGATGGATACCTATTATTTTCTATGTGGCCACCCAGGGGACTGTATTCAATTGGGCAAACATTGTGTCCAACAGCCTCTCCACTTGCATTTCTTCAGCTCTGGGAGGGGTGTCCCAGAAGAAATCTAAGTTTTATATGAGTTCCATCTTGGTGGACTGTATACTATGCACCCAGCCATTTCCAACCTTAAGATGCATTTGGGATAGGGATAGAACCCCTGTGTACATTGCATACAAAATATTTTGGGCACATAAGTATTACAACCACTATAGATAAATATTTGAACATTTTATTATGCCTTTACACAATTTGATCTTCCTAACGGAATGCAATTGTATGTCTAAGGAAGCATTTAAAGTCATCGAGGAACATGCAAATTATTATTTGACTGATGAAGGGATGTACATCAGGATGTATGGTTGTTGCAGGGAACCTTCTTTGCTCCCCAAGTATGCCACTGATTATGTGGTGTATAAAGAAGAAATTAGGCAAGTGTACCTAGATGGTATAGGAAGCTTCCTGTTTGAACACAAGAAGGCAGCCTATCCTACCATACCTTTCAGGATGGGAAGCTACAGATTTACAAATATTAAAAGAGTTGCTGAATTTGTACAGGAATTGGAGCAGTTTCATTTTGGAGAGATGAGCTTCCATAGAAATGACTCCCAGAAGAAGGTTGTAGAACATTGGAAAGAGGCAAATGTTCACTTTGAATATACAAACTTCTGGGACAAAGATGAAGAAATCTTCAGGAATGCAAGGAATATGATTGCATTGAAGAGAATATTTAAACAGAAGAACACCATTAAAGGCGGTAAGGGGCAAACCACGCAGAAGAAAGATGTGAGGAAGATAAGAGGGGATTGTACTAAATACTACAGAAGGGTGCTGGTCACCTACAATAGATGTCAAGTAGCTGTAAAACAAAGACTAGAGGCATTACCAGAGCATGAGCTACTCATAGAAATGCTACAGAGCAGGTATCAGGAGGATGAGCAGAAGATACAAAAAGTCAAGGACTTGGATGAACAGATCCTGAAAGATGTCATAGCTCATGCAGCAGTCAACATCCATTTGCTTGAGGATCAGCTGCGTTTAATCCCAGCTAGAATTGAAGTAGTAAAAAATCAGGCTGCTAAATATGAGACCAACATTCATTTTCTTGAACCTTCAGAATTTGAGAGCATAACAACAGAAGCCCAAGCGTGAAAAAAGTTCTTAAATGATCAAGCGGGGCCCTCTACTTAGAAGTGCTTTATTAATTTTTTTTTTAAATGTAATATCTTGTAAAATGTATGAGCACTCATTATAGGACAAATTTTGGGAGTTGAAACGTTGGGGAAGCCCAAGAATCATTTTGGGTAGCCCAACAGTTTTGCTTTTTGGTATAAGTATAGGATAGTTTGATAAGGGAAACGATTTTTTCCCAGTTGTACTTGTAAGAACATGTTGTAAGAAGAACTATTTCCTTTTACAATAGATAATTACAATTTTGCCTATTGGAGAAAGCTTTGGTGGAATGTTCAAATGCTGTGCAATGGATTTTGTTGAAGGGGAATTATTTTGTTTTCATATTTTGTCCATTAACTGTGAGATCGTTCTAACTTGTTGAACCTATGTTCTTTTATGAATGCTCTCTAGTTTATTTTATGGAATTTCCACTATGAGTAATGAATGCTTTTCATAAATAATGAGCTATCTTGTTGTTCATCTATCTATTCATGTTTATGTGTTTTGAAATAAAGAACAACTACCTGTGATTTTTCTTAATGCATGAACAGTAATACATTACTCATTAAATGATAATTTCTCTCCCTAGGGACAGTGTAGTTAAGTTAGTTATAGTTTTCTTGCTATGTGTGATTTAGATGCGAAAGAGTTAAGACGAGAGGTAAGAACCTGTGCATCACATTGTGACCACTCCTCGTATTCTCTATCAATCTACATTCTTAGATAGGCACTTACATATCATACTTAAAACTAAAAAACTAAAAAAGATACATGGTGGACCAGGCCGTAACTGGTAAAACCCTTTATTTTGGTTACTTGACCTACAGTAGTCGGACCGCAAACCGAACGAATTCCCCATACCAAATAGTAACAGGCTAGTTGGAAACGTTTACTGGGGAGAATCCCTTGTTGTTGTCGCCTACGATTTTCCAGGCCTCAATAATACCCTAGTACAAACTACTGAGTACGAATAGATGATTTGTTGTTGAACACTCAATTGAATCTATAGATCAAAGGTCTAATGTGAACCTATGTCGAAAGTCAGAGAATTTGTCATTGAGGCATGCAAATATCAAGATACTAAACTTGTTTCTAAGACTAGTTCCTAGATAATGAGCTGAAGTCGATAGGAACAGTCGCGTTGAAGGAAGGCCATGATGAATCCCACATCGATGACACGAAACTAGGAACAAAATTTATGAAATTTTGAGTATGATGTAACCATAGGACTGACTCAAAAGTAATTGACACAAAAAATTGTTTTAACTGCAAGTGTAAAATATCAACATGAATTCCTTTTGAACATCGAGCAGCATGACAAAAGACTTGGTAGCATTGAATTGACGAGGCGGAACACAATGTGACAATGGACAATGCATTCTTTGAAGACTCAAAGGAGTGACATGACTCATGAAAGTGGATCGAATCGGAATCAAGTTGAATACCCAATTGACTGAATGAAATGCAGATAATGAAATGTCTTTCCCAAGTTCCATGTTCAAAGGTGACTAACAACTGCCATTATTGCAAATGAAATGTCTTTCCCTTTCCCTTAATTTCCCCATAATGATTGATGAGTTCCTCTTTTATTTTTAACGAGCTCAAAAAGGGTAACAAATTCTCAATATGGATCATCCTTCAGACAAGTCCTATCTCATATGTTTTACGAACCTAAGAAAGGATGGATTCGTTCCCAAAAGAGGGTTGTTCAATGTTTACTTTAACGAGTCCAATGAAAGAAAACTTGGTGTAATTCATGTTTAGAGAATCTGAAAAAACTAAATAAGACTCCAAAAGGGTCCTTTTTAATATGATTTAATCCCCAATGCTCGAAAAACTATAAAATAATACCTTAGAGAACTCTTCCAATCATGATTGGTTGGAGTATACATTTTTCGTAAGTAGTGCCCCCTAGTCCAAAAAAGGGGTAAACTATCACTAGGAGGACGACTCTTCGGGTCCTTTTACGAGTGTGAAGAAGACAAGTTCACTCAGCTATCTTTTCACATTTTAAGAGTCTGAAAAGAGCTTAAAGAAGACTCGATTATCCTTTTTCATGTTTGAATCCAGAGCACGAAAAAGTAATAAACTAAGCTCAAACCAATTTTCATGTTTTAACCAAAGCACGAAAAATGAAAAGTAAGCTCAACACCATATTACTATTTTTAACGAGCTCGAAGATTGATTGGAAGAATGCTCAGGGTATCTGCTTCATTTTTTAATGATCTTGCAACAGAGAAAAGACTATGCTCAAAACATGGTTTCATTTTTATGCAAGCTTGAAACCAAAAGGTAAAATTTTCTTAAAATGTGGTTTCATTTTTATGCAATCTTGAAACCAAAAGGTAAACTATGCTTGTGGGGACCTGTTTCATTTTTACGCGAGCTTGAAACAGAAAATAACTATGCTTGAGTACATCCATTTCATTTTTTAATGAGCTTGACACAGAATAGGAACTATGCTCACAGAAATCTATTTCATTTTTTAACGATCTTGACATAGAATGGGAACTTTTCTCATAGAGATCTGTTTCATTTTTTAACGAGCTTGACACAGAGAAAAGGAACTATGCTCTCAGGAATTTGTTTCATTTTTTAACGATCTTGACACAAAGAAAGAACTATGCTCGCAAACTTGCTCTTACCCAACATGATATACAGAGGTTGGTAGGTTGCTCCCATTACATAAAATATAATGGCTTAACTCCAGTATGATGTCGATAGACTAGAGCCATGCCCCCCATTTTACCTATGATGGGAAGAAGCTAACTAGAAGAAGGGGATGGAATCACAAGAAAATGAGGCACATTCAGGGTATTCTAATTACTAGGAGTGATGTGATGTTCAGGTGTAACAAAGGAAAGCTGATCAATGGTCACAATATTCTGGTCATGGGGAAAATACATCACTCTAAAGAGTGTGGACAATAAAACCTTCATGGAATAAACATAATCATGTCCAAGGAGTAGATTGAAATCTAAAGGACCTTGGATTACCATAACATCAATACAAATAGTTTTCCCTCCTACTGTAATAGGTAAATGAGGAAGGATCCCTAAAGGTGCAGTAGGCCTGTGATTAAAATCTAGTATCTTATCGGTGGCTGGAACAAGCTAAGGAGAACCTAAAGCTTTCCAAGCAGTTGAGTATAGAATCCTAACAGAAGCCCCTTCATAAAAAACAATGCGAAGCATCCGCCTAGCAGTAACATTCACGAATATCTGGAAAGGAACACTCGACTAAAGATGAGACTCTGTTATGTTACTCCATTCAAAGGAAATAACCTCAGTTCTTGGAGAGGGTTTTGTTGAAATAGACAAAATTTCCTCTTGTGGAGAACAATCAAAACGAAGCATAAAAACTTCAACATGATTTAGTTCATTCTCTACTAGGAGAGAAGAACAAGAAGAAGATTTTGTCAAAGCGACTACTTCAGTCTTAACACTCTCGGATAAAAGAGTGGGATCGAGTGGAGATGACGTCGACTCGACCACTTTAAGTTCAATCTCTGAAGGAAGAGTGGGATCAACCACAGATAAAACCGAATTGACCACTTGGTCAACTAGTGGGGGTTCAAGAGACAACTTACGATAACCTGTTGGAAGCCATTGACGAGAAACAATAATATATTCCAACAACTTAGAAGCTTCATCCATGCGAGGAAAAAGGTAAGTAAAGTGCATGTCCTGACAAATCAAGCAAGGATTTCTAACTTTATCCTTCCAACTCTTAACCACAGAGTCACTGGTTGAGGGGGGATCATTAGTATGATGACCAGAGGATGATGACATTGATTGCATGGAAACCATAGACCATTCTTCTAAAACTAGGGAGAGACCATGACAATATTTCAAAAGGTGATCACCCTTGCAAATCCTACAAGGGAATTTGGGTTTACGTGGTTTTTGGGTGTTTAGATCAACACTCTTCGCACTAGGAGGAGTAATTGGTTGAGACTTGGTTTTATGTTTGTTTTTCCTCTTCTTAATCTTCCTTTTCTTCTTCTTCTTATCCACCTAACTATTAGTACTACAAATTTCAACAGGAGAAGAGGGAGAAATGGGAGAAGACATATCTGGTGAAGAAGGAGAGGGATCAACATGTGGTTGATGCTCTTGCAATGAAGGATTAGGATTAGAAGCATCTGGTGTACATGGGATAACTATACTGGAGAATAACCAAATAGGTAATCCAATAGTCAATCCAAGAAGGCTTAATGTAGCCATGAGAGGAGGACCAACATCCCCATATGGAGGGAAAACAAAAGATGTGCTTGGTAAAGGAGTCTCTTGGTTGGTAGTTTCAGAAGGCGAAGCCATAACTATGTAACAAAAATATCTCTCTCTTATAATAAAATTCTAACTGTATAGACAACAAGCGCTACTCAAACTAAATAAGCAAGAGAAATATGTGAGAGGAGTGGATCAAAGGTCTGGAACCTCACGGGATTGTCAAATCACCACAACTCGCTATATACCATAGGGTCCAATAGTAAAACGCAACGAGGAGTATTCTTGGTAACTGACCAATGGCCCTCAGTCCTAGACTAAATGGCCCTCAGTCCTATCGGAATGGCCCTCAGTCCTAGACTGAATGTATTATTCAAGGAGTATTCCTGGTACTGTAGGGTCCAATTACTCTTTCTAGTGTGATGAGTGTTTATCTAAACACCCAAAAACCGTGTAAGACCAAATTCCCTTGTAGGATTTGCAAGGGTGATCACCTTCTGAAATATTGTCATGGTCTCTCCCTAGTTTTAGAAGAATGTTCTAAGGTTTCCCTGCAATCAATGTCATCATCCTTTGGTCATCATACTAATGATCCCCCCTCAACCAGTGACTCTATGGTTAAGAGTTGGAAGGGTAAAGTTAGAAATCCTTGCTTGATTTGTAAGGACATGCACTTTACTTACCTTTGTCCTTGCATGGATGAAGATTCTAAGTTGTTGGAATATATTATTGTTTCTCGTCAATAGCTTCCAACAGGTTATCGTAATTTGTCTCTTGAACCCCCACCAGTTGACCAAGTGGTCAATTCGGTTTTATCCGTGGTTGATCCCACTCTTCCTTCGGAGAGTGAATTTAAAGTGGTCAAGTCGACGTCATCTCCACCCAATCCCACTCTTTTATCTGAGAGTGTTAAGACTGAAGTAGTCACTTTGAAAAAATCTTCTTCTTGTTCTTCTCTCCTAGTAGAGAAATAACTAAATCCTGCTGAAGTTTTTATGCTTCGTTCTGATTGTTCTCCACAAGAGGAAATTTGTCTATTTCGGCAAAACCCTCTCCAAGAACTGAGGTTATTTCCTTTGACTGGAGTAACCTAATAGAGTCTCATCTTCATTCGAGTGTTCCTTTCCAGATATTTGTAAATGTTACTGCTAGGCGGATGCTTTGAATTGTTGTTGATGAAGGGGCTTCTATTAGGATTCTACACTCAACTGCTTGGAAAGCTTTAGGTTCTCCTTAGCTTGTTCCAGCCACTGATCAGATATTGGATTTTAATCACAAGCCTACTGCACCTTTAGGGATCCTTCCTCATTTACCTATTACATTAGGAGGGAAAACTATTTGTATTGATGTTATGGTAATCCAAGGTCCTTTAGATTTCAATCTGCTCCTTGGACGTGATTATGTTTATTCCATGAAGGTTTTAGTGTCCACACTCTTTAGAGTGATGCATTTTCCCCTTGGCTGGAATATTGTGACCATTGATCAGCTTTCCTTTGTTACACTTGAACATCACATCACCCCTAGTAATCAGACTGCCCTGAATGTGCCTCATTTTCTTATGATTCCTTCCCCTTATTCTAGTTAGCTTCTTCCCATCATAGGTAAAATGGGGGGCATGGCTCTAGTCTATCGACATCATACTGGAGTTAAGCCATTAGGTTTTATGTAATGGGAGAAACCTATCAGTCTAGGAATACTCCTCAGTCCTATCAGAATGGCCCTCGATCCTAGACTGAGTATTCCTGGTAACTGACCAGATGCCTCCATTCCAAGAATGGCATTCAGCGCTTATATCTGATAATGTAGGAACCAATCCTATAGTCACATCATAATGTCTCAACACTGACATTTGAAATGGAAGGAACCAATCCTCTCACCATGACAGAATGGCTCAGCCCTTGCATCTAACCATGGAAGGAACCAATCCTATCACCATTACTCCACTTATGGGATGGATTTTATAATGTATTTTGTCCATCATGTTACCCCTTTGACTTCACACATTAGGGGGCATCTGTTATAGCTGATTTTACCACACCTAGTTGATCACACATTTATGGCCTTCCTTGTCCCTCTGTAGACTCTTTGGACCCCATGGACTTATATTATACTTTGATGTTACGAGATCATCCCCAAAAATTTCCTATTTATACATATACGCAACTTTTAAAGCAATACTCTCGTGTATACGCAGCTTTTGACCTCAAACCCGTGTACATCGGGATGTGTTCAAAATGACAAATATTTTTGGAGTTTTCCTCATATGAATCTGAATATTTTGTCTCTTGGCATTACATATGCCTTGAGAACGCTCGGATTCGACCCTCAATTTCCTCTTTGGAGTGCTATATAAGGAACCCCTTGGATACATTGAAGGGGGAGAAATTGAAGAGTAAGGAAACTATAGTCCATTGTTTCCTTAGTTTTGCTTATACTATAGTCTTCATCCCTTTATCCCTTGTAGCACATACTATTCTTCCTAAGCTTTCTATTGAGAGATGGAGGACTTGGTTTCTCTGGTTTGTAGAAGTGCTAACAGAGTTTGTTACTATTGTATCTCTGATTTATTAATAGAAATATCCTTTCATGTCCAATTCATGTGCATTTCAAATATGAATATTGAATCCATGGATGTATTTACTTACTTATACATGATTAATTATATATGTTGGAGTAGCTCTAACACATTTATATATATCATGCTTGCTTTGTCTTCTATTGTTGAGAGCAAATTACAATTGCAATTGCATTGGAAAATCTCAACAAGGATCTACTTCAACCATCTAGAATAAGGTATGACTCTATATCCCTTAGTGTTATATTTGCTTACTTCTCTTACATATTGGGAAATATTGATTTCTGGTGTCATACTTTCTGTTGTGGTACCCCCAAGCCATAGGAATTTTCTCTCTATAACAGAATTGGTGACTCCACTGGGGACGTTCCTTGTTTTTTATTTGTGGTTTGGGGGCACAATGTGCTTAACTTGCTCTCTATTTCTCCTTGTCTCTGTGTCGTATTTAGTAGTATGTTCATCCATTGACACTTGCCTAGATTGGTTTGACCCTTGGCCTACTTTTTACCACTTTATTCTCTGTATATGCAGGTTTTTTTCTAAAAGTCACGTACATACACAGGTTTTTGGCCAAAAGTCACGTATACATGTAGGTTTTTGGCCAAAAATCGCGTATACATGTAGGTTTTTGGCTAAAAGTCGTGTACATACGCTATTATTCTTTGAACAGACGCTTGCATCCTCTCTTTTGGTTGAGTTTGATGTTGTGGGAAGTTGTTGGATGGGTTGTGAGTGTGGTTGGGTCTTCCTGGGTATTGATGTTGTCTGTTGACTACTTATTTTGTGACCAGAGACTGCTTTTTCATTGATTTTTCTTTGAATTAGTTCTATTCATTTATCTCCTTTTTTGTTTTTCCATTAGTGCATTAGTATTTCTTGTCTTGGTATCTTGCTTGGATTGTGTTTGATGCTTGCTGCAGAGACTAAGAATTTCAATGAATTTTATTGCATTTTCATTCTTTTATATTGAAAATATAAAATAGTTGCATTCTTATTTGCATCTCACATATGGATTTAAGGAGGTACTTGCATTGCATTGCTTGAATGAGAATTTTGTTTAGGCTTTCATATAGGAAGTATTGCATTGACATTGAAGGAAAATTTATGCATCTCCTCTAGTGGCATACCCTATTTTTTTATTTAGACAAAATTGCACTTGGCATTGTTTTTTAGGTGTGCACATTTATTTCATTGTCGAGTCACAATATCATTAGTTGCATGACCATTTCCCTTTGAGTAATCACAACCATTAAAATCAATGCTTAATTAAAATGAATTACACATTTTTGTTTTATAGGGTTCACCAACAATATTAAGATTATATTCTTGGAATAGTTCATTGTGAGTTAATCCTCCAAAACTACTAAATGAAACAAGTAGGTGTCTGCCGAGGTCAGAGAGAGAAATCCTTGGTATAATTAGTGTTTCTCAAGAGGCTCCTCTTACACAGGAGTTAAGCATGAGGCAATGTACATGATTGTGATTGGTATATCCCTTGGTCATTTTCTGTGAGAGTCATAGATATTTCCAGGATCGTATTCATATCTGGGGGATTTTGAGGTACCAGTTGGCGCTTTCGAGCTTTGGGATTTGCTACTATTCCCATATAATCGGTCCCTCCTACAAATTTCTGCTTGAGCATTGGTTATATTGGGGTGAGCTTAGTTGTCTTACCTAGGCAGGGGGTACTTGCAAAGGTTATTCTGTGAGTGTCCTACCTAGGTAACGGTCAAACAACACAATCACTTTACGTGTTGAAGTTGAGGGCCACTATAATTGGTTACACACCTCCGCTTGTAGTATATGGGAGTTTCGAGCCTCTCCTAGGCGAGACATACCTGCTGCATTCAGGATTTCATTTATCCTCCCCTTGGCTTGCTTGCATTTTGGCTGTATATTTTCTTAGGAGTATGCTCTTGTTACGCTAGTTAGATTTTGGGATCAGGTTTACTTGAATATATTTATGTTCTCTTGAGTTAGGCTTCTTTTATGTTCAGCATGCCTGATATCACTACTAGTATCTTGTCACCCGCTCCAAGTCCTAGTGTGGACCTTGGTGTTCGACTGGGGGGCACCACAACCCCTTACCTTACTCATATATTCTGGAGTGGTCATATTCCATCCTCTACTCCATTTGCAGAGGATTTTCACTCCCTTCATCCGGTATTAACACTAATGTTCACCCTCACGGGGGTGGTAGTGGATACGTGAGCATTGGGTCTACACTTTACATTCCTTTTTTATGTCCCATCATCCACCACAATGATTCTTTTAGATGCAGCTGTCATGATCAATTAATGGATTACCATGCAAGGAATAGAAGTCAAGATGATATTATTCGAATGCCTACAGATGGTTATGTATTTATAGATATGGAGGAAAAGTGTCATCACTTTAAAGAAGAACACTGTAATCTTAGGATTTCTTTGGCAGCAGATGGTGTTAATCCATTTGCACAGATGAGATCCATTTACATGGTGTGGTCTATTTTTTTTATCTACAATAACATTCCTCCATGGTTGTCAATAAAGAGGGAGCACATAATGCTGTCGATGATTATTCCAGGTATATTGTGTCTACAACTGTTTTATTTTTAATGTAGTTGTGGCATCTTATTTGTCATATCTTGTTTCCTAATGTCATATAGATATAGATATATATTTTTATTTTACTCTTGTGCATCGTTTATATATTTTAATGATTCTCATAATTATATATTTTATATGTACTTCAAATCAATCGGGTAAGTTCCAAGTCAAAGATATGAATGTATATATTTAAGCTCTTATAGACAAGCTATTGAAGTTATGGAAAGGAATCAGTATGTATGACGTATCTATACCAATACAAAAAAGGAAATTTCAATTCCATGCAATGCTTGTATGGACAATACACAATGCCCCAGGGTTAACCCATTTTTGTGGTTTGTATTTTTAAGTTCCACTTTAATTGCGTTTAATTTTATGAATTATTTAATATAGTTTATATATAATTATAATTGACATAGATATTCCATATCTATATATTGCAGGTCTTTAGACAAAGGGAAAATTTGCATGTCTAGTTTGTGGTCCTAAGATCAAATCTCGTCGCTCAAAAAGCTTCGGAAAGGAGATGTTTTATGAGTATAGGCACTTCCCCTCTAAGAATCACAGATATAGACCAGCTGAAAAAAATATTTTCAATGGGAAGCAAGAGACTGCATGAAAACCATGAAGAATGACACCTCACCTTTGGAAGTTGCAATATAATATAAATCTTCAATCTTGTACGTATGGATCATCGTATATGAATTGTTATGTATTTTTTTATTGTGAGTTGTTTACTGTAGTGGGCATAATTGATTTATGTAATTTACTTATAAACTAATATTCATGATGTCCGTCATGATCATGAAGGCAATAATGGGCTTCCACGGGGAATGAAAAGTCATGTGAAAAGTAGTCCTAAACAATTAAGAAAGTTTCCCAACTATGATAACCTACAAATTGCTCATTTATTTGATACAATGCATATCGAAAAGAATGTGACTGAAACATTATGGTGACTATTGGAGCTAAGGAGCGACAAAGAAAAAATTGTGAAATTTTCCAAAGACATTCAAGAAGGAAACCATGCAATGAAAGATGCCATTCAATTTTATAGCAATGGAGACCAAATTAAATTTAAACTCAATTCCATGTATGTTTAAGAATCAGCAAAGTAATGTTGTAAAAGAAGTCATGCAGAAAATTAAATTTCCCACTGGGTTTTGTGCGAACATGAAGAATATCATAACAAAGAAAGGTGATTTTGCATGGGTGAAAACACATGATTGCCACATCTTCGTCAAGGTAATTATTATTGTTATATCCATATAATTATGTTTTTTTTATTTATTCCAGTGCATATTTTTGTTATTTTGTTTGTCTACTCTTTGTTTTAAAAAATGAAGTGGTTTGTATATTGTTACAATATGTTCTACCTCTCTCTCTCCTAGACAACTTCGACAACAATTTCAAATAAGTTATATATAATCTTGGGAAATAAATGAGGTAACTAGTGATTATTTGTATGTGCTTAGTGTTTCTTTAATTCATCACACAATTTATATTTGTTTTTTGTGCACTAATTCATGTTATGTAAATTAATGTTTTTTTTGTTAAATATCGTTATTGGTTTGCATCACTTGTAGATGGTTTTCATATAAAGAAATCCATAAAGAAGATATAAAGTATTGGAGGAGATAAATTTCTCTTCTCATGTGTGAAATGAAGAAGCACATACCTTCTTTATTTTTCAATGCACAGAAACACTACCTCATACACCAAGTTGAGGAGATTGAATTGTGTGGACCTGTGCACTCAAGGTCCATGTGGATGGTTGAGAGGCACTTGAAATTTATGAAGGTTTTGGTTGGACAACGAGAACATGCTAAGGGTTCTATGATGGATGGATATATGGTATACCAAAACATGTTGTATCTTAGTGAATATCTTCCTAATTTAGCGTCAAAGCTCAATTTACGTCGCATTTGTGATTCAGACTCCAATAACAATTTTGGAGGGGAGTATCTGAAGGGGAAAGGTAGATCGAGGAAGGTGAAAGGTAATTATTAGCTACTAGATTTTAATTAATATAATACATTTTAATGTTGAATTTTATGTATATATATCATACATATTCTATTTGCATATTCAATTTATTGCATCAATTAAGAGCGTATACTTTCTTAATATAATTTACTTTTGTCTTGAATTTTAATTTTTATTGTCATCAAGTAGTTGGTCGAGAGTGGGATGCAATTCATTTATACATCACAAACAATCTTGACTGGATGAAGGTATGGATTCAACGATGCGAACAATTGGTTCATGGAATATCATGGGAAGGTGTGGCTTCATTGGTTAAAGCATCACATCGCAATGGAGATACCAATATTACAAAAAGGGAAATCGATTTAACATATGGTTTAAGAGATAAGTTGGAAAGCATATTAATCAACCACTCTAATTCATTTTTTTTGCAATTTACATATTGATGTACATGTTGTTTTTTTCCCAGTATGGCTGCATAAACATGATGAACTTAATCATAAATATTGAATGATTTTTTTTCGTGTATGGCTTGTTGTAGGTAAAACAACATAAGGCTATGGTGTGCAATGGTTGTAGATATTGCATCAAAAAGTTGGATGAAACAAAGAAAACATCAGATTGTGGGATATCTATAGTCTTTGAGGTGACCAATGTTTCATCTAGAAGTGACAGAGATCCAGAACTCTTAGAAAATTGATACTATGGGTATCTGGAAGATATTCTTCAATGTGAGTTTAAATACTTCAAGGTAGTTTTATTCGTTGTCAAATGGTACAGGTTGCGATTGAATCAATGTGATCCCGATAGAACTATTATTGAACATGATAATGGATTTACCATGGTAAATACAAGGTTGTTTGACCTAGGAACGGATCCCTATGTTCTTCCAAGCCAATGTGAACAGGTATTTTACTCTGAGGTTCCAGGTAAAGCAGGTTGGTCATTTGTTGTGAGACACAATCCAAGGGGAAAGTCAGTAAAGTATAACCTAGAAGAAGGTAATGAAGAGGTTCTGGAAGAAGAATATGGCTATGAAGATCATGATCAACATGAGTTAGATGATCATGATGATCCAGAAGAATATGTCCAAGAATTAGTTGAANAAAAAAATTGTAAAAATGCATAATTTACCTTGATTTTTCCACGAAAGTAAACAAACGTGGAAAACTAACGTGGAAAAATCCGCCCATATGTACTAGTGATTAGATGATGTATCAGACAATTCCCATGAATATGATAT
>LPNX011004714.1:712355-769855 GCA_001517045.1 Pseudotsuga menziesii | reverse complement strand
TTTTTGACATTGTAAAGTTTGTATAAACACCCTTAAAATATATATCTTAAACATTTATAAATACATCTATATTGGTGATGAAGGTGTAACTTATTTTAAATATATTATTGAGCCTTATTTAAGATACCAATTTAATGTCTAAATTAGTATTATTCATAGACAAAGTAATAAAAGATAACTATCATAATCCCCAACTACTACTATTATAAACACAATATACCCCATAATAATTAGGAGTCTTGCCACAATCAGCCTTTTTTTCACTATGATCCTTGAATTGTATGTATAGTATAGTTTAATAGTCACATACACCTACCCACTTGGTGGTACAAGGGTGTGACATACTTCTATATTTATCCAATACACGACCCACACATTCAAAAAATACGAAGCTTACAAGGAGAAACTCTGTTAGATTTTTATCATTTAAGCAATATGATCTTAGGATCTTATCTAAGAGAATAAAATGCACATCAATAAATCACAAGAGACAATAGACACAAAGATTTATCCTCGAGGAAACCATAAAGGAAAAATCCTACAAATTCCTCGAAGATAGAATGAGCACCAATGGCAACAGTAAAACCCAAAGATAGAAAGATGATATCCAATATCTTTTCTCTCTCTCATTTGAGCTCCTCCTCCTCTCCCACCTATGTTCTATAGCTGGATGTGTGTGTGTGTGTGTTAAATAGAGAGGCTCACTCTCTATTTATACTAGTTTTCGACTTGACAATAACTTACCCATTGTCTAATATTAACAAAGACGACACAAAATCCCCTTGAACAGCTGAGGGTTTGATGAATATATACTACAAAAATTATTGTTGTTAAAACAATTATTTATCAATCCATGTATCAAACCCTGAAAGAGCATTCATCTTGTTCCACTTTTGCAAGTACATATTTGGTTTGGACATGGAGGTAATCAACATTAATAACTATTGGGATAATTAATGTCCACTTTTGTTGAGTAATTTAATAATAGAAAATTCATCAATGGGGCCATGGTCCAGCAATGAATATGGTGGCATATCATGCCACCAATCAAGATTCAATTTTCCCCAAGACACAAATAAGCTGTTGGGGCCAGCTGCAAGTTCATGTTGCATATTGGAAATTCTGACCTCTATGAATGATACTTCGTCGAATTTCCAATATCTATGTAGTGAAAATTGTCATCAGATATCCATTAAATTCGACATATATGCTATACTACAGACGACTTCAATTCGTGGGTTATATGACTTTATGCATGTCTATAGGGAGCACAATATGAGTGCAGACCGTTTATCCAAGGAAGCATTGAATATGAAGGCTGGCCTCCTCTCCTTCTCATAAATTTTAGAAGGAGAAATCATTGAGGAAAGCATGATACAACTATTTTAATAAATTTTTGATTTATGTGGCATAGTCGTTTTTTGTTCTTTCAACTATGGGATACAATAGCATGTTTCTTGTTTTAGCTAGGGATATAGATTTTATTTTCATCCCCTAGGGGTGTTTTTTCTCCACCCTCGATTCCTCCTTGGATATGTTGGTTGGGATCCTTATGTTCTCCATGTGGTATTGCTACTTCAATCATCTTGGTATTGTGGGTTCCATCCTTCCCCTTGGGGACGTTGTTGATACTTATCTCCACTTGCGTATGGAATGACTTATTGTCGAGACTATGTACAAGTTACGTTTGATTCACTATTGAATATCAAGGAACACCTATTTTTATTCTGAAAAAAGGTTACAAAATCTTAGCAAATGATTTTATTATATATACTCAGATCCGTAAACTAGGTCTTTAATATTTTTGGTGAGGAAACAAAATAAATTTAAAAAGCTACACCTACAAATTTTGTCCAAATCGTAGTTTGTATTTGATGGAACCATTAGCTATGGAACCACTTGATATCTATCTCATGTTAAAGGACTATTTGATAAAATGTTCTACTAGGTCATTATTGATATTATTCAAGATAATGTTATCACTATTGTTTCATGCTTATAAGTCTATCCAATTTTTTGTTGGTATTTTTCTCTTATTTGCCAAGTTTTGTCCCGCCATGGTGCAGGTAGAACCAAATAGGTATTTGTAAGGCATGTATTCCTTGAGCGAGGGGAGTAGGAAGGATAGTGGAAAGTGAGACATACATTAGGTATACAAGGGCTAGATCAACTAGATGTCAGAAGATCAGAAGAAAATTCAATAAACACATAAAAAAATTTCTCACAAGAGGGGGGTCATGTTCCTATGATGATGAGACAATAGGAAACATCGAGGTTCCCTTAAGGTACAAACATCTAGTGAAACAATGGGTACCTAGGGATATTCCTCAAGTCAACATTGATTTTTGTGTGGATGAGATGATATATAGAATTGCACCGTTGTCATTACATGGATTGGGGTTGTTTTGCATGGATGGCATAAAGGTCGGTTACGGTAGATGTACAGAATTGATGGAGTATGTTTGACCCTCTTACAACTACAATTATTGGATGCACCTGGTACAATATAAATGAAGTATACATATATATGGGTTGTCATCAAATTATTTACAATTGAAAGACAAAGATCAAAATAAAGGAGCAACATTGTACATTGAGAGAAGGTCAAAGACAACTGGGAATATTGCGGGGTTTATAAAGAGTACACAACCATGGTATACACTTAAGCAACCCAACTGCATATTTGAAGGGCGTGAAGGAAAACGTGTCTTTGTATGTGCCATTAAATCAATAACTGTTAGGGAAGAGATGCTTAATAATTACAATTTGAATCGAGTAGGTACAAACACGGTTAGTATGGAGTCGTACATCCAACAATTTACCCAACCTTTTATTAATTATTTTACATCTTTAGGATTTTTCATTAGCAGATAATTATAATTTTTTATTAAATTTCTTATCTTGACTTCAGAGGTAGGTGATTGGGGGCGCATCAGCCCAGCAGCTGTTGAGGGGAGTACACCATCCTCGAGGAAACATGTATATGTCAAAATGTTATGTTATTAAATTTTTTTAGTGAATATTTTGGTTTCGTTAGGTAATTTTTAGTATGTTTTTGATGCAAGGTTCTGTTAGGGGCACCTCCCTCACAGTAGATGTTACTAGACCTGCCTCGAGGCGGCAGGTTTACATCGATGCCATTGTAAAAATATAATATGTACAAACAGTTTTTTTGTTATGTTTTTTCAATAGTATATTCGTTTGGCTTATGTAATGTTGTCTATATTTAATGCAGAGTGTTGATCAGAGAAGCCACCTGGGTTTTGATCAGACAACTGCAACCTCAGGGAAACAGGTAAACATGAATGTAATTCTACAATTTAAATACTTCAAAATTGTACACATGTATAAAATGTAGCATAATGTTTATTTTTTTATGTATTTTTTCTTTTTTATAATTGCATTCATTATGATATTGTTGTCTACTTTTTTTGCAGGTCGATGATCGGGGAAAGTCCCCAGCTATTGATCATACCACATTGTCGTCTAGGCATCAGTAAACCTAGATGTAATTCTAGGAATCTATCATGATATATATTTTTCGTTAATATAATATTTTTCTCAGACTATTGCTTCAACAATTAAGTAATGTTTTATATATTTTTGTTGCGGACAAATGATTCGGTTTATGAAAAAACAACACAACAGTCCATAGATTTTGATGTCGATGAGTTGTTGAATGATGATGACATAGGTTCTTCTATAGACCCACTGAAGCTGCTAAAGAAGACCTTGAAAAAAATTCATGTGGATATGCTTCATCTTATATTCATAACTCTACAGACAGACGAGGTCAAAGAAATGGTTCAAGTGTTGATGCAGATATTTCAGTCCTTAAAATTAAGTTGTAGAATCATAATATGAATTTATTTAGAACTTTATTATTTTTAATTTTATATGATAGTGAACTTATAATTGAATGGTTTGTATTTATAGAATTGTTTGTAACCACACACTGGTGGTGAAGGTGGCGTTGATCCCAATGAGCAAACCACTCCACGTACACCACATACAACACCCATTTTTTTATTGAACAATCAGAAACACATTCCATGACACCCCCGAGGCCAATAGAGGGTGTAGCCACTACTGATCGACGCACACCATATCGTGCAAAAGAAGGGGTGGAGGCAGAGTCTAATACTAATGTTGATATTGAAGCAGTATTTCCTGGATCTTCCCATGTCACTAACACGAGTTCAATAGTGACAACATTTTTGGTGAATGAGGAACTCATTCCAATAAAGATATAGAAGATTCTAGGTAATTATAGATTGTTCAATTTAGTTTTTATAATTTGATTGTAATATACCGATAAAAAAATTTTAAACTAATGATGGAATGATTGATTTGCAGGTAATGATGTATTTTATAAAAATCTAAATGATTTGAACTTGGAGATCTTTGGTCCCACCATCAGCACAAGGTGGAACAAACAAACAAAAAATTTAAAGGATGAGCTAACTAATCGGTTGGTTGGCCTGTTTGGAAAAGATACCTTCGATGCAACGAAGGTCCTAAAGATGTATGGACAGCATATGAATATTGTTCGAGACCAATATAGGGTTCACCTAGAAAATAACCCTAGGTATGAGCGCCCTCCAATGATTCCATCAAGGGAGTGGAAATCCCTAATGGAAGATGGAAAAGAGAGGGCTCTGAGAAAAGCAAGAAAGATACCACTAGGCATAGGGAGGTATGCAATACATTCCACAATGCAATGGTAAGCCTTATTATTATTAATTTTTATATCGAATTTGGAACATCGACTAACGTAATTCAACACTTGATTAGGATGTCAGACACATCAAAGGCCACAAAGGCAAGACTGGATAAAATTGGTCAACAAAAGCTTGGGAAAAATGAATAAAATAGTGAAAATAAGAAAAAACACATTAGTTGTATGTAACATTTAACTTTTATCCTCCATGATTTGACCCCACTTATTGTGTTTTGTGGTCCATGCAAAAGTTCTTTCAATATACTTTTTGACCATTATTTTGTCTAAATCTAATCCATGTTTAGTATTAGTATATGTTACAATTGTTGATCTATAATTAGGACAATGTATTATGTTACTTGTGCTTACTTAAATTTAGCTATCTACATAATCAGGTTCAACTGTTGTCTAAGTTTAAAATATTCGAACTAATAGGATAACGATGCAGTATCTATATTAAAATCTCTTCCACCTTAAGGTGGTTTTTTTCCATTTCCAAAATACAATTCATTGCATGTAATACATAGATATATGGTACATCTCAACTAAGTAGTGACTCGTACCATCACTGATTAAGTCCTTTTGGACTGTAGCCAAGGAGGGATATTTATGATGCAGAAAATGCCCTCATTGGCGCTTTTCCTGGTATTAAATTTCGGTGTACACCTAAATACATTAGTACTTATTAATTATTTATGTACTGCTATTTATTTTCTCATCGCATGCAATTATATATTCCTTCTACTATTTTTTTACGCATTTGCTTGGATAGTTCCATTTCCCAACTATAACTAATTTGTGGAATTGTTTGGATGGCGGGAGTAATTGTAATATTATGTCTATAATTGTATTAAATAACCTTGGTCCTTAACTGATATTTTCAAAGTTCTTGTGAAGGGGAATAAGAGAAGAAAATTTCATTCGATGAAATCTTAAAGGGTGTCTATGAGATGGAAGAAAGAAAAATATTTTATATAATCCAATATAGATCTAAAAATCCTAGAGTTATAGATGTAGCCAAAAGTTCAAAATATGCTAATGGTAAAAGGTCTTCTCATAGAGGTGAAGAATGCACTCTTTCAAGCTATGGTTGGAGGAATCATTAGAAAAGAGGTTTGGTCATTTGATTTTGTTTTATGTTAGATCTAACATAAGTTGGTATCCAATGAACTCTCCAGTGTGAGGGTGGATCCTACACAAAAATATGCTAAAGTTGCAGTTTAATAGGAATAATGCCCCATGACAAATCTATGGAAGCAGTATTAGAACAATATGAGCATCTCTCCAATGCATGCTTTGTCAACACAATTAGTGTCAAGTATGTAAGATTGTAGATACCTATTGCTAATTGGGAACCAAGGCTAGTTGAATGATTAATGGGTTCTTCATTGAGAAGCACTGGGGAAAACATTGTTTGCTATAGAGGGTGTAAGAAATGTTATTGTTGATTGCTTGACTGGTATTGAATGGTTTCAGTATCTGGATATAGCTTGTCTAGGTGTTTAAATTCTTTCAAATTCATTTTGGTTTCAATATATTCCCCACAAATATTCAGAACTGATTCATTTTCAATACAGGAAAGCAACCCAAAGTCATTCGAACAAGGGTTCTTGTAACTTTTTATTTTAACTCTGAATTTTGGTTGTATCTGTATTCTTTTATTAATGCAAAATTTTAACATAGCAATAGATAGACCTTTCTTTTCACAACTTGAGAATATTCATCTCCTTAATGAGACATGATGTTAAAATATCATCAAATACTCTGTCATGCTTTTCATGCAGGTGCTTTTACTGGTGCAATAACTATTTCTCTTGATGTAATAAATAACATATCAATGGTTAAGGTATCAATTTAAGAAGTGATTTAAGCTATAGTCAATTCATAGACAAGAGGCATTTCCTTTTGTAAATAGTAATATAGGAGAAGCATGATGACAACGATAATCTAACTTTTAATTTTGGCATAGGGAACATCATATCAAGACAAGGGTGTATTTGATTGTGTTCATAAGACCGTGAAAGAAGAAGGATCCTCTGCTTTGACAAAGGTTAGCTTTGTTCTCAATGGTGTCCCACTTCTACTACTTAAAACCCTTTCTCCACATGCATGTATTTTGCAACCTTTTCATTAATTTTGATTTTGATGGAAACTTTATGCTTGTGGACATGTAAATGAATCCGTATATGTTTCTTTTACTCTGTTAATTATGGGTGTAGGGTTACCTTAATCTGTTGCAAGTATTTTTTTAATACATTATATAAACACATTTATTTTATCTATTTTCATTATCCTGTAATATTTTTTATTGCATTACACTAGATCCTATTTTCATTAGCCTGTAATAATTTTAATTGTTTCTAGATTTGACCAAATCAAATCCCAAACGTATGATGATTTGAATTTAGAGACATGCGGATTTCGATCTTGGATTCTAGTACATTCAAATCCTTTTTATTTTGGATTTGAAAAGCTTTCCATTTATTTATTTTTATAAATTTCAACGGGGTTGTCAGTTTTTTGACAGCATCGAAGTGGCACTTGTTGTTGGATATCCATCCAATATGACGACTATGCTACTCTACCAACGCATTAGTCGTCGGTTATTCGACTGGCAAGAATGAAGTGTCGCCATATTTACAAGCTTTATTTGGTGAAGGAGGTCATCAGATATGCATCAAATATGACAATCCTGCCAACCTTTCGATGCCTACAGTGCGTCGGTTATCCGACTGGTATTAAAAGGTTTATCGGATTCCATAGTGGAGTTTTTCATCGCATATTCGACACCTATGAAGGAGTATTCGTCTATAGTTTGACGAGTATGGAGTGCCATTTGACGTCGGGTTTCCAAAAATGGTTTGTCAAAAATCTGATGAGAAAATTTCTTTGTCAGAATTGACGTGAAATTCCATCGACATTTTAAAAGAAATCCAGTTGTCGAATGGCTGACATCAATATGTCAAAAATCAGACATTTAGGCCGTCATAATTTGTGGTAAAATTCACTTGTGTTAGACGTCTGGGAAGACGTAGAGGTGAGATGGAATTCCTTTGGTACCATAAGTGACATTGAATTCCTTCAACAAGCGGGTTGTGGATTTTGTGGGTCCCATCAACTCACCAAGGAAAAGGTCTAGATCAAGGTATATCATTACTACAATTGACTACTTAACGAGATGGGATAAGGATTCCCATGTAAATAATTCGCCAGTTGCAACTCCTATGAATTTCTTATTTGAGAATGCAGTCACTAGGTTTGGATGCCCTTGAGTTGTACTAACTTTTTTTTTGTAAATACAGTAATCACATTAAAAAAGAAGTAAGGCCTTCTTAAAACTAGTTACAAGGTACAAAATCAACATTCCCATCTTTAGCAGAGTTGATATAGAACGGTAGTAGTAATAATGTACTTCCTAAATCCATACTTCCTTACTGCACAACCCACAGACACAAAAATTCCTTGCTTCCCAACCCACAGACACAAAACTTCCTGGCTTCCCAACCCACAGACATAAAACTTCCTGGCTTCCCCACCCACAAACTCAAATCTTAAAGAGAAGTGACCAGCCAAAAGCTTAGTCATTTCCACACTAGTCCCAAACATAACAAGAAAAACCCATAGTCTCATTCCCAAAATATTTTGGACACCATAAAGGTGCATATTTCAGACCAGCGTCACTGCATGCAAGCTTCATCCATCAACTTATAAAATCTCGAGTGTAAAAAATGATGACTAATATTTCAAAGCCAAGCTTCCGAACTGTCATAAAATTGATTATATCAAACTACAACAATGGATCATAATATCTGGAAATACTAATAAATCCTCCAAATATCACATCCCTAAGAACATACCATATTGATGTAGGGAAAACCAAAATAAAGCGAGAAGAAACATCTTAAGATCATAAAAAACCACATAAAAAGAACCAGGTGCAAAGAGATAAGTCCCCATAATTCAAACTTATAACAAAATATAAGATAAATATTGAGAAAAGTGCTGAGAAGAACCAAGACAACCTAGTTTTGTTGCACTAGAGCTCGAAGAAACAGGATACTGAAAAACCAAGCACGCAGTCAGGAAATCAATTTTCTCTTCGACTCGTTTAACTGAAACTTCCAAGGACTGGATCAACTCAGAGAAAGTAGTCTGCCAGGAATCAAGAGATGAAATGTCCAAATTAGGAGACCGTCGATCCCATTCATCTCTACCCACCAAGTTTTTCATAACCTAGAATAGCGCGATGGATTTTTCATAAAGACTCGTCTGCCCAACAGTGTGTCCAGGATCCAGAATCCATTCCTGCGCCTTCTTAGCTTCCTCTTTCAGTTTTTGGGAGTCGAGTTCATCCCAAAGCCTATGTTCCATTGCAGTAATACGATTCTAAATATCCTGAGGGAGTTCTAATTCAAAAATACGGGACTCCCATAAAGCCTTACGTTGCGCATGGGAAGCTACTTTGGATGAGTCTGATAGAGAATGCTCCCTTTTCCCTTTTCCTTTATCACTCATCTTGATAAACCAGAGATTCCTAGTCAAACCATGAATAAAAAAATCACAACAATAACTCTCAAAAAGACCTGATGAGCAACTGATAAAAGTTCCGCCACCTTGCATCAGAATATATAACCTCATATAGGAGTGCGAAATGATGGACATGATCTGCAGATTAAATTCACAATCCCTCACACAAGTCCTTTGAACAGACTCACCATTAATTTCTTTCATCTGATCCTCAAAGCCCAGTACAAAATATGTACCAACAACCGTCACATATATGAAAAAATATGCCCAAACCATCATATTTAAAACATGCATCGGGTCAGAAATTAAAAACAAAGATTACACCTATCAAGTGCCACGTACTTAGAGAGAATATAAACCCGTTTTAATAACTATCCCGACCTTCCATCTGGACACTAGTACAATCACTGGAGGTAATATCTTGACACCGGGATTGAGTGGTCATATATGAAATCATATTCCAAGCTTGTGCTCTAAAAGGCTGACACGCACCAACCCCCATGTTAGCCAAGAAATATGCCATCTTGTTGTCATTCCGACGAACATGTGTTAAACAGATAGCTTTCCCCTGAATGATACCCAAGCGAAGAGTTGCAATATGACTCTCCAGGCGCCAAGAAGATGAAACTTTAGAGCTTTGAGAGCCATTATGAAGTTTAGAGGCAAGGTAAATAATCATCTATGAATCTCCCTCCACTATGATTGGTTCATGAAAATTTTCTAAGACCCATTCTAACCCTTGGATCAATCCTTCAATATCTACTGCATTGTTGGATTCATTAGCGAAAATTTCAACTCAAAATGGGCCTCCTAAAATGAACTAATAAAATAATAGTTAAAATAATAAAATAATATTTATTAATTTTTGAGGAAGAAAAGTAAAAAACTACTTTTTTGTTTGTATTTCGACATATCTCCCTCTTTTTTTACTCAAATTTTGATCAGGAGAGCTCGTTGGATGCGGAATTAAATTCCGCATCCAATGAGTACCCACTTGGCATACTTTTGATAGACCCTGCTACCCCAAAAACAAGAAATACCTGAAAAAATAGAATGATGATGTCATCATTCCATTTTTTCAGGTATTTCTTGTTTTTGGGGTAGTGGAGTCCGTCAAAAGTATGCCGAGTGGGTACTCGTTAGATGCAGAATTTAATTCCGCATCCAACCAGCTCTCTCGATCGAAATTTGAGTAAAAAAACAGGGAGATATGTCAAAAATACAAACAAAAAAAGTAATTTTTTTATGATACCTATCCCCAAATTTATATTAAAAAAGTGTTTAAGACCTATACGGTATTTCAAATTTAAAGCAATTTCATTGGCTAACAAATGATGACATGGAATTTGAATAAAAGTTAAAAGGCCCATTTTGAGTTGAAATTTCCTCTAATGCAATACCTAGCAAACCATAGCCATAACCAGGAATTTTACCTTTGTTATTACAAAGAATAAAGCCATATCCCTCCTTCCCAGGATTTCCCTTAGAGGCTCCATCAAAATTTAGTTTCAGAAAGCCATTTGGAGGAGGATTCCAACAATCTGAGCTTGGATTAAATGAATGGGATTTCTAGTTAGGCTGAAGAGAAGTATCATAATTATCCAGACCCCAGTATGCTAGAATCTGCCTTTCCATCCTTGTTAACTTGAATTCTTTGATATCCTAGTTAGTCAGAGAGATGGTTTCCTTCAATTCAGACCTCAGACATTGCCATACATTAAAGAGAGAAGAAGTTTTAGAGCGGAAAATTCTAGTATTACGTTCATTCCAAATAGCCCACATCAAAAAATTTCCCAAAGTCGATTCAGGATTTTACTCTGAAACAGGTTCTTAGGCCAATGAAGTAGGGTTCCCACTGGGTTCTGCTTAAGTCGAGCTAAACAATGGAATAGAGTTGCGCCATGATCCCATAGTGATGCCGAAAAAGAACAGACATCCAGAAAATGCATAGATGTTTCTGTTATATTTTTAACATTAAGCTAGCATTATATTAGGATCTTTAACTGAGAGAATAACAAGCACAACAATCAAACACAAGAGACAATGAACATAGTGTTTTTCCTCAAGGAAACCATAAATGGAGAAAACCCTGCAACTTCCTCAGAGATAGAATCAGCACCAAATAGAAAATCGCAAAACAGTAAGATGATCTCCTGACAGCAGTAACCTCTTTCTTCCTAGCCCCAGTGTCTTCTTCTTCCTTAGATATGTGCTACAACTGAGTGTGAGTGAGTGTATATCAAACAGAGAGGCTAAATCTCTATTTATACTAATTCCTGACTTGACTAAACCCAACTAGGGCCAACTTCACTAGGTGATTCTAATAACCCTCATGCCCCGAAACTGCAAGGACTTTAACCCTTGATCAATAGGAGGGTTACCAACAATGACTTGACATGACTTGTTTACATTATAGATCCTCCTGATCGGAACATCGGGGCATGACATGACTCAATTACATTACAGACACATCCAGGAATAAGCATCGGGGTACAATTCATAAGATACATAGGTGAATACATTCCGAAGTTACAAATACATCAACACTCCCTCTTAACTAGGAAGGTATTCTTTCGACACAATTTTCAGCACTGGTCTTCTTCTCTGTATCGACTGGATCATCTCATCATCTTCATCTTCAAGTCTTCTTTTTCTTCTTCGTCTTCTAGTATTCAAGTATTCTTCTAAGTCATCTTCTTCTTCAAGTCTTCTTCATCTCAGGATCTAGATCATCACTGCTGGAACATCATCGCATCCGGATCATCACTTGATCTGGATCGTCATCAAGTCTAGTTAGATCAACATCACATCTGGATCATCACTTGATCTAGATCATCATCACATGCTATCTCAGAATGGTGCTATCTCGATTCTTCTCATCACAGGAAGTTCTACAGAGCCAGCCCTTTTTCATGCTGGTTGTAGGCCTACCCTTCATGTAGGTCTTCAGTACTTATATCTAACCCTAAGTCAGAAAGGCCCACCCAACTCTTACATCTGAGCTCATCTTGTCAGAAAGGCATGCCCAACACTCACATCTGACCTCATCTTGTCAGAAAGGCCCAACACTCACATCTGACCATGTGTAAACACATCGCACCAAAATGGCTCAGCGCTTACATCCAACCTCATCTTGTCGGAAGGGCTCTACACTTACATCTGACCCCATCTTGTCAAAAAGGCATAGCACTCACATTTGACCATGTGTAAACACATTGTGCCAGAATGGCTCAGCACTTATATCTGACCTCATCCTGTCAGAAAGGCTCTGCACTTACATTCAACAATGTGTAAACACATCACATCGAAAGGGCTCTTAGTCCCAAACTGAGGATTCTTGGTAACTGACCAGGTGCCTCCATTCTCCTAGAGAATGGCATCATCCCTTATATCTGATCAAGGGGGATACATCCCTCAATCACATCATAATGGCCATGCGCTCACATCTGATCATGTAAGACTACATCCTATAGTCATATCAGAATGGCCCTCAGTCCCAGACTGAGTATTCCTGGTAACTGACCAGGTGCCTCCATTCCAAGAATGGCATTCAGCCCTTACATCTGATCATGTAGAAACCAATCCTACAGTCATATTAGAATGGCTCAACACTTACATCTAACATGGAAGGAACCTAAATCCTCTCACCATGATAGAATGGCTCAGCCCTTACATCTGACCATGGAAGGAACTTAATCCTCTCCCATGTCAGAATGGCTCTACGTCTCATCATTTCCCCTTGGAGGGAACCTATATCTGGAGAACACCAAGCTTCTCCCTAAAGTACTCAAACTTCACTCTAGACAATGGCTTCGTCAATACATCAGCTATATGTCCGTCTATTGTGACATACTTGAGGTTCACTACTCCTCTCTGCACCATATCCCTGATATAATGATACTTGATCTCGTTATGCTTCGACTTGTAATGGAACACTGGGTTCTCTAACAACTTCACACAACTCTAGTTGTCGCAATATATACAAGTAGCATCCATCTAGAGCTCAAATAAATCAGAAAGTAACTTCCTTAGCCATACTGCCTCACAACTAGTTGAACAAGCTACAACATACTCTACTTCAGCTGTACTCAGAGCCATACAGGATTGATTCCTACTAAACCAAGAGATCACACCTGATACCATACTGAAGCAACATACTGAAGTGCTCTTCCTATCGATGGCACTTCCTGCCTAATCTGAATCAACATAACCCTCTAGGTTAATCTTCTGATTCACCTCGTACTTGAGCCCATAATCAAATGTACCCTTTAGGTACCTCAGAATATGCTTTGCAGCAATCAAGTGAACATGTCTCGGATCTGTCAAAAACTAGCTCAGGGTGTTCACAGCAAAGCAAATATCTAATCTCATGTTCATCGGGTACATCAATGACCCTATCATCTGATGATACACCATAGCATCAACCGCTTCTGATGAAGCATCACTCAATAGCTTCAAGTTCGATGTCATAGGTGTGGTTATGGCCTTGTATTCCATCATCCTGGATCTCTTCAGAATCTCTACTGCATACTTCCCTTGTCCAAGGAAGACGCCATCCACATTCTACCACACCTCCATGCCTAAGAAATAGTGCATCATACCCAATTCCTTCATTTCAAACTCAGTAGCAAGTTTCCTCTTCGTATCAGCAATCAACCCATCCATACCTATTACAAACAGATCATCCACATACAGCAGGAGTATCACTGGGTTTCCATCTTCAACTTTGTAGTAAAGGTTGGAATCTGCTTTACTCTTGGTAAATCCCAAACTGGATAGGAAACCATCCATTCTACCGTACCATGTCCTGGGTGCCTATTTCAAACCATACAGGGCTTTCTTCAATCTGCACACATGAGACTCCCTATCATGTGTCTCAAAACTGATTGGCTATTCTACATACACTTCCTCTTCTACTACACCATTCAAGAAAGCATTCTTGACATCCATATGGTGTATCTTCCATTTCACCACTGCAGCCAAAGCAAGTACTGATCTAATGGAAGTGTATCTAGCTACATGTGCAAAGTTTTCTTCATAATCTATCCCTTCTTTCTATGAGAAACCACGAGCCACGAATCTTGCTTTATATTTCTCGATGCTGCCATTTACAACATGCTTGATATTGTAGATACATTTGGAAGTTACAATGGACTTCCCTTCTGGTCTTGGGACAACATCCCAAACATCATTCTTCACGATTGATTGATACTCTTCGATCATAGAATCCTTCCATTCTTTCCGTTCTTCCGCTTTTTCATAGTTGGAAGGTTCTTTATCAATAATGTCACATAGTAAGGCTATGTAACTAGAGCAAGATCTAGTTCTCTTTCTTCCTCTGGGTGTTTCTTCTGAAGCTCCATATTTTTCTGCACCTTGGATAATTTCACGTACCCAAGCAGGTTTCCTCTTATGAGGATTCTTCTCCAGAGGTGGATCTATAGGTTCTTGAGGTTCTTCAAATTCTTGATCTTCTTCTTGAATTTCTTCTTTCATGATTGTGTCATGAATCCTGGGTTCTCTTGTTTCTTCAGGTTCTTCAGTCGGTTTCTTCCTGAATTTGATGTAGGTCGAATCTTTTTCAAATGTTACTTCTCTGCTAATGTCAATATTCTTGAACCCTCAGAAGTATTTTTGTAAGCCTTCGAGCTTTTAGAGTATCCCACAAATATACCCTTATTTCCTAAAGGATCTAACTTCGTCCTCTTTTCTTTCGGAATGTGTATGTACACAGGACAGCCGAATATTCTGAGATGGCTGACTTCTGGTTTCTTGCCGGAGAAGACTTCTTCGGGATTCTTGTTCTCGAGTACTCTATGTGGAGTATGGTTCTGTACATACACCATTGTTCTAGCAGCTTCTGCCCAAAGATGCATAGGAATATCTTGATCATGAAGCATTGCTCTTGCAGCTTTCATGATAGTCCTATTATTCCTTTTTGCAATCCCATTCTATTGTGGATTGTATGGAGTGGATAACTCCCTCTTAATCCCTGAGTCTTTGCAAAACTCTTTGAATTCATTTGATTTGAATTCTCTTCCATTGTCTAATCGAAAATTATTTATCTTCTTTTCAGTGTGGTTCTCGATCAAGGCTTTGAATTCCTCGAATTTGCTAAATACTTCATATTTGTTCTTCATTAAGTAGATCCATGTCTTCCTAGAAAAATCATCAATAAAAGAAACATAGTATGCATACCCGCTTAGTGAATTGGATGACATTGGACCGCATACATCGGAGTGGATGATTTCCAATATTCCTTTTGCCTTTCTCTCGCTGCTTGGAAATGTCTTCTTTGTGTTCTTCTCTTTCGCACATCCTTTGCATACACCTTCATGTTTTGTCTGCATTTCTGGGAGACCTTCAACAGCTTTTCTTGCAAGTGGTATTGCTCTGTAATGCACATGTGCAAGCCTTCTATGCCAAAGCTCATTCGGTTCTATCGAGTCATGAACCAAAGCTTGTTCTGGTTGGACCTTCAATTTGTATAGTCCTCCTTCTTGTTCTCCAATCACTACTGCATCATAGAAAGACTTTCCTTTTGGCCACATGAGGACTTGGCCATCTAAAAATGCAACCCTCATTCCTTTTGCATATAATGCAGATATAGAGAGAAGGTTCTTCTTTAGTCCAGGTACAAATGTTATACCAAAATCCTGTCACCATCATGTGATAAGACATTTTCCATACCTACTTGCCCTGTATCCCAGCCTCTAGAGTGGAAACCCATACTATATGTCAATATTTCATACAAATTCCTAGCACCACACTTACCTTGTTATCCAAAAGCGGTACCCTTGTTCGCACCTCCCATTCCCTGTTTCCCACAAGCGGTGCCACCGCTTGTGGCCCTTGGTCCATAAGCAGTTATTACCACAATTGCTCTGTTATTGAAGGAGAAACGTGGTACCCTAGGTAAAAATGGAAAAAGAGAATTTTCTCGAGGCTTCTAGATGATAAGCCTCATGTCCTCCCTTATCCCTACTGTTGTGGGTTAGTTGAGCTCGAGATCCCCCATCCTAGGATCTCAGAGGCCATCTCACCCACTAATCTCTCAACCATCCCTATCCATCTAGCCTTATAAATACAAGCTTATGGCCATGGTGGAGGGAGAGAACTCTTAAGGTATTGTTATTCTATTGGATTGATCACTTGGTCCATATCATTGGAGAGCATAGAGAGAGCTAGAGTCGAAGCTTTTGGGGATGAGAATGCTTGGTTTCATGGAGATGCATGTCAACACTAAGGCTTGGTTGTAAACTTCTTCATATTTCTTTAATGCAAGTTGATTTCTGTCCCACATATATTGTTGTTGTTCGATTTCACATGTATGTTGTTATATTCCTTAGTCACTAACATATATTAGTAGATTATATTCTGGTGGTTTCGATATGTTTGCGTGTTGAAGCTTATTGCAAGTACACAGGGTAACGATCAAAGCATTACATTCTAGGTATCTACGGCGTCTAGGGAGAGTCTTCAACCTCTGTCCTCTATTTGTTCTGGATCTGAACCATTCAGAGCAGTGGAACACCTTAATGTCCACAGGAGGTCAAATATTCCAGCTAAAAAATCTGGTGAATTCGCTGGGGATTATTTATATCAGTTGTTCTGATCTTCCTCAGTCTACAACTCTTGTCTGAATCTAGGATCCTTCTTCTTTAACTCTCTTCAGTCAGATCTACTTTCTGACTCGCTTCATTTGGGTTTGAGACTTCCAGATATGTTTAGATCTGAGTCATTTCGATCTTTTATGCTTTGTTTTCATACTCAATTCAACAGTATTTTCCCTGATCTAGTATTTTTCTGACTTGATCCATCGCTCTCTTTGTGTTTTGGTCATCTACAGGGAACCGCACCTATGCTGTGTACGAGCAGTGGTGCCACCGCCTGAACAGAGTGGGTAGTACATGGTGCCACTGCTTATAACCTATTGACAAGAAGCGGTGCTGGGATAGAAATGCTCTGTCAACACCTGAGAAGCGCGGTGCCAGGTAGGCATCATTCCAAAGCCTTTTTTCCTCTTTTTTTTTGTAAAAATTTCAGTTGATTTCAAAAATTAAAAAAAAAACGAGCCAAAATTTTTTTCCTATGAATCCATAGTTATTCTCAAGAATTTTGATTGATGTTGGTCTTTTAAAGCTTCATAGTTGGATTTGAATATAACTTATTTTTTTCAGATCTCTGATTTCTGTCTTCTTTGATAGAACAAGAAAAGATTTATTTCAGTTTTTCTTCATTTGTTATACATGATTTTTGTATGTTGTTTCCTTTTTTCATAAAGTTGTGTAAAAGTACATATGAAAATTATTGTATGATTTTGTGATTAGTTCATTCACACTTTAGTTGAAAAATCTGAACACATTTGTATAAAGTTGTAACAATCTTTTCTTGCTTTTCATTAAAGGTCTCACTTCTTTTTCAGTTCAAAAGAGAAGCTTTTGTTTGTTTCATTTAGGAACAGATCATATAAGCAATTTGTTTCATTGTTGTATGGGATTTACTCTATGTTTCAAATAAATCAAACCTCTCTCTCCCTCTCTTAGGTAGATTTTCATTGAAGAGGAAAACTTGCATTATCATATAGATCAGTGTGCATCTTCTTTAATTTCAAGTTTTCACTCCATGGTTCCACCTAAACACACAAGATAAAATTAAGCGCTAGCTTAGGTTTAAAACTTTTTTATCAATTTGTGTGATAGGTTAGAGACGTATTCGGGCATCATTAAGCATAGGAGCTATCGTTATTTGTCAGCATTACATCCCAAGACTCACGCGGTTCCTCCACGTACCATCGGTATATCGAACGACCTTTCACGTACCCTTGAGGTATATAGAAAGGTACTTCACGTACTCGATTGTATATCGAAAGGCCCCTTGTGTATGATTATGCTTTAGACGGCACTACTACCGATTTGATCTCCCACATACCTTGTGTATATTGGGAGACCCCACTAGGATACCCTATCCATCTGAGTTATCCTTTTGTCCTGTCTTGTGAGGTTCCTAACTATTATCCACTCCTTTCACATGTTTGCTTGTTTCTTTTAGTTTGAGTAGCGCTTGTTATCTATACAGTTGGGATTTTTTAAAAGAGAGAGATATTTTTATTTCATAGTTATGGCTTCACCTTCTGGGACTACCAATTAAGAGACTCCTTTACCAAGCATGTCTTTTGTGTTCCCTCCATATGGGGATGTTGGTCCTCCTCTCATGGCTATGTTAAGCCTTCCTGGATTGACTATTGGATTACCTGTTTGGTAATTCTCCATTCTAGTTATCCCGTGTACACCAGTTGCGTCTGATCCTAATCCTTCATCGCAAGACCATCAACCTCATGTTGATCCCTCTCCTTCTTCACCAGATGTGTAATATCCCATTTCTACCCCTTCACCTGTTGAAAGTTGTAGCAGTAGTAATCAGGTGGATAAGAAGAAGAAGAAGAAAAGGAAGATTAAGAAGAAGAAAAACAAACAAACAACCAAGTCTCAACCAATCACTCCTCCCAGTGTAGACAGTGTTGATCTACACACCCAAAGACTGTGTAAAACCAAATTCCCTTTTAAGCTTTGCAAGGGTGATCACCTTCTGAAAGATTGTCATGGTTTGTCCCTAGTTTTAGAAGAGTGGTCTAAGGTTTCCCAGCAATCGATGTCATCAACCTCTGGTCATCATACTGATGATCCCCACTCAACCAATGACTCTGTGGTTAAGAGTCGAAAGGGTAAAGTTAGAAATCCTTGCTTGCTTTATCAGGACATGCACTTTACTTACCTTTGTCCTCTCATGGATGAAGCTTCTAAGTTGTTGGAATATATTACTGTTTCTCGTCAACGGCTTCCAACACGTTATCATAAGTTGTCTCTTGAACCCCCATTGGTTGATAAAGTGGTCGATCCAGTTCTAACCTTGGTCGATCCCACTCTTCCATTGAAGAGTAAAGTTGAAGTGGTCGAGTCGACATCATCTCCACCCAATCCCACTCTTTCATTAGAGAGTGTTAAGACTGAAGTAGTCTCTTTGACCAAATCTTCGTCTTGTTCTTCTCTTCCAGTAGAGAATGAACCAAAACCTGCTGAAGTTTTTATGCTTTGTTCTGATTGTTCTCGACAAGGGGAAATTTTGTCTTTTTCGACAGAACCATCTCCAAGTAATGAGGTTATTTCCTTTGATTGGAGTCACCTAACAGAGTCTCATCTTCATTCAAGTGTTCCTTTCCAGATAGTTGTGAATGTTACTCCTAGGTGGATACTTCGCACTATTGTTGACGAAGGGGCTTCTGTTAGTATTCTATCCTCAACTGCTTGGCAATCTTTCAGCTCTCCTCAACTTGTGCCATCCATCGATCAGATATTAGATTTTAATTGAAGACCTACCGCACCTTTAGGGACCCTTCCTTATTTTCCTATTACATTACGAGGGAAAACTGTCTATATTGATGTTATGGTGGTGCAAGGTCCTTTAGATTTTAATCTACTCCTTGGACATGATTATGTTTATGCCATGAAGGATTTTGTGTCCACACTCTTTAGAGTTATGCATTTTCCCCATGATGGGAATATTGTGACCATTGATCAGCATTCCTTTGTTACACCTGACCATCGCATTACTCCTAGTAATCAGACTGCCCTGAATGTGTCACATGTTCTTGTGGTTCCTTCCCCTTCTACTAGTTAGCTTCTTCCCACCATAGGTAAAATGGGGGGCATGGCTCTAGTCTATGGATATCATAATGGAGCTAAGTCGCTAGCTTTTATTAAATTGGGGAAAACTACCAACCACTGGATATCATGTTCAGTAGAAGTAGGTTTGTGAGCATAGTTTACCTTTTGGTTTCAAGATCGTTAAAAAATAAAACCACTCCTCAAGCATAGTTTACCTTTTGGTTTCAACCTTAAATAAAAATGAAACCATTCCTTTGAGAAAATTTCCCATTCTGTGTCAAGCTCATTAAAAAATGAAATGGATGCCTTTGAGCAAAGTTCCCAATCTGTGTCAAGCTCATTAAAAAATGAAACAGATGCATATGAGCAAAGTTCCCATTCTATGTTAGGCTCGTTAAAAAATGAAATGGATCTCCTTAAGCATATTTTACCTTTTGTCTTCAATCTTGCATAAAAATGAAACCATGTTCCAAGAATAGTTACCTTATGTTTCAAGCTTCCTTAAAAATGAAATAGATCCCCTTCCCTTGATTCGAGTCTTCCCTTTAGTGTTAGAACTTGAACCTTCTTTTCACCTACCCGATTCTCGTTCTTCCTACCCCCCTGGTGAAAATTTTCACATTAGTAACCAGGCTTTTAGGTTGGCTATGGAAAAAGAATTGTCAAATGAAATGAATCTTGGGGGCATGTCGATCCGCTAGAAACCATGCTAGGGGTAAGCTTCGCTAGCAATCATTTTGGGGGCAAGATTCCAACCTCCGTATACCATGTTAATGGGATTTTTCAAGAATAGTTTACCCATTGGTTTCGAGCTTGCGTAAAAATGAAACCAATCTTCGAGCATTCTTTCAACTGATCTTCGAGCTCGTTAAAAACAGTAAGATGTTGTTGAGCTTACTTTTCATTTTGCGTGCTCTAGTTAAAACATGAAATTTGGTTTGAGCTTAGTTTATTACTTTTTTGTGCTCTAGATTCAAACATGAAAAATTCTAATGGAGTCCTCTTTAAACCCTTTTCAGGCCCCCTAAATATGAAGAGATCATTAAGCGACCTTGTGTTATTCACACGCGTTAAAGTATTTGAAGAGTTGTCCATCCGATGGTAGATTATCTATTTTTCGGTTCTGATAGGACTATCTACAAAAAAGGAGCACTCCAGCCAATCATGACTAGAAGAGTTCTCTAAGTTATGATTTTACACTTTTTCAGGCCTTAGCGACTAAATCATATGAAAAAGGACCCCTTTGGAGTCTTCTTTCGTATTCATTCAGACTCTCTAAACGTGAACGATACCGAGTTTTCTTTTAGTGGACTCATCAAATAAAACATTGATAGACCCGTTTTGGGAACGAACCCCTCTTCTCTCAGGTTCGTAAAATATATGAGTCTGGACTTGTCTTTCGACAAGCTATATCGAGTGTTTGTTACCCTCTTTGAACTCGTAAAATCAAAAAGAGGCACTCATCAATCATGATGGGGGGAATGGGAAGGGAATCATTTTGCAAATAATGGTAGTTGTTTATCGTTACCTTTGAACATGGAAATTATCTGCACAATCATGTTAGTCAATTGGGTATTATGTTGATATCTGTGACGATCCACTTTCATGAGTCATGTCAATCCTTTGAGTCTTTCAAAAGAATGCATTGTCCACTGTCGCATTGTGTGTCTGTCCCATTCAGTCATGCTGCCAAGTCTTTTTGTCGTGCCGCCCGATGTTCAAAGGGGATTTGAAATTTTTTTACCTCTGTAGTCTACATAATCTTTGTGTCAATATATTTGAGTCAGTCATATGGTTACTACATTCACATAATACCAGAACTATGTTCTAAGTTCCGTGTCATCGATGTGGGACTCATCATGGCCCTCCTTCAACGAGACATTTCCCGTCGACATCAGCTTATTATCTAGGAAATAGTCTTAGAAACAATATTTAGTACCTTGAGATCTGTATGCCTTAATGATAGATTCTCTCTCTCTCGACATAGGTTCACATCATTGACCTTTGATCGATAGAGTCGACTGGGTGTTCGACATCGAGACATCTATTCACACTCAGTAGATTGTACTAGAGTACCTTGGGAATCATTAACATTAATGGTGATCTCCCTCGCACTTGTTAACGGTTCACATAATTGGCTGGTAATCAAGTGGTTTCTACCATGTTCGACTTCAAATCATTGTAATCACATGGATAGAATCGTATTTTGTGGAAGACGAGACGAAGACCCTGGGTGTTATTTTAAAGCGCTCATTGCTTTTCCCTAGGTTGCGATGGAGTTTTTTGTATATCTAGCATGGATCCACATTTGTATGGTCGTGGCTATGCTCAAATTTGCATCTGTATGACATAGATCTATGTTGTATGTCTAGTATCTATGTCCAAGTTTGAGTCCTCTATCACATGGATCTACGTTGTATTCTAGTAGCCATGCTTGTTTATTCCTCTCATGGATCTGCTTTGTATTGGTTTGCAACCATGAGTTTTGTTACTTGTGTCTATGAGTCAACATACTGATGTAATATAGATCCCTACTTGAGAACTTGCTCTGATCGAGTCGACATTTTCATCTCATGATGATGACTTGTTCTCTCAAAGCTCTCGTTTATAGTATCCCTCTAAGACTCATGCTTTGGGGGGCATCCTATTATACCAAAATCCTGTCACCATCATGTGATAATACATTTGACATACCTACTTGCCTTGAATCCTATCCTCTGAAGTGGAAACCCATGCTATATGTCAATCTTTCATACAAATTCCTAGCACCGCACTTACCTTATTATCCAAAAGCGGTACCCTTGTTCGCACCGCCCATCCCCTGTTTCCCACAAGCAGTGCCACCACTTATGGCCCTTGGTCCATAAATCGTTATTAACAGAACCGCTCTGTTATTGAAGGAGAAATGTGGTACCCTAGGTAAAAAGGGAAAAAGAGAAGTTTCTCAAGGCTTCTATATGACAAGACTCGTGTCCTCCCTTATCCCTATTGTTGTGGGTCAGTTGAGCTCGAGATCCCCCACCCTAGGATCTTGGAGGCCACCTCACCCACTAATCTCTCAACCATCCCTATCCATCTAGCCTTATAAATACAAGCTTATGGCCATGGTTGAGGGAGAGAACTCTTAAGGTATTGTTATGTTGTTGGATTGATCACTTGGTCCATGTCATTGGAGAGTATAGAGAGAGCTAGAGTCAGAGATTTTGGGGATGAGAATGCTTGGTTTCATGGAGATGCATGTCAACACTAAGGATTGGTTGTAAACTTCTTCATATTTCTTTAATGAAAGTTTATTTATGTCCCACATATATTGTTGTTGTTCGATTTCACATGTATGTTGTTAGATTCCTTAGTCACTAACATAGGTTAGTAGATTATATTCTAGTGGTTTCGATATGTTTGCGTTTTGAAGATTATTGCAGGTACACAAGTTAGCGATCAAAGAATTACATTCCAGGTATCTACGGTGTCTAGGGAGAGTCTTCAACGTCTTTCCTCTATTTTTTCTGGATCTGAACCATTCAGACTAGTGGAACACCTTGCTGTCCGTAGGAGGTGAAATATTCCAGCTAACAAATCTGGTGACTCCGTTGGGGAAAAATTATATCAGTTGTTCTTATCTTCCTCATTCTGCAACTCTTGTCTGAATCTAGGATCCTTCTTCTTTAACTCTCTTCAGTCAAATCTACTTTCTGACTCGCTTCATTTGGGTTTGAAACTTCCAGATCTGTTCAAATCTGATTCATTTCGATATTTTATGCTATGTTTTCATGCTCAATTCAATAATATTTGCCCTGATCTAGTCTTTTTTTGACTTGATCCATTGCTCTCTTTGTGTTTTGGCCATCTACAGGGAACCGTGCCTATGCTATGTACGAGGAGCGGTGCCACCACCTGAAAAGAGTGGGCAGTACATGGTGCCACCACCTGTAACCTATTGACGAGAAGCAGTGCTGGGATAGAAATTCTTTTTCAACACCTGAGAAACGCGGTACTAGGTAGGCATCATTCCAAATCATTTTTTCCTCATCTTTTTTTTGTAAAAATTTGAGTTGATTTCAAAAATAAAAAATAAAAAAAACGAACCAAATTTTTTTTCCTATGAATCCATAGTTATTCTCAAGAATTTTGATTGATGTTGGTCTTTTAAAGCTTCATAGCTGGCTTTGAATATAACTTGGTTTCATCAGATCTCTGATTTCTGTCTTCTTTGATAGAACAAGAAAAGATTTATTTGAATTTTTCTTCATTTTTTATACATGATTTTTGTATGTTGTTTCCTTTTTCATAAAGTTGTGGAAAAGTACATATGAAAACTATTGTACAATTTTGTGATTAGTTCATTCGCACTTTCGTTGAAAAATCTGAACACTTTTGTATAAAGTTGTAACAATCTTTTCTTGCTTTTCATTAGAGGTCTCACTTCTTTTTTAGTTCAAAAGAGAAGGTTTTGTTTGTTTCAGTTAGGAACGGATCGTATAAGCAATTTGTTTCATTGTTGTATGGGATTTACTCTATGTTTCAAATAAATTGAACCTCTCTCTCCCTCTCTTAGGTAGAATTTCATTGAAGAGAAAAACTTGCATTATCATATAGATCAGTGTGCATCTTCTTTAATTTCAAGTTTTCACTCCATGGTTCCACCTAAATACACAAGATAAAATTAAGCGCTAGCTTAGGTTTAATTTTTTTTTAGCAATTTGTGTGATAGGTTAGAGACATGTTCAGGCGTCGTTAAGCATAGGAGCTATCGTTATTTATCAGCATTACATCCTGGGACTCACGTGGTTCTTCCAGGTACCATCGGTATATCGAATGGCCTTTCACGTACCCTTGAGGTATATAGAAAGGTACTTTATGTACTCAATTGTGTATCGGAAGGCCCCTTGTGTACAGTTATGCATTAGATAGCACTACTACCGATATGAGCTCCCACATACCTTGTGTATATCGAGAGACCCCACTAGGATACCCTATCCATCTGAGTTATCCTTTTGGCATGTCCTGTGAGGTTCCTGACTATTATCCACTCCTTTCACATGTTTGCTTATTGCTTTTAGTTTGAGTAGTGCTTGTTATCTGTACAGTTGGGATTTTTTAGAAGAGAGAGATATTTTTATTTCATATTTATGGCTTCACCTTCTGAGACTATCAACCAAGAGACTCCTTTACCAAGAATGTCTTTTGTGTTCCCTCCATATGGGGATGTTGGTCCTCCTCTCATGGCTACGTTAAGCCTTCCTGGATTGACTATTGGATTACCTGTTTAGTTATTCTCTAGTCCAATTATCCTATGTACACCAGTTGCGTCTAATCCTAATCCTTCATTGCAAGAGCATAAACCTCATGTTGATCCCTCTCCTTCTTCACCAGATGTTTCTTCTCTCATTTCTACCTCTTCGCCTGTTGAAAGATGTAGCACTAGTAGTTAGGTGGGTAAGAAGAAGAAGAAACATTAGAGGAAATTTCAACTCAAAATGGGCGTTTTAAATTTTATTCAAATTCCATGTCATCATGTGTTAGCCAATGAAATTGCTTTAAATTTGAAATACCGTATAGGTCTTAAACACTTTTTTAATATAAATTTGGGGATAGGTATCCTAAAAAAAAACTACTTTTTTTGTTTGTATTTTTGACATATCTCCCCATGTTTTTACTCAAATTTCGATCTGGAGAGCTCATTGGATGCGGAATTAAATTCCGCATCCAACGGGTACCCACTCGGCATACTTTTGACGGACCTCACTACCGCAAAAACAAGAAATACCTGAAAAAATGAAATGATGATGTCATCATTCTATTTTTTCAGGTATTTCTTGTTTTTGGGGTAGCGGGGTTCATTAAAAGTATGCCAAGTGGGTACTTGTTGGATGCGGAATTTAATTCTACATCCAACAAGCTCTCCCGATTGAAATTTGAGTAAAAAAACGGGGAGATATGTCAAAAATACAAACAAAAAAAGTAGTTTTTTTCTTTTCTTCCTCCAAAATTAATAAATATTATTTTATTATTTTAACTATTATTTTATTAGTTCATTTTAGGAGGCCCATTTTGAGTTGAAATTTCCTTTAATAAGGAATATTAAGAAGAAGAAAAACAAACAAACAACCAAGTCTCAACCAATCACTCCTCCCAGTGTGTACAGTGTTGATCTGCACACCCAAAGACCGCATAAACCCAAATTCCCTTGTAGGCTTTGCAAGGGTGATCACCTTCTGAAATATTTTCATGGTTTGTCCCTAGTTTTAGAAGAGGGGTCTAAGGTTTCCCTTCAATTGATGTCATCAGCCTCTGGTCATCATACTGATGCCCCCCCCCAACCAATGACTCTGTGGTCAAGAGTCAGAAGGGTAAAGTTAGAAATACTTCCTTGCTCTATCAGGATATGCACTTTACTTACCTTTGTCCTCTCATGGATGAAGATTCTAAGTTGTTGGAAGATATTATTGTTTCTCATCAACAACTTCCAATAGGTTATCATAAGTTGTCTCTTAAACCCCCATTGGTTGATAAAGTAGTTGATCCATTTCTAACCTCGATCGATCCCACTCTTCCGTTGAAGAGTGAAGTTGAAGTGGTTGAGACGATGTCATCTCCACTCGATCCCACTCTTTCATCAGAGAGTGTTAAGACTGAAGTAGTCTCTTTGACCAAATCTTCATCTTGTTCCTCTCTTCCAGTAGAGAATGAACCAAAACCTGCTGAAGTTTTTGTGCTTCGTTCTGATTGTTTTTTACAAGGGGAAATTTTTTATGTTTCGATAGAACCCTCTCCAAGTAATGAGGTTATTTCCTTTGTCTGGAGTAACCTAACAGAGTCTCGTATTCATTTGAGTGTTCCTTTCCAGATAGTTGTGAATGTTACTACTAGGCGGATACTTCACCCTATTGTTGATGAAGGGGCTTCTATTAGTATTCTATCCTCAACTGCTTGGAAATATTTAGGCTCTCCTCAGCTTGTGCCATCCACCGATCAGATATTAGCTTTTAATCGAATACCTACCGCACCTTTAGGGACCCTTCCTTATTTGCCTATTACATTAGGAGGGAAAACTGTCTCTATTGAAGTTATGGTGGTCCAAGGTCCTTTAGATTTTAATCTACTCCTTGGACATGATTATGTTTATGCCATGAAGGTTCTTGTGTTCACACTCTTTAGAGTTATGCTTTTTCCCCATGATGGGAAGATTATGACTATTGATCAGCTTTCCTTTGTTACACTTGACCATCGCATTACTCCTAGTAATCAGACTGCCCTGAATGTGCTACATGTTCTTGTGGTTCCTTCCCCTTCTTCTAGTTAGCTACTTCCCATCATAGGTAAAATGGGGGGCATGGCTCTAGTCTATGGATATCATAATGGAGCTAAGTCACTAGCTTTTATGAAATGGTGGAAACCTACCAACCTCTGGATATCATGTTCAGTAGGAGTAGGTTTGCGAGCATAGTTTACCTTTTGGTTTCAAGCTCATTAAAAAATAAAACCACTCCTCAAGCATAGTTTACCTTTTGGTTTCAAGCTTGCATAAAAATGAAACCATTCCTTTGAGAAAAGTTCACATTCTGTGTCAAGCTCGTTAAAAAATGAAACGAATGCCTTTGAGAAAAGTTCCCATTCTTTGTCAAGCTCGTTAAAAAATGAAATAGCTGCATATGAGCAAAGTTCCCATTCTATGTCAAGCTCATTAAAAAATGAATGGATCTCCTTAAGCATAGTTTCCCTTTTGGCTTCAAGATTGCATAAAAATGAAACCATGTTCCAAGCATAGTTACCTTATGTTTCAAGCTTGCGTAAAAATGAAACAGATCCCCTTCCCTTGATTTGAGTCTTCCCTTTAGTGTTAGAACTTGAACCTTATTTTCACCTACCTGATTCTCGTTCTTCCTACCCCCTTGGTGAAAATTTTCACATTAGTAACCAGGATTTTAGGTTGGGTATGGAAGAAGAATCGTCAAATGAAACAAATCTTGGGGGCATGTCGAGTCGCTAGCAACCATGCTAGGGGTAAGCTTCACTAGCAATTATGTTGGGGGAAAGATTCCAACCATCGTATACCATGTTAATGGGATTTTTCAAGCATAGTTTACCCATTGGTTTTGAGCTTGCATAAAAATGAAACCAATCTTCAAGCATTCTTTCAACTGATCTTCGAGCTCATTAAAAATAGTAAGATGCTATTGAGCTTACTTTTCATTTTTCATGCTCTGACTAAAACATGAAATTTGTTTTGAGCTTAGTTTATTACTTTTTCGTGCTCTTGATTCAAACATGAAAAAGTCTAATGGAGTCCTCTTTAAACCCTTTTAAGGCTCCCTAAATACGAAAATATCGTCGAGCGACCTTGTCTTCTTCACGCTCATTAAATTATTTGAAGAGTCGTCCGTCCAACGGTAGGTTATCTCTTTTTCAGTTCAGATAGGACTATCTATGAAAAAGGAGCACTCCAGCCAATCATGACTGGAAGAGTTCTCTAAGGTATGATTTTACACTTTTTTGGGCCTTGTTGGCCTGATTTTCTGACCTAGGCCAACAAGGAGGTTAAGCCCACACAATCAGCTTAAAGCAGCGTCTGGTGTGTTTGGAATAGCAAAATCTCGCAGGTTATGGTCCTGCTACCAGCTGATTTTTCTCTTAAGGAGAAATTAAAATCAGCAAAATCTACCCTATCCTAATGTTATTTCTACCTAAATGAATCCTATGATTAGTTTCAACTATCTAAATTGTCTTATAATTGCTTTCTTAAGGAAATACTCCAATTGTTGAAGAGTTTTTTCTGAATATAAAGACTGTTAAAATTATGCTAAAAAATTACACAAATCAATTTAACAGCTGTTAACTAAAATATACTAAAATAAAACTTAATCTGAACTATCTGAACTATCCTATTTATCCTATCTATCCTATCTCAACTGAGAGCGTATCTAGATACTATATTAATTATTAATTAATAAAAGATGAACAGAAAGATAAATAGTAAGACCTAAATGACAATATTTAAATCATACATATTAAACTATTCTGTTATAACATCACTTATCAGAGAAACTGAAAATAAATAATTACTTCAATTTTCTGAAGTATATAATTAATTAATAACTAATCATCAACATAACTATTTGAATAAAAGATGATGTCTAGTATGAAATCACTGTAAAAATACAAACGATAGCTAATAGACAGAAATGTATATCCTTGTAGCTTGAATTTATAGTAAAAATACTAATAAATTTAGTCACAATGATATATTAATTCAAACATAATATTGAGTTGACAGAGTGAAAATTATAATTAAACACAAGTATAACAAAGCATACTGTATTAATATTAAAATAGAAGATAATATACTGACATATAAAGTATATCCAAAACAATACCAGTAATGATATCAACCTGGAGATTTCCAGTTGCATCCCACATCCAAAGATCCAACTTCAGTTATGAAATAAAACCAGTAACAAAATATATCTCAAGTATCTCTCTCTTCAGTCACTCCCCCATTTCCAGCTTTAAATAAACTCAAGATGTGTTTTGTTGATTTTCCTGGCATACTATCCTTTCAAATTTCTTGAATCATATATAATCATAAAAATTTAACTTAATGATTAAATCGATTATATAAAAATTTGTGAAACTGACTTATTAATCTGACAGCTGCTAATTGCCAAGTTTATGAACTTGTTTTCATCAACTTCTAACACGTCATTTAACTTTTATCCAATTGAGAGTACCTTCAGAATCAAAGATTCTGAAGGCACTCTTTTATAATTTTAAAAGAGAGTTGATCTCCCTTTTCATACATGTAATTCCCCATAATACAATCTGACAATAAAACAAGTTCGCTAGGATCATGCAGTTCTGTGACAGTATGTTTCATATATCTTTCTCTATTTATCTTTATCTGATTTGACTTTTCGTTCTTAGGTAACCATAATGTTGACCAGTCCGTGGCGAAGAATCCATTTAGTTTTTGAGACCAATCCCTACTTAAAAACATCCCATATGCATCTGGAATATCAGCAACAACAACATCTATAATTTGATAAACCGAAGGGTTACAAGCAATCCTAACCAAGACATCTTTCATTTCCCCTACAACCTTTACATTTGTCTTGTCCAATTGAGTTATTTGAGAATTATATGGAACATATTTCCCATTCAATTTCTTGCATACTGATAAAGGCATCACATTGGAGGATGCTCCGGAGTCTACCATGCAATTATGAACATTCCTATTGAAAATTTCAAAGGTAAGTAAGATTGATCACCCATCATATTTGAAGAAGATAGCTTTCGATATACTTCAACATTAGATACTAATTGAATTTTTCTTAGATACCAATCGTAATTTTCTGACTTTAACTCCCCCTGAGTATAAGATCCCTTCTAATGTCATTTTCAGGGTTTTCTTTAAATCATGAGAGACCTTTTTAGAAAAACATCCCACAATCATCACTAAATCCTTCTTCATCACCTTCATCTTTATCGGTGTATTCTTCTACATCACTAAGTATCTTTCCCTCATGATGAGTGTCTTTTTTATCTATGACCTCATTATTCTCAACATCACCTACTCAGACTTCATTATTGACTGAAATTTGTGTTTCTTCAAAGGCTTCTAATTCTTTCATCCACACCTTTTCAGGAGATGTACGATTTTCTTGTCCTTCACCATGCTCTGCATTGGTATCCTGTTTCCTTTTCATCCTTTGATTTTCTCCTTGACTCTGTAGTCAGCCACCTTGTGACCAAACTTATGACAGCAATGACAATAACCATGGAATTTTTCTTTATCCATAGGAGGTATTTGGTCTCTCTGTTTCCTAACTGCCATTTTCTTCCATTGTCTCTAAACTTCTACTGGAGCATCACATTTTAGTTTACAAACCTTTGGAGAAGTCCAAAGTTATTAAATTTGTAACACTCTATATCAAACCTTTGGAGAAGTCCAAACTAGTTATGATTCCTTACCTTCAGCTTTTTAATTGCATCCTCTTGTACTCATGAACTTTTTAATAAGCCTTGCATTTCGGGGCTTTATGAACAAAGTTATTATAGGAATAACAATGACCCAAAAATATTTTATGATTTATATTTATTACTTGTCTCTTGGGCTCCTCATGAGTTCTGTCTTTGTCTGGCTGAAAGGATAAAGCATGTTCTTTGCACTTTTCCTTTTTAACATGACTCTTCATTACTTCAGCATAGCTCTTTGTACTTCCTCTCTGATTAGTGAGTGGGGTACTCTCTGGCTTCTTCTCTTTAACGAAACCCAAACCAGAGCTATCACTCGATGGTCTTTGGCTACTCAGAATGTCATCTAGAATCCTTGATTTTTTCTCAAACTTTGATTTAATGGATTTTTCATCAACTCCTTCTCTAAGTCGATCAATTTCTTTCTCAAGTTTTTCAAAATCTTGAATTCTCTTCCTGAGAAGAACTACTAGATATTCCTCACTCTTATTGGCCTCTTGAAGTTGGTTTCTCAAATCAGTAATAATCTGATTTGTCTCTTCTTGGTATTTAGACAGTTTCTCTTTCAAAACTTTGTTTCTTTTCCTACTCATTTCAATTTCATATACAACAGCCATGTATTCATCTTCTATGTCCACTTCTGATTCCTCATATGAGTTTGTTGTTCCTAAAAACATGATTTCATTATCTTCACTCATCTCCTCATCTTCACTTTCTTCCTTGGAATAGAAGTTCTTCCTTTTTTCTTTAAACTTCTTCTTGCCCTTATGACAACAAGATTATTCATGGTCACTCTCCTCTTGTTTTGGGTAGGAACAAGTATGGGCAAAATTTCCAATCCTTCCACAGTTAAAACATTTCAAAGGCAGTTTACCTTTGTATTTCCCAGTGCCTTTATTAAGTCTACTTACAAAGAGGGCTTCCTCATCTTCTAGATTTTTTGATTGATTTTTGGAAGTGACTTTAAGCAATGCTTCTTTCTTCGAGTTTTTGTCCTGTCCAGTTCTCATCTCATAAGCAGTGAAAATTCCATGCAGCACATCTACTGTTACCTTTTTAAGGTCATCACGTTCCTCTAGGGTGGAAACCTTTTATTCATATTTCATTGGTAATTTTCTTAGGATCTTGCTTACCACTTATTTTTCTTTCAATTTTCCTCCAAGACCTCTAATAGCATTAACCACCTCATCTACATGAAGAAGGTATTCCCCAATATTCTCTTCTTCTCTTTTTTTGAGGCTTTCAAATTGACCTTTATATGTATGGAGTTTGGATTCTTTGACCTTAGATGCTCCTTCATAGATAATCTTCAATTTATCCCAGGCTTGTTTGGTAGATGTGCATTGCATAACCTTGGTAAACACATTATTTGTTAATCCACTCAAGATTGCATTTAGGGATTTGGAATTGCCTTTGTATTCACCTAGTTCAACTATGTTTATAGGGTAGTGGTTTCCCACAGGAACCTCCTTTTTAGTTGCATCCCAAACCTTCCATCCAAGGGACATTAGATGGCATCTTATTCTGACACTCCAATATGCATAGTCTTATCCTGTAAATAGTGGAGGTATGTTAGTGGCCATGCCTTCTTGCTGATCCATTGTGGTTTTCATGGGATATTCTTTCCAGTGGTTAAACTGTAGTGAAGGAACCCGCTCTAATACCAATTGTTGGTTTATTGGTCAATACTGAGAGGGGGAGGGGTGAACCAGTATTGTTATATTTTTACTATTTTAACCACTTTTAAATATATTATTAGAAACACATAACAACAAGAATACACATAACATAATTTTAACGTGGAATCCCAATAAGGTAAACCACCAATACATCCTATTACTACAAAATTGTTATTTACAAATATTTTTTCCTGCTAGTACAGACAAGGATGGTATTACACCCTGTTTTACCAATACCAATTGGAAGGAGGATATGACCCCATAGTTTATCATCTATGACTAAAAGGATGCTACAACACCCTATTTACCAATGCCAATTGGAAGGAAGCTTCGACCCCCTAGTTTATCAGCTACGACTGAAAGGATGCTACAACACCCTATTAACCAATTCCAATTGGAAGGAGGCTACGACCCCCTAGTTTATCAGCTATGACTGAAAGGATGCTTCAACACCCTATTTACCAATGCCAATTGGAAGGAGGCTATAACCCCCTGGTTTATCAACTACAACTGAAAGGAGGCAACAACCCCCTACAGGCCTATTACCTGTGCTAGCGCCGCCCTACCTCCCTGATATGTTTCTCATGATTTCTCTCCCACTGAATTTTGTCATGCCCTTTGTTCTCTCATTCTAATCATGAAACTCGAACTGCAGAGATATTTTCCTTCTTACTCATGCCATTGCTTAAATACTTCTCAGCGTTTAAGCTTCTTTCAATAGTTATGTCTCTTCAAACTGAACAAACATAACTTTCAATGTTGCACCTTTTCAGATCTGAAGATCACACATTTTAGATCTAAAGATCAAACCTTTCAAAATGTCCTTTCACATTCTACCATTGATCCTACACCTCATAAATCATTTCCGTAGCTTGGAAACCATTTCCGCACCTCTGTCCAACATTTACAGGGGCTTCTGCACTGTCAAACTTCTTTTCGCAAGATCATCTTCCTGATCCAATCAAAGTTGTTGATCCTATTTCTAAGTCAATCTGCACCGTCGATCTAAACATCAATTTCTGCCTCAAAATCGCCTTTCTGCACCAATATTACCTCATCAATGATTCCCCACCATCGATCTTCATCGAGCGTTTTCATGACCATTGATCTCCAGTTTGCGGGATGCAGGATGTCGACTGTCCATTTTTTCTTTTCCGCAAACTTCTTTCTACAAGATCCTTTTCGCAAGCTTCTTTCTGCACTGTTGTTATGTTTTAGCATAACTAAATTCAGCCATCCAATCTTTCTAGATTTCGAGATGCGGAATGCAAAATCACACTTTCCTATTTTGGACTTCTGCAACTTCGTTTCCACATTGCGAATTGCGGGATACGGGATGCGAAATCACACTTTCCTATTTTGGACTTCCGCCTTTTCCTTCCACAACTTTGTTTTCGCATTTTCCTGGACCATTGATTTCCTTGTAGATTTACCCCTGACCGTCCATCTTGATCTTTTGCGGAACTTTGGATTTTCCACCTAACTTATGTAAACTTGATATTCTCCTTCAGATCTAGTGTGGGTCACTCCCTTACCGTCCATTCTACAACTAATGTGGATCTGTATTTTGTCTTTGTGGATCATACAAAAAATGATCCTCATTCATCGAATCTCATGCAAAAAAATATTCCACCTCATCAGCATGCCATGTCATCACTACCTTCGTCTATGCCACCTCATCATCGTGCCATTTTGTCTTTACTTTGACTTATGCTATGTTAACTCTGCGTTAACTTTTCCATGGTATATTTTTATTATCCTTTGTACTTCATAAGCAACTTTTCCATCACTACCTTAGTCTTTCATCATCATTAGGACACCATCATATTCCATGTCATCATATGTGCCATGCCACATCCTCAAATATGCCATGCGATGCCATCATATGTGTCATTCCACATCCTCAACTATGCCATGCCATGCCATCACTACTTTAGTCTTTCACTGAGTTTGTCCTGCCATAATATCCACTGGTTATTCCTTTGTCATTCATGAACACCTTTGACATCAATGACAACTATAACCAAAAATTTTCAACAGGAGTGTCCCCATTAAACTACATTTCTAGTTATGTGTTACATGGATTAAGTTTATCTTTTTCTAGGTTATCTTTTTGCTAGTTTATCTTTTTTCTATTGAATCTGGGGCCATTTGGAAAACAGGTAAGTTCTGCAAATTTCTTAATTAAGTGCTAGTGAGGGTCGAGTTTCTCCTTGGTGGATGATAGTAACACATAATCACAGTACCATATGATTAGGCTACTCATTTATTTCAAATATGTGTGAATAAGATAGCTCCAGTGGACATTTCCAGTCATTGTTTAGTGGTGAAGCAGTCTACTGTAGCAACACGTTGAGAATGAAATGAAACAACACCTACAACAGTCACATTGTTATGATTACATCAGTTAGGCGGAAAATGGACATTTAATCAGAAAATGGTGTACATTCCTGGAAATGATGAGTAGAATTAATTGGTGACATGTTATGATTTCTTTGGATATTTTTCTCCCTATTCATTGAATGTGGCATGTCACTAATTAATTCTACTCATCATTTCCAGGAATGTACACCATTTTCTAATTAAATGTCTAGATTTGGTGCATTTGTTTAAAGTCTTTTCTTATTGTTAAGTTGTTGTGCTATGCAAGTGTAATATCTTAACAAATAATGTATATTCCCACATGATAACATGCAATGATACCATTACACATCAAATTTATATGCTTCCAAACCACTAAGCATCTATAGAAGTTAGATAACAAAGTGTTTAAGGAATATTCAAGTATGATTGAGAAATCAATACATTTTCTAGCCATGTGGATGGATTTGTGGAATTATCCTTCAATAATTTTCAATTTATAAACATTAAGAGTCACCATTGGGATATCATCAAGAGGGCTTCATAGATAAATTCCTAATGTATAAAAAAATTAACACCCAATTTCTTAAAACTTGGCCAATTTGGTTTCTTTTACATCATGCCTCAGTTGTAGAACATTAACTATCCCTCCTTCAAGTGAATACTAATTTTCTTATATAAAACAAATAAATACCCCATGGGGAGTCTTGGGTGCTTCCGTTTTTCATTTATCCTTCTTCTATCTAAATTATTTTAAAATCCCAACAAAAGTGCTAGTGATGAGATAAAGGGACAACCACCACCTTTGAATTGCATGAAGCATTATTTCTTTCCAACTACCTTTTTATCAACTTAAATATCTAACAGATACACATCTAACTTGTCAATACTCTGTGATGGTTGGTTTCCCTCTCCATCGAACTTACTAGGTTGTTACTAGGTGACAATAGGGAGTGTTATTTAGTATTTTTTCTTGCACTATTTTTGTCAATTTATTAACTTCCACAATAGGGTGTATGCTAAAAGCTTGGAAAGTGTAAATCCCATCTAAAATGTATTCTTTATTTTACTCTATATACTATATTTCAATATTTTTTATTTAAGAGGGTATGATTGAGAAAGCAATACATTTTCTAGCCATGTGGATGGATTTGTGGAATTATCCTTCAATAAATGACCTTACAAGGAGCTATTGCATATATTTTACCTTATTTGTCCTTCCATCTCTTTGGGAGGTTAAATAAGAGGTAGTTACAAGGAACTATATCATATAAGATGTAGTTACAAGGATATATTCAATATATTTGACCTTATTTGACCTTCCATCTCTTTGGAAGTTCAAATAAGAGGTAGTTACAAGGAGCTATTGCATATAAGAGGTAGTTACAAGGAACTATTGCATATATTTGACCTTTCATCTCTTTGGTAGGTCAAATAAGAGGTAGTTACAAGGAGCTATTACATATATTTGACCTTATTTGACCTTCCATCTCTTTGGTGGGTCAAATAAGAGGTAGTTACAAGGAGCTATTACATATATTTGACCTTATTTGACCTTCCATCACTTTGGCAAGTCAAATAAGAGGTAGTTACAAGGAGCTATTGTATGGATTCATGGATGCATGGCTACCCCATATTGTCATGATTTTATATCAAATTAACATCCAATATTCTAGTTTAGATGTTATATTGCTCATACTCTAGATATTGGGTGTGATTGATAGACTCCAACCTTAATTCTTTTCCAAATTGCTTGTCAACAATTATGGGCATTCCTTTACCAATTATGGAAATTAATGCATGAGATTTGTTTGTTTAGCGTCAAAATCATTCCCATGGCCTATATACCTCATCATGACCACATGAGAGTGCCAAGGATACCACTAATGTATAGTGCCCTATTGAATACCTTGGATACTTGTGCAAATAAAACATGCAAATGTGTCACAAACCCATGTTTGTGTAGGTATACTTAAATATCCTCCAAGAAAATTTGTGCGCAAATTTGTGCCTTTCTAACAACTTATACCACCTTCGAAAATTATGTGTACTGGTAAGGAAAAAAAGCAATAAGCTTATATAGGATTTTATTGGAAGAAAGTCATTTCAACATCCATAAGACCTTACATTATTGTAGATATATGTTTATTGGACTTACATATTTAATAATGCCAAAAATATATCAATGTTGATGTTGTTTGTGTTGTTGCGAAATTGGCCAATAAAAGAAAGGAGTTTACATACCACCATTCATATCATAACACCCAAGGGTGTCTACCTCTATGGATTTTATAATAATATGACATGACCCATGACATAATTTTCTCATGCAAGACAATCAATTCATCTTAGAACACCATATCATCATCCTCTTATAGAATTGGGATCACCTTTACTGACTTTTTAATCCAAAATCAAAGCATATTCCATCACTCTATGTCCACTTTTTTTATGTCCAAATCTCAAATCATATTCCATGATGATTTCAAACTATCTCTCACATATTTTAACAGCTCATAGGCTTGAAATTTTCATGATTCCTTATTATACTAACTTGAGGCATTCAAAAATTATTTTTGGCCATTCTTTCCAATTTTGAACATGCAAGACAATTAAAAGAAAAATCCCTTACTAATCAACATGTGCATTTTCAACCTTGGGGAGAATTGGTAACCATGTATGATGATAGTGGAAAATGCATGCCTTAATGCCTTGTAATTTTCTTATATGAATTATGCATACCCAGCAAGGTCATATTTGAACTTTTTTCCCATGGTGCAAGTAGAACCAAGCAGGTAATTGTAATATCGTTATTCCTCGAGCGAGGGGAGTTCAATAATCCTAGATTAAAGTGAGACATACAATAGGTATACAAGAGTTATATCAACTAGATGTCAAAATATTAGATTAAATTTCCATAAACGCGTGAAATTTTTTCTCGCTGAAGGCGAGTCATGTTCCTATGATGATGAGACAATATGCGACATCAAGGTTCCCTTGAGGTACAAAAATCTAGTGAAACAATGGGTACCCAAGGATATTCCTCAACTAAACACATATTTTTGTGTGAATGAGAGGATATATCGATTTGCACCATCATCATTACATGGTTTGGGTTTTTTGTGCATGGATGGCATAAAGGTCGGTTACGATAGATGTACAGAATTGATGGAGTATGTTGGACCATGTTACGACTACAAAGATTGGATGCACTTGGTCCAATAAATAATGAAGTATGTGCAGATAAGGATTGTCAACAAATTATTTAAAATTGAAATACAAAGATCAAAATAAAGGAGCAATGTTGTACATTGACGGAAGGCCAAAATTCACAGGGAATATTGTGGGGTTTATAAACAGTACACAACCAGGGTCTACAATTAAGAAACCCAACTGTATATTTTAGGGGCGTGAAGGAATTTGTGTTTTTGTATGGGTCATTAAATCAATATTTGCATGGGAAGAGTCACTCATTAATACAATTTGAATCGAGTAGATACAAACACGGTTACTATGGGAGCGGTACATCTAACAATTTACCCAACCTTTTATTAATTAATTTAACATCTTAAGGATTTTTCATTATTCCATTGTTATAATTTTGTTTAAATTTTTTATATTTACTTCCTAGGGTAGTGATCAAGGCATCTCCTCAGTAGCTGGTCAGAGGAGTACAACTTCCTCGAGGAAATAGGTATACATATTTGTGATAGTACAAATATAATTTGAAAAAAGAGTTTTTTGTTGTTGTGTTTTTTCATGAGTATATTCGTTTGGTTTATATAATGTTATTTGTATATTTGTTGCAGATTGTTGATCGAGGAAACCACCCAGTTGTTGATCAGATTACAACATCCTTGGGGTTTTGATGTATTTTTAACTTCAAAAGATATTCTGATGTATATTATCATTGTATGTTGCTATACCCCCATTGGGGATGTGTGTTACCCATTTACGGGATGTATAAATTGTGTATATACCTTGAGGTACAACCTCCATTGTAAGTTGAGGCAATAGTCCCCAGTGTAACATCATGTAATATGTATTTATATTCTCTCTAGGAGAACTGAGCCCTGTGTGAGAAGACATGTAGGCTTGAGTCTTATGTTTGGTCAACGAATTGAAAGGGTATAAATAGGGAGGATATCTCCCTCATTTATACACACCTCACACTCTCAAGTTCGCATGAGAGAGAGAGACAGTCAGAGGAGGAGAGATAGATAGATTTTGAATACTTATTATTATTGCTTTTGATCATCTTACTATTTTGAGGAAGTTTGTGGGGTTTTCTCCTTTATGGTTTCCTCGGTGAAAATATTTATGTCTTGTGTATCTTTTATATCTTATGCATCTTGTTGTACTTTTTATTCTTTCAGATAAATATCCTAGATAATATAATAATATCTTAAGAAAAAATAACATGGTATCAGAGCCTCTTTGAAAGAAGGCACCATGCAGCTACGGGAACTAGGGATTCCTAGTTGAAGGTGTTCTCTCCACAGATCATCAAGAAAAGAGGGATATCCTAACTTGCATCAGTAGGGCACATCTTTTTGTGGAGACAGTTTCTGAATCGAATAAGTTTCACTTTTGACCCTGTCACTGGTACCGGGAGGAACTAGGGCATCAAGTATCAAAGGATTCCCACCTCATTTTTCAGAAAATGACCTAGCTGAGCAACTCGCCTCAAGGAGGCGCATCTTTCTATCCAAACAAAATTCTCAAACTCCAAGTTTGTAAAATTAGGGTTTCTCTAACAAACCCTTGGTCAACCTGCTCCGAAACCTGGTCAGGCACCTCAAATCGGTAAGATCCAAATATTTACTATTTCCATTTGAGGTTCTTGGTTTGAAAATTTGTCTCACCATAGGCAACTTGATGACAAGCTTAGAGGGGCTGATAATTTCTAGGCATGGAAGTACAAAATCTCCCTGATCCTTGAAGAAAATGACTTGGATCAATTTATCACTGGAAATGTTTCAAAACCAGAGGAATATGAGGCTAAGGATGCTCATAACAAAAGCATGGCTAAGGCTAAGAGAATCATTGTAGATTCTATCAAGGATAACCTCCCCCCCCCATGTGTCTGCATTCAAGACACCGAAGGAAGTATATGATTCTTTGGCAAAGATGTTCGAAGGGAAGAACATCAACCAGAACATGACTTTGAGGAACCAACTAAAGAATGTGAAGATACAGAACTTTGATACTATATAGTCTTACTTTACAAGAGTCACTCAAATCAAAGAACAACTTGAAGAAGTTGAAGAGAATGTTGAAGAAGGATAAATTGTAATGACTACCCTAAATGGTATCCCTAGATCATTGGACTCATGCATTCAAGGTATTTGTGCAAGAAGGAAGTTGATCTCTTTCAACAGAATTCAAGAAGAATGTGCACAAGAAGAAGCTATACTTGTGACAAGAGAAGAAAATATGGGAGCAATTAACGATCAAGATCTCACATTTTTCAATTGGAAGAACTTCAAGAAGAAGAGGAAGAAGGAGAACTTCCATCACAACAACAAGAAGGACAGGAAGCCAAAGAATACCAAAAGAGATATTTCAAATGTTCAATGTTATACTTGTGATGAAAAGGGACACTTGGAAAGAGATTGTCCCATCCAGAAAAGAAGGAACCATGCTCCTATTTCTGAAGATGATGAACCAATAAACAAAAGATTCAAATGGGAGAAGGATGATTCAAATTAAGAGTATGTGCTAATATAAGCACTTATTGGAACTATCACACACGTAAGAAATGATTGGATTGTGGATAGTGGAGCTTCCAAACACATGACGGGATAAAAGGAATCATTCATCAATATGTATGAACATGAGTCACCTCACAAGGTGAAACTTGGCGATGATTATAAATACCCCATAAAAGGGAGTGTTGAAGCTTCATACAAGCTTGACTCTGGGAAATCCTTAAAGATGAAGGATGTGCTATCTGTTCTAGGATTAAAGAAGAATCTTCTCTCCATATATGCATTAGATGCAAAGGGAGTTAGGGTTTCATTTGCCGATGGCCAAGTTCTGATGTGGCCCAAAGGAAAGACAATAGAGGATGCAACAGTGATTGGAGAAGAAGATGGAGGCTTATATAAGTTGAAGGGACATCCTAAACAAGCATTGGTTCATGAGTCGATTGAACCAAATGAACTATGGCACAGAAGTCTTTCACATGTGGACTACAGAGCACTACCGATGGTAAGAAAATAAGTCTTGGGATTTCCAGAGATCCAGGAAAAGCATGAAGGATTTAACAAAGGATGTGCAAAAGGAAAGAATGCTAAGAAGACATTTCCCAGCATTGAGAGCAAGGCTAAATGAATTTTGCAGATAGTACACTCGGATGTATGTGGACCCATGTCTTCTAGCTCATTAAGTGGGTATGTGTATTATGTTTCCTTTATAGATGGTTTATCACATAAGACTTGGATATAATTCTTGAAAGAGAAAAGTTACGTTTTCAGCAAGTTCAAGGAATCTAAATCTTTGGTAGAGAACCAGACACATAAGAAGATCAAGATTCTATGGCTAGATAATGGTGTTGAGTTCACTTCAAAAGAATTCAAGGAACTCTACAGAGAATCTGGGATTAAGAGGGAGATGAGCACTCTATACAATCCTAAATAGAATGGGTTTCTAGAACGAAAGAACCAGACCATAATGGGAGCAACAAAATCAATGTAGCTTGACCAGGATCTTCCTATGCACCTTTGGGTGGAGGCAGCAAGAGAAATTGTGTATGTATAGAACCGTACTCCTTGTTGAGTACTTGAAAACAATACTAATGAAGAGGATTTCTTGGGAGTGAAACCCGAATTCATCCATATGAGAATATTTGGTTTCCTAGTGTACATACATGTTCCAAAGGAGAAAAGGACCAAGCTCTATCCTTCTGGGAGGAAGGGTGTATTCGTAAGATACAGGGATACATAAAATACCTACCGAATATACTTCCTAGGATTCAAGAAGATCAACAGCAGTAGAGATGTAACCTTTGATGAAGACTCGACATACTTAATATCCAAGAGGACTCCTATCCAGGAACTAGAGGAACATGAAAAGATGAGAGTATGAGATATGAAAATTGGAGAAACAATTCTAGAATACCATGAACATCACGACATGAGAGAACCACAAGAGACAATAGAGAGATTCCTTGAGAAGGACTCCCAAAAGAGGAAACCATCATGGGCACAAAAGCTCTTATGAGAAGCTAAAATTTATGGCACTCATGAGGGAATACATAGAGAGACAAAGAGGGAAAATATCTACAATAGTTATGTGGCCTTGCTATGTGAAATCATTGATAAAGAACCTTCCACCTATAAAGAGGCTACAAAAAAAAAAGAATGGAAGGATGTGGTGATCAAGGAATATCTGTCGATCATGAAGAATGATGTCTGGGATATTATTTTGAGACCAGAGAAGAAATATGTCGTGACTTCAAAGTGGATCTACAATATCAATCATGCTCTGGATGGAAACATTGAGAAATACAAGGCGAGATTCATAGCATCAGGATTCTCACAAAAAGAAGTCATAGACTACGAAGAGACATTTGCACCAGTGGAAAGGTACACTTCCATAAGGACCATAGTTTCTTTGGCAGCAGTTATGAAATGGAAAATACACCAGATGGATGTCAAGACAACTTTATTAAATGGTGTAGTTGAGGAGGAAGTGTACATGGAACAACCACTAGGATTCAAGACACGTAATAGGAATACACATGTGTGCAAATTGAAGAAGGCCTTGTACGGATTCAAACCAGCACTGAAGAAATGGTATAGCAGGATGGATAGCTTCCTGAGCTTGGGATTTACCAAGAGTAAAGAATATTCCAACCTCTACTTCAAGGTGGAAGATGGAATACCAGTGATACTCCTGCTATATGTTGATGACTTGTTTCTAACAGGTGAAGAGGAACTCATTACAGGTGCAAAGAGGAGGCTTGCTATAGAGTTTGAGATAAAAGATCTAGGTATGATTGTTGACACATATCTGTGGATAAGGGTTCACACTCTGTCAACACCCCTCTTCATTGTGACTCCATAAACACCGACCCGAATAGGTTTTACCCTACCCAGCAACACCTAAGAGTTAGATGCAGTCTCACTTGATATGCTTGAGGGAGGGTTGCAAGAACCACATTTCCACAGTAAAGAGGAGGACTTGTGCACTTATTTTCTCTCTGTCGTAGTGTTAACCAGAGACCCAGAAAATGTTTTTAGCATCAATCATTCTTATTCAATCGCATAAAAAACCATTCACATCATATTAGTCATCACATAATATTATTCATTCCACAAAGAGATCGACAAGTATGGAGTAATTCATCATGCAAAGGTATCTCATGATTCATAAACATAAATCATATTGCAATATTTAGTCGTTCAGATCACATCATTTGAACCATAAAAACAACAAAAATAAGATCATATACCAAGACACAAATTTTCAAACATCATCCTCCCATGTCATATTACTTCACAGGTCAAAACATGTTTCCAAAATACATCTCCAGGTTGATAACCTCAGTAGAATAGTTCGCAAGACAAAACATACGATGATCCCAAATCAAAAGATGCCAAAAACATAATCCTTTCAACCATTGATTTCTATTATTCTACTACACTTCCAAGTCTTTATATAGGATTACACATTTACAAAATGGTCCACATCTAACTAAAATTATAACTAATTCGGACCAAAAGTACCAAAAAATGCCACTAAGCCGACCCTTGTTGAATATTTTCCTTGCGCGATGTTCTTTCATATTTTGCTGCTATCGCACCATGCACATCAAAATTCCTGCCAACAGGCCCCCAACAAAATCTTGTGGCTCTTCCTCAATCCACGTCAACTAGAAATCGTATGGGTGTTGATACGAACCTTGAATTCATTGTATTCCTTTTGCAATACATCAACTGCTTCCTTTTCTCAGGTACAAATATTTGTGCAATTTTCTGCATCCTACACTGTTGGATGCTCTGCCACCTTTCTAGACACTTTCTTTCCTCCCTGATCAGTAACGTGTAGTGCCTACACATCCTTCATTTCCAATTACTCACCGATGTCCTGGAATTCATTTAGATGGGTTGTTCGACACTAATATCGCTCTCTTTCTTTGTTGGCTCTCTTATGAAGTGCCTTCAAATCCCACAAGTGAATTTCACCACAAATTCACATGGCCTAAATGTCCGATTTTTGAAAATTTTCTTTCTTTTAAAACGTCGGTGGAATTTCACGTCAATTCCGACAAATAAATACATTCGTGGGATTTTCAACACCCCATTGTCGAAAAACCGACGTCAAATGGCACTCCAGATTCGTCAAACAATCGACGAACTCTCCTTCATATGTGTCGAATATGCAACAACTCACTCCACTATGGAATCTGACAAAACTCCTTAATACCTGTCGGATCACGGATGAACTTAAGGCATCGGTAGTTTAGCATAGCCGTCGAATTTGATGAATATCTTATGACAAATGCCACTCTGAAAATGTTGTAAAATTGACGACTCTTACTTCCTGTCAGTCAAATAACCGACAACTAATGCATCGGTAGTGTATCATAGTCATCATATTGGATGGATCCGACAACAAATTCCACTCCAAAAATGTCGGAAAACCGACGACCCCATTTAAATTTATAAAACAAATTGGCACATTTTCTGCCTAGGACTATAGAAGGACTGATTCCTCTCAACTCCAGTGCCCTTAATAAATACAAAGCCTTCAGATTGAATGAAAAGTACTAATTAATTGAGAAATATAGAAGGACCAATTCATCTCAACTCTAATCCCCTTAAGCAATAAAAATGCATTCAGATCGAGTGAAAGGTAAGCAGGAATTCAAAAAACATGGTATTCAAAAATCTTTGTCAAATAATACATTTTGGGATCTACCTAATACCAGAATAAATACTACTAGTGTTTAGAGATCTTGTTTGTACTAAGGGTATTCTAAGTAGAGGCACAACTTCTTTTTTAGGTCCTTGTTTTAATGGGAAAAGGAAATGCAAGCAATGAAACAATATGGAGACACGAAAGTATGGTGACTATGTTTTGCTATAGTGATAGGATCGATGGATCAAACAATTCCAGCTTTATATATTTTTTTACATGGTATCAAAGTGTGAAAGGAATTAAATATCCATATAGCAATAACTCTCTTCCATTATCCAATATGAGAGGCCGAAGGCATTCAAAGTATGAGAAAATCCCTCAATACATGCAACTACAAAATCTTTGAAACTTTGATTTTAGAAGTAAACATGAATTTTAGAAGTTGAATGTATTTATTTATATGAACATCTATCTAGAAAATCCATAATCAATCTAGTAGATCCTAGCGTCCTTTTATCGTTTGTTTGAGAGAAATACCTCCAATCTGTTCGGGTACACAGGGTATTCCCAAAAGACCGAACACCTTGAGAAACCACTTCACACAAATATATCACAGATCAACACAGTGATGTTTGTCATGTGGTTAAATCCCTCGAGAGGGAAACAGTCCATGGCCCCAGCCAAATAGCTACTTGGAGCAATTTATTATGCAAAAGAAAGAAATTTACATGAGCTTCTCATAATCGATCAACTAGCCAAGGACCCTCTATGCTCTTTAAATAGAGATCATAGACCAATCAGGTGTTAAGCCATGGATCAATGGTAGGTATGATCTAAGAGAAGTTGAACCGTCAGATCACTCTATGTGTAGAACATATCGTGACCGTCGGATTAGAATATTTACAAATGCATACTAATGCCTACTAAAGAAACACACTTTTACCTAATGGATATATTACACAATTTGATCTTAACTAACTCCTAAGTGTCTAAATATCCTAACATCCCCCCTTAAGAACAACTTGGGATAGGATTGAAGGATTTACAAAAGTGACACTAATAGGAGAAGGAAGGAGGCATTAGAGCCTATCCCCACTTAAGGACACATTCCTAAACTCCTAACATAGACTGAAGTTTCGAAAACTTCGCTTCTGTAAGAGACTTGGTTAAGATGTCTACAACTTGATCATGTGTAGGAAAATAGAGAACTTAAATAACACTATCATGAACAAGATTTCTGATGAATTGCATGTGTAGCTCAATGTGTTTGTTGCGCTGATGTAGAACTGGATATTTGGCAAGCTTTATGGCACTGTTATTGTCGCACCAAAGTGGAGTAGGTTGCTACTGCTCGAGTCCAAACTCTGAAAGGATCTGTGGAAGCCATAAAGCTTCCTGACTAGCATTAACTATGGCTCAATATTCTACTTTTGCTGAAGAAAGAGCAAGAGCTTGTTATTTATTACAAGCCCAAGTGAAAGGTCTAGATCCCAGACTGAAAACATAACCTGCAATAGACTTTTGATCATCAGGATCTCTGGCCCAATTTGAATCAGTGAAACCAACCAACAAAGGTTTCCCCCCTATACTATAATGAATCCCAAACTGAATTGTACCTTGAATATATCGAAGTATTCTTTTTGCTGCTTTCCAATGACTTTAATGAGGAGTTTGCATATAACAGGAAACACAACCAACGGCAAAGGAAAGGTCAGGACGGGAATGAGTCAAGTATAAAAGACTACCAACAAGCTGACGATATAAGGTGGCATCTACTTCAGGGGAAGTACAAGTGGTAGAAAGTTTGACTCCAAACTGGAAGGGAGAAGGGGCTGGTTTACAATCTTCCATGTGGCAGCGACGAAGAAGGTCACAAGCATACTTAGATTGGAAAATAAATATTCCTTCTTTGGTTTGCAAGACTTGGAGACCAAGAAAATAATGCAAATGTCACAATTCTGACATTTCAAAATTTTGCTTAAGACTAGATTTCACATGGGTTATAAATTTAGGGTCACTACCAGTAAGGATAAGATTATCAACATAAAGAATAAGTATGATGATATGGTTTCCTACTTTCTTGGTATAGACATTAGGGTCAGAATGGCATCTAGAAAAACCAACATCAAGGAGAAAGCTATCCATTTTGGCATACCAAGCTCTAGAAGATTGCTTAAGGCCATATATGTTGAAATATTGTAACTTCGAAGAATATTATATATGTATTTCTTTGTGGTCCCCAATGGTCCTACCGAGAGAACCACTTGTATTACTTTGTACCCCGATGCTCCTAATTGGAAGAACTAATAAGAGTCATGAGGCAGTCCCCTCTAATTGTAAAGGTGGGTCATTAGCACCCCAGTGTGGTTACTTGAGCCTACATGTGTAAATCAAGCCTACATGACAGATGAGTTAACTTAAGTGAATGGATGAATATAAATAGAGGTGTAGTGCTCCTCATTTAGGACACACACTCTCACTTGTGTAGCATTAGTGGAGAAGAGAAGTAGCTGGAGAAGGAGGAGGATCAGGCTTTGATCTCCTTGCTGGTTTTATCTTTTATCTTTTTGGGGAATCTATATTGAGGAAGCTTTTGCTGGGTTTTTCCCTTTAGGTTTTTCCCAGGATAAATCTTTGTGTTCCTTTTGTATGGTTGTGCTTGTCTATCTTTCAGTGATCTTGTTTATATGCTTTTGTTATGAAAAATAAAATGAAATACTGATGTCTTAGCTAAGCAAATGAAAATTTAACATGGTATCAGAGCCACCCTGAAAAGAAGACATTGTGCAGCTACAAAATCTAGGGCTTCTTAATTTTTGGTTCTCTCTCCATAATCTATCCGCAAAAGAAGGCTAGGTTGACTCTCCATTGAAGGGCACATCTTTCTGTCGAAGCGGAATTTGATTCCGAGCATTTTCAGTTTTCTGTGTGGGAAATTAGGGCTTCTTGCAGAAGAAGAATTTTTGAGTGAGCCCAGCATAGGATTTCTCTCCTCATCAAACTCAAATTTTAGAGACCTGGATCAAGATTTTTGGTTGGGTGAAACTCCAGGAAATCCAAACCCTAGTTTGACCCGGAGGTAGAAAAACCCTAAATACTAAAACTGCTAAGTTTTGGTATATTCGCTATATCCCAATATTGGCGATGGTTCAAGAGAGAAAAATTGCAGAGACCAAATATAAAATACTGATGAACACTTTGTCCAAAATTCATCCTCATATTCACTATATTCTAGGATATATGATCCCTCCAAGTTAGGTTCCAGCCTCTTCCATAATTCATCCCTAAACAGGACACCTAGGGAAAATTGCTATAGATTGGGATACCGAGGTCCAAATGGAATTCTTGAAGATGTTCCACAAAGAGAATGGAATTTAATTTCTGTGGTCCAAATTTCAGAACCTGAAGATGAACCAGTGACACGTGGCATGCCTTACAATTTCACTATTCTGAAAAGTCCTGTAATAGGTCACCTTGGAAAAATGATCATAAATCCAAATTAGTGAAACCAACTCTGATGAAACCTATGGTTTTGGATCAAGGACATGTGAGGTTACCTAAATGAGAAATTTATGACACATAGGAGCAATAATTTCGGATATATCTCAGAAACAGTAATAGGCATTTCTGCAGAAGAAATTGGAAAACTAGGGCTTCCTGTTCCAGGAGCTTCCCTCCACTGTTTTCAGAAAAGGAGTATATTGGACAGCTCCATTTGAATAGATCTATATTTCTATCTAATCATATCTGAAATATTCCAAGTTTTGAAAATTAGGTTTTCTCTGAAAAACCCTAAATCAGCCAGCTCCGGAAGTAGGACAGACACCTCAAATCGGTAAGATCTAATCTTTTGCTATTTGCATTTGAGGTTCTCATTTCAAAGTGATCTATCAAATCAGCTTGATGATAAGCTTGGTGAATTTTAAAACTTCCAAGCATGAAAGTATTTGATCTCTTTGAAGAAAATGAATTGCACACCTACATGAGTAGAGAGGTTCCAGTTCTAGAGGGAGATGAGCCTCAAATCCTTACACAAGAAGAACTTGATCAAGGCCAAGAAGATCACTGTTGATTCAATCATGGATCAAATTGTACCACAAGTCTCTTCTCTAAAGACACCGAAGATGTTTGATTTCTTGATCAAGCTATTTAAAGATAACATAATTCATAAGAAAGATGGGAGCAAATTGAAGATCAAGCTATCACCATTCAAAGAAGATCCCTCAAGCGATGAGGAATATGAAGAGCTCAATTCTTGACGAACCTCTTATCCATCTTATCATTTGGATAAGAAATGATGATAAAGTAGAATGATCAAGATGGAGTCTACCCACGAAACAAATAAAAGATAAGTATTTAATTGTCATTTCATGACATTGTTTTACATTTGATTATATTCAGTTGATGTGTTATGCATGATAGATTGTTTGCATCAATGACTGTATACTACTAATATGCATGTGATGGGTAAGTAGCTCATGGTGCTATACAACTCTCCATTGCTACTTATCAAACCTCTTTGCTGACATATTGGATTACTCTAGAAAGTTTCTGTGAGATATGGATGAATGTTGTATTGGCTAAACAGTTGCATGATGCATAAGAATTTGTCGATATGCATATGATTTATGAAATAGTTCTAACCATGCAACTGGTGCATTTGAATTGTAGGAAAGGTCCTGTACAACCTCCTACAAGAAAAGAAGGATGAGACTTGTTCCAAAGAACAAGTGATGACAATTCAATAAACATGAATCTGAAGCTCCCAGGGTCAGAGACACCATGACGGAAGAAAGAGCTTCAAAGAGAGGTAGATCCACCTCGAAGGATGAAGACTACCATGGGTATGAGAGATAACTCAAGATGAAGAAAAGAATGCTATGAAAGAAGATATGATCAAAGAATAACAGTGGATCATGGGGAATGATGTATACGATATGATTTCAAGACATAAAGGAAAGTATGTAGTATCCTCCATATGGATATACAAGAACAAGTGTACAAAGCAAGGTTCGTGATTTGCCTCAGAAAGAATAGACTATGACATGACATACTCTATTGACCAGTATATATCAAGCATAGAACCACCTGTACAGAATGAAGAAGGAAGATAATACTCCACTTCAGGGGGAGTGACTACAGAAGATATCTGAGTTCGACACGGTATGACATGATGGACAGCTTCCTCATGGATCGAGACTTTTGGGTTCCAACCTGCAAAGTTGAATGCGGAAGACTAGGATATGTTGATGATCTGACAAGATGAACTCATGGAATATGTTATGATAAAAGAATACTAGAATGATGTTTGGGATATAGTACTCAAACTAGAAAGAAACAATGTGGTATCTTACAAATGGATTTGCAAGATAAAATATGTCGTTGATAGAAGGAAAGACTTGTGGCTAGAGGTTTCTATAAGAAATAGGGAATTATTCTGAAGAGACACTTACTCCAGGAAGCAAGGTACACTTCCTTCAGAACTATGATGGTAGTTGCTTCCATGATGAAGTAAAGACAATCCTTCCTTAATGGTATGATTGGGGAAGAGTTTTACATCGAAAGGATTTGAAGTTGAAGACAGATGGACTCATATATGTAAGTTGAAGAAGGCCCTTTGTGGCATAAAGCAAGCTCCCAAAGCTTGGTATGGAAGGATAGACAGTTTCCTGTCAATTATGGGCTTTACCAAGAGTAAAGTTGATCCTAACCTTTATCTCAAGGTTGTAGAAGATGAACCTATCATCCTATTATTATATGTGGATGACTTGTTCTTGATAGGGAAGGAGAAATAGATCATGGAAAGCAAGAAGAAACTAGAAGAAGAATTTGAGATGAAAGACCTTGGGTTAATGCACTATTTCCTAGGTCTGGAAATATGACAAAGTTCAGAAGAAATCTTTCTCAACCAAGGAAAGTATGCGGTATAGATATTGAAGAGATTCAATATGTTGGAATGCAAATCCATGGCCACACCCATGGACTCCAACCTGAAGCTGTTAGCTGATGACTCATCAGAGTTAGTGGATGTGACTCATTACAGACAGATCATTGGGTCATTAATGTACTAAACAAATTCCATACCAGACATTTGTTTTGTTGTGAACACCTTAAGTCAATATCTTCTTCAACCAAGACGGGTTCACCTAGTAACCGCAAAACATGTGATGAGATATCTGAAAGGGACTATAGACTTTAGTCTATACTATGATGGTAGCCATGAGTATAGATTGTATGGCTACACAGATGCAGATTAGGCTGGAAGTATCTCAGACAGGAAAAGCACATTAGGTAGATGCTTTTGTTTGGGGTCTGCTATGAGTTCATGGTTTAGCAGGAAACAGTCTAGTGTTTCTTGTAGCACGGCTAAAGCAAAATACATAGCAGATTGCTCTGCTAAGTTGTGAAGTCATATGGATTAGGAAGCTAATATCAAGTCTCTTTGACCTAAAGATGGATACTACAATGATTCTATGTGATAACCAGATTTGTGATGACAGAGAAACCTGTGTTCCGATTGTAACACATAAAAATTCGGTATTTCTACATATGAGATAAGATGTAGATGATTATGTTTCAGTATTCCCATAATAAAGATATAGATGATGTTTTAGTATTTACATATTGTAGATGCAGATGATGATGATTCTGTATTTCTATACTGAAGATGTAGATGACAATGGTTTGAATGATGATGTACCGATGAAGCCTCTATCTCAGGTAAAGTTCGAACACTTTCAAGACAAGCTTGGTGTTGTTCGAAAAGACCTTCCTCGAAAGGGGGAGTAGTGATGTTGCAGTGGGATTGTATCATCCTTGGTAACTTGCCCTAAAGTGATCCAAAGACCTCGGTCCTCGATAATGAAGAGGGATTGTACCATCCCAGGACATCTGTCCAAAAGTGATCTGGTGACCTCGGTCCTCGAGAATGAAGAGGGATTGTATCATCTCGGGACATTTGTCCAAAAGTGATCCGGTGACCTCGGTCCTCGAGAATGAAGAGGGATTGTATCATCCTGGGACATCTATCCAAAATAGATCCGGTGACTTCGGTCTTTGTAAATGTGGTGGGATTGCATCATCCTTGAACCTCAGTTCAAAATGTATCCAGAGGTCTCGGCCCCCGTGAAAATGGTAGGATTGCATCATCCCTGAAATTCGGTTCAAAATGTATCCGGAGGTCTCAGCCCCCGTGAAAGTGGTGGATTGCATCATCCCTAAACCTCAGTTCAAAATGTATCCAGAGGTCTTGGCCCCCGTGAAAGTGGTGGATTGCATCATCCCTGAACCTTGGTTCAAAATGTATCCGGAGATCTCGGTCCACGTGAATGTGGTAGGATTGTATCATCCTTGAACTTTGGTTTAGAACGGATCCGGTCACTTCAGTACTCGAGAACGTGTGTTGATCCCATAATTCCTAGAGGAAGGATTTTCTGAGTTCCACATATGTTTTGATCCCATAATTTTGAAAGGAAGGATCATTAGTAACTCCATAAAGACCTAAATCCCGTAATTCCAAAAGGAAGGATCATTGAATTGATCCTGTAATTCCAATAGGAAGGATATTCTGAGTTCCACAGATGTGTTGATCTCGTAATTCCAATAGGAATGATTGTTAGAGTTCCACATCTGTGTTGATCTCGTAATTCCAAAAGGAAGGATCGTTAGTAACTCTGTAAAGACCTAAATCCTGTAATTCCAAAAGGAAGGATCATTGAATTGATCCTGTAATTGCAATAGGAAGGATTGTCTGAGTTCCATAGATGTGTTGATCCCGTAATTCCAATAGGAAGGATTGTCTGAGTTCCACAAATGTGTTGATCCCGTAATTCCGAAAGGAAGGATCGTTAGTAACTCTGTAAAGACCTAAATCCCGTAATTCCAAAAGGAAGGATCATTAGTAACTCCGTAAAGACCTAAATCCCTTAATTCCGAAAGGAAGGACCATTGGTAACTCCGTAAAGACCTAAATCTCGTAATTCCAAAAGGAAGGATCATGTTGATGTTTTGATGATGTTGATGTTTTTATGATGATGATGACATACTGATTGAAAGATCAGAATATGATGATGATGCTGTTGCTGATGATGATAATGTTCTGTGATCGAAAGATTAGAATATGATGATGATGATGTTTCTTTGATCGAAAGATCAAAAGTTTCTTATGATGATGTTCTCTGATCGAAAGATAAGAATATGATGATGATGATGTTTTCTAATCGAAAGATCAGAAGTTGCTTATGATTATGATGTTGCTGATGATGATGATGTTTTATGATCGAAAGATCAGAATGCGATGATGATGATGATGTTTCTGATCGAAAGATCAGAATGTGATGATGATGAGATCCTAATGATGATGATGTCGTATTATCAAAGTATGATGATGATGACGTACTGATCGAAAGATCAGAATATGATGATGAGTTGATGCTAGAGTATGATGATGTTCGGTTGATGATGTTTCTGATCGAAAGATCAGAGGCTAATGATAATGATGATTCTGATTGAAAGATCAAAATGTGATGATGATGATATTTTGATGCTGATATTTTGATGATGATGATGATGATGTTTTGATGATGTTTTCATGATGATGTTTTCGATCGAAAAATCAGAGTATGATGATGATGTTTTTGCTGATCGAAAGGCCAAAGTGCTGAAAAAGATGTTGTTGATCAAAAGGTCAAAGTGTTGAAGATGATGTTGCTAATCAAAAGGTCAAAGTGTTGAAGAAGATGTTTTTGATCGAAGCGGTCGAAGTACTGATGATGTTGAAGACTAAAGATTGAAGATGGAGACTGCATGATGTTGAAAAGCTTCCAATGATTTATAGATGTATCAACCTGATGATGTTGATGATGTCCTCTATCTCTCACCTATTATTGTTGTTGTTGATGTTGTTGTAGAATACCCTTCTCATTAAGGGGGAGTGTTGAAATATTGTAACTTCCAAGAATATTCTATATGTATTTCTTTATGGTCCCTGATGGTCCTACTGGGAGAACCACTTGTATTAATTTGTACCCTGATGCTCCTAATTGGAAGAACTAATAAGAGTCATGAGGTAGTCCCCTCTAATTGTAAAGGTGGGTCATTAGCACCCCAGTGTGGTTACTTGAGCCTACATGTGTAACTAGAGCCTACATGATTAACTCGAGCCTACATGACAGATGCATTCACTTAAGTGAACGGATGAATATAAATAGAGGTGTAGTGCTCCTCATTTAGGACACACACTCTCACTTGTGTAGCATTAGTGGGGAAGAGAAGTAGCTGGAGAAGGAGGAGGATCGGGCTTTGATCTCCTTGCTGGTTTTATCTTTTATCTTTTTGGGACATCTATATTGAGGAAGCTTTTGCTGGGTTTTTCCCTTTAGGGTTTTCCCATGATAAATCTTTGTGTTCCTTTTGTATGGTTGTGCTTGTCTATCTTTCAGTGATCCTGTTTATATGCTTTTGTTATGAAAAATGAAATGAAATACTGATGTCTTAGCTAAGCATATGAAAATATAACAATATAAGGATTTCTTAAGGAGACAAACAAGGCTAGAGTTATTCTGAACATATCCAGGAGGTTGTTCCATGTAAATTTCCTCATGTAAATCACCATGTAAGAAGGCAGACTTGACATCCATTTGATGGACTTCCCAGTTATGTAAGGATGCAAGGGAAATAACAAGGCGGATGGAGTTCATTTTTGCTAGGTTTCATTGTAGTCAATCCCTTCAACTTGGGAAAAACCTTTGGCAACTAACCTTGCCTTAAGTATTTCAACACTTCCATCTGATGCATACTTAGTTCTGTAGACCCATTTACATCTGACAAGTTTTCTTCCTTTTGGAAGAGGAACAAGATCCCAAGTATAGTTTGCCATTAAGGAACGATATTCTTCATCCATAACTGCATCCCAATCTGAATTTCCTGAAGCTTCTTCAAAAGTTTCTAGATCATCATTCTCAAAAACTTGAGCCAAAAGAGAAGAGGCTCACTGAAACTGAGAACGTGGTCGACGTTGCTCTCTAGGATCATCGGCAAGATCACCAGCTGCTTCACATGTTGAACGGACCCATCGAGGAAGTATTGGTGCTGGTGTAATTTGAGGAACATGAGCAAGCGGAGGTGAATTTTCATCCTCACTGTCATCATCAGAAACTGGAGTTGGAAACCTATCAAGGAAATTGGAAGAAGAAGAAGAAGGCACAATCGTTGAATCAGGCTCGCAGGCCAAAGATGGCACACCCGCCAAGTTAGGCTCGTAGGCCAAGAGATTTTCATCAAATTTAACATCTCTTCTCAGGATTATATCATGTGAATGGGGTGGAAGAAGTCTATAAACTTTTACATCTTCAGAATATCCAACAAATAAGCACTTTTCACTTGTAGGCTGCAATGCTTTTTGTTTTTCATCCGGAATGTGAGCCCATGCTTCACAACCAAACACACGAAAGTGACTTGCATCTGGTTTAATTTTACTCCATGCTTCTTCCGGTGTTATACCTTGTAAAACTTTAGTGGGTGTGCGATTAACTATGTAATCTGCACAATTTATGGCCTCAGCAATATTGAAGACTTAGTCCCTTAGATTGGATCATACAATTAGCCATTTCTTTTAAAGTGCAGTTCTTTCGTTCAGCTACACCATTTTGTTATGGTGTATATGGAACAGTGTGTTGTTGTTGGATTCCTTGTTCAGTGCAGAAAGTGGTGAACTTGTTGTTAACATATTCTCCTCCATTGTCAGATCTTAACTTAATAATTTGATGACCAGATTGTTTTTCAACAAGGGCCTTGTAAGCCAAGAACATGTTAAAAACTTCGCTCTTAAGTTTTAGGAAGTAAACCCAAGTGCATCTGGAGTAGTCATCAATGAAAGTTAAGAAATATTTGAAACCAGAAAAGGATGCAGATGGAAGAGGACCACACAAGTCACTATGCACAAGCTCTAAAGGAACCGTGGCGTGCTAAGAGGCACGTTTGTCAAAATTGTCTCGATGATGTTTTTCGAGTACACAACCAGAACAAACACCATCCTTGCAAGATACCATCGGAAGACCAGTCACCATATTGTCTTTACATAGTTGTTGCAATGAGCGATAATTTAAATGACCAAATCACTCATGCCAAAGTTTGCTTCACTATGAGCAACAAAAATGAAAGAAAAAGGTGATGACCCAAAGTTGTTAAATTTGTACAACCTGGTAATATCATCAACAGTTCCAGTAGTAAGGACATTTTGAGGATTTTTAAAATCCTTGATTACAACTTGGTGAGGTGTAAACATCACAGTTTTACCTTCACCTGAATGAGTAATTTAATAGACTGATAACAAATTGCAGGAAATTTTTGGAGCACATAGTACATCACTGAAATGACCATTTTCTACTAGAACTGTTCCAGATCCTACAACACTTAGAGATCTATCATCACCAACAAATATTTGTTTGGTGTTACATTCATGCATAGTAGAAAATATGGCTTGATCCTTAGCCATATGATAAGATGCTCCAGAATCAATGAGCCATTCATTTGAAGTAGAAGAAGAAGATGCAATATAAGAGTAACTAGAAGCACAAAGTGCATGTCCATGAGAGTTATATTTTGAAGATGAATCTATGCTGATGTGGTGCTTCTTCATTGCTGCTTCCAAGGTTGCCATCTTCTTGAAACACTTAGATTCATCATGATTATCTTTCCCACAAAAATTGCAATGACGCTCAATCTTCTTTCCTTTTTGCTTGGATCCTTTGTCATTTTTTAAAGAAGGAGCTGACTGAGAGGGTTTGGGACCCTTGTTGTTTTGCTTATTATTGCGAAAATTATGTTTCTTGAGAAGCTTGGACTTTTCTTTCTGTTGGGACAATAAGGTTTTCCCAAATGTATCTGCATTGTTAATTATTCCAAGATGAATGAGCTTATCTTGCTCTCTAATTAAGGAATCACAAAAGGATTCAAGACTAGGCTCTTGATAGCTAGCTGTAGTCAAGGATTCTTTCATGGAGTAGAATGTAGATACAAAAACAGAATATGCAAGTCCAAGTTTGGAAATAATATGATAAATACATTGTTTGTCTTCTTTCTTAATCTTGCATTCTGCTCATAAGATTCTAAGAGTTTTATACTTATATAAATAGTCTTGAATGCATGAAAAATCATTTGGATTCAAGGAAAGCAACTCATTCTCAAGTTGATGATCCTGAATTTCATTGTGTTTACCAAACACAGATTCCAACTTTTCTCAAGCTTTATCAAGTTCATCAATTCTAGATATGTGGAATCACAAATAAGTAGAGATTGGCATCCCAATCAATCCATGATCTTCATCACATCTATTTTCCCATTTAGTTTTCTAATCATCATCAGTGGGTTCTGTTTCTTTCCCTGAGGTTATCCTGAAAAGTCCCCTACTTCGTAGAACATTCTCCATACAATATTTCCATAAGAAATAGTTAGAATTTGTAAGTATAATATCACAAGGGGCAGCCATACTATAAAATAATGGCTGAAAAAATATAAACTAACTATCTGGTTGAAAAGAGCTCAAAAAAATATGCGGTTTTAAAAAAAATGGCATTGAAAACTGATTATGGTTGATGAAGTTATGCTTGATCAAAGAAAATGTTGAAGATGTCACCAATAGTGACGTGGCAGATATTAACTTAACCAACTAAAAAATAGAACCCCCCTCTTCCCAAGATCAACCTTTGATAA
>LPNX011004714.1:601143-712238 GCA_001517045.1 Pseudotsuga menziesii | reverse complement strand
TAAAAAGTAGCTTAATAAGACTTGAACTCAAGACCTATTAAGGAATAAAGCAACTTTGGACCAAGTGAGCTAAGTTTAAAAGCTACGTAAAAGAATGGAAAGACGAAGGATTTTTTTTTTTTTTTACTCTTCTCTCTCGTTCTCCGTGCTTGCCTTTTTTTTTTCTGCAAATCACAAAATAAAACGAAAAACAAAAACGAAAAAAACTTTTTCCACACAATGGGGTTATATCTTGGTTATCTTACTCGAAAAATGTACATTTTCAATTTTTCTCACTGTTTTTTATTTGTCGTGATTGCACAAGGTACACGGCAAAGAGCATACGTAGCCGAGAAGACAAGAAAAAAACTTTCCCTTACTGTTTCTGATTCGCCGTGATCACACAAGGTGCATGAAAAAGAGCATACGCAGTCAGGGAAAGCAATAGTCTGAGACTAGAAACAAAAAAAATCTAATAATAAAACTAATAAGATATGCGAGATTTTAAAAAAGACAAATATGTCATTGTAACATTATAAGATTTGACGAAATGGGTGTTTCTGGAACAAACGAAAATAGTTTTCGATGAAACGAAAACTATTTCTCAATGGAAACGGCACTCTAAATGCAATGGAATAGCTCCCACAAGCCAAAAATGCATAGAAAATCCAGAACCATAAACCCTTTCAAAGTTTCGGCAACACCGGTTCCAGATCTTGAACAAAACTGAAAGCGACTCTTCATAAAAGCTCTGATACCATGTTCGGGTACACAGGGTATTCCCAAAAGACCAAACACCTTGAGAAAATGCTTCATGCAAATAGATCACAAATCAGCACACTGATGTTTGTCACGTGGTTAAAACCCTTGAGAGGGAAACAGTCCACGGCCCCAGCAAAATAGCTACTTGGAGCAATTTATTATGCAAAAGAAAGAAATACATGAGCTTCTCATAATCGATCAACTAGCCAAGAACCATCTATGCTCTTTAAATAGATATCATAGACCAATCGAGTGTTAAGCCATGGATCAATGATAGGTGTGATCTAAGAGAAGTTGAACTGTCGGATCACTCTATGTCTAGAACATATCGTGACCGTCGGATTAGAATATTTACAAATGCATACTAATTGATACTAAAGAAACACACTTTTACCTAACAGATATATTACACAAGTTGATCTTAACTAACTCCTAAGTCTCTAGATATCCTAATACAATTTCATAGCGAACAAAAACATATAATCCATTTTAGGATCCTTACAGCTATTTGAATACATTAATGCAAAAATCATTATGGGGATTGTGCTACATGTTTTTAGTTATATATATCATATGCAGAGGAACATTGCCCTGTTCCCATTAAAGATGTGAATTACATATGAGGATTGAATGGTGTGGCTCATGTTATTGAGAAAGTAACCAATCCAAACATGTTTGGGTGAAGAAGAAATTGCTTAGAGAAGGTGTTGTGATATCCTTGATGGAAATAATTGAAGTATTCATGTACTCAACAGAATTTGACTCTAGATATAAAGTGTAAAATCTAGTGAATGATTTAGCTACAAAGTGACATGCTAACCACTAGCAATCCAATTTGTACTAGAAACTCATTTTCAATGACTAATTTCAATGGTTTAATTTTGGCTCTTGATTTTATTACAGAGAAATGAAAAATTGAGAGGAGATCACCATATAGACAACCCACTCATACCATTGGAATGTTGGAATGCATAGTTTCAAATACTGTTGTTGAATGCATAGGTGAGTATTTATGGTATAGATAGTACTCCATAATCACACAATGTGATGAAGGAGTATCATTCATATGTCCGTGACTATCATGAGAATGACACATTTCTTGTTGACATTCTATTTTTACTAGTTGATTCAACTTCATAAAGAGACAAGATTTTGACATGGATATTATTTAAGATAGTGCATGGAAAGGGGGAACAAAATGGTCGAAGTTCTTGTGTGAAATGAGCATTATGAGGTACCAAGTAAGTCATGATGTAGTGAGATTCAAATCATTTGTTAAAGTAGTTGATGGGTACAAATTGTATTTCGTCCATTAAGGTTACGAATAGGCAAGGCTGGTGCATATGTAAGAGACTGTGCTGTGAAAAATGAAGCTCGAATTTTCAAGATAGTTTGAAACACATGGCTAATAGAAAATTTGAACTTGATTTTCATGATGTAGGTTTATTTTTTAAGATACTTTGAAACACATGCTTATTACAAAAATTGAACTTAACTTTCATGATGTAGGTTCTTTTGGAATGCTAATCTTGGTGATACGATAGATCCATGCCTTGAATATATGTATGAATACAGTCTGCCTCATGTTGCAACTATTTCACCAGATCTCAAGATTAACTTGAGCAATAAGATTGCTATAAATAAGAAATATTATGTTACACTAATAACCAGACCTTTAAAGGATGGAACTTACAACAAAGCACAATAGTTGGAAAGCTTAATATAATGCAATTGATTTCTCTTCCTTCTAAACAAAAAATACATAAGAAACACATTATCTGGTTACATGTTATAGTAACCAAAATGGAAGAAGATAAGCACAATTCCAGAAGAAAAAAATGGCAAGAATGCTTACCACTAGCTTGTATCCTATCCTAAGTTGCTTATATATACAGAATTGGATTGCATAAAAAGGAAAATCACGTAATAGAAATGACCCATACCCCTTCAACAATAGAAGAGGTTAACTCTAAAGTTTAAAATATTTACTAAACCCTTCTTTTCAGCCTTATTTGAAGTAGGAAATATATATCAAACTGGAGATACAAAACCACATTCGTGACATGTTATACCCAAATTCTGTCACCACCGTGTGATAAGACCTTTGACTTACATATTTTCCTTGAATCCCAGCACTTGCAGTGGAAACCTATGTTGTTTGTCCATCTTACATAAAAATACTCAGCACTGCACTTTCCCCGTTAACCATGAGCAGTACCTTGCTCGCACCGCCTATATCTTGTTTTCCATAAACGGTGCCATCACTTATGGCCTTTGGTCCATGAGCGTTTCTGACCTAAATTGCTCTGTCATAAGAGGAGAAAAGTGGTACCCTGGGTAAAATGGGAAAAAGAGAAGTTTCTCGAGGCTTCTAGATCATGAGCCTCGTGTCCTCCCTTATCCCTATCATAGTGGGTCAGTTGAGCTCGAGATCCCCCATCATAGGATCTTAGAGGCCACCTCACCCACAAATCTCTCAACCATCCCTATCCATTGAGCCTTATAAATACAAGCTCATGTCCATGGTTGAGGAGGAGAACTATAGAGTTCTTGTTATGTTGTTGGATTGACCACTTGGCCCAAGCCATTTGAGAGCTTAAAGAGCAAAGTTTGAGCTTATGGGGATGAAAGTGTTGGTTTCATGGAGATGCATGTCGACACTAAGGCTTAATTGGTTGTAAACTTCTCCATACATCTTAATGCAAAGCTGATTTCTGTCCCACATTACTGTTGTTTTGATTTTGCATGTAAATGTTGTTACATTCCTTAGTCACTAACATGGATCTATAGATGATGTTCTGGTAGATTTGATGTGTTTTTATGTTTGATCTGATTGCAGGTACACAGGTTCACTATCGAAGCAACATTCCAGGTGTCTACAACATCCAGGGAGGGTCTTCATCCTTTATCGTTCACTCATTTGTTCTAGATCTGAACCATTCAGACCAAAGGAACAACTTCTGTCCGCAGAAGGTGAAATATTCCTACTTACAAATATGGTGACTCTGCTAGGGACTAGATATATATATATATCAGTTGATCATATCTTCCTCAGTTCTTCAACTCTTGTCTGAATCCAGGCTCCATCTCCAACTCTCTCCAATTAGATATGCTATCTGACTCAGTGAATTTTGGTTTGAAACTTCCAGATCTGTCTAGATCTGAATTATTTCAACCTTTTATGCTCTTCTTTATTCTCAATCTGTCAGTTTTTACCTTGATCTGATCTTTTTCTGACTTGATCTATTGTTCTCTTTTGTGTTTTGTATTTATACAGGGAACCGTGCTTATGCAGTTATCAAGAAGCGGTGCCACTGCCCGAACCTAGTTAGCAGCATGCAGTGCCATCGCCTGAGTCCTGTCGACGAGAAGCAATGCTGGTCCAGAACCGCTCTATCAAGACCCCTGCAGCGCGGTGCCGGGTAGGAATCATTCCAAGACCTCTTTTTTCTCATTTTTTGCAAAAAAATTGAGTTGATTTTCTTTCAGCCCTACACTGTCAGGATTGTGTGTTAGAATCTAATGCTTGTGGTTTGAAATTTTATGGTTAAAGATTGGTTTGACTGGAAAATTTAAAAGCTATATTAATCTTATTGATTGTTCATTCACTTCTGTGCTTGTTGGTTGTGATTGTGAAAGGACTTCTTGTTTTTTGAAAAGCTTAGGGTGTTAGTAAGATCTCTTTTCATTTTTGTTATATAGACTGAAAGATAAACATTTGATTAGCATCTTGGTTTCATTTTATGTTTTCATAGAGAACTTCTTTTTCCCCCTTTAAAAAAGAAATTTTTTTACTGAGATTAGGTTATCATCATTGAGCATTAGACATTGGATATATGATTGGCCTTACAAGCTTTTAGGCTCTTTATGTTCTTTTGTCTCTTATGCATTTAGTACTATCTCATCAAAATAAAAATATGGTAGTTTTAAGTTAGATTTATCTATGTTTTAAGAAAAATTGAAAAAATAGAGTGCATATGCATGTAGTGTGCTTCTTGTTTTTCTTTTAGGAAAAGAGACTCTTCCCCTTCTTATTGCTTTCAAAAAGGAGAAATCAGTTTGGAAAGTGTTGCTTGTCTTTGATTTTGTGTTCAAGATTGTTGTTTGGAAATATTTTTGGTTTCAAAACAAAATAAAATACTCTTTTTCCCTCCCGTAGGTAGGCATATCGAACGGTAAAGTGAAATATTTGCATACGCATATTGCATGATTTTACTTTTTCTGTCAAAACTCCATGCATTCACCTAACCATCCACTTTAAAATTAATGGTAGTTATAGGTTAAAATTTACATAGCAATTTGAGTGATAGGTTAGATACATGTTCAGGTGTCGTTAAGCATAGGAGCTGTTGTTATTTGTCAGCATTACATCTCGATACTCGCACGGTTCTTCCACGTACCATCGGTATATCAAATGACCTTTCATGTACCCTTGAGGTATATAGAAAGGTACTTCACGTACTCAATTGTATATCAGAAGGCCCCTTGTGTACGGTTATGCATTAGACAACACTACTACCGATTCGAGCTCCCACGTACCTTGAGTATATCGGGAGACCCCACTAGGATACCTTATCCATCTGAGAAAAGCCCTTTAGCCGTCTTACTTGGAGCCATACACCGAAAATAGCATTCGGGGAGATTACTATGCACGTACCCTAGAGGTATATCGCGAGTGGCACCTTCTTGACAATCCTGGTGAGAGACCTGACTATGTGAACTCCTCCTGTCATTTTAAGTTTGCTTGTTTGACCTATAGCTTGAGTAGGGAAATTTTTTGGTGTGTTTTCTAGTTTTTTAGACCCTAGGTTAGATAGGAACTATACAAACTGGCTGAACTAAGACAGTCCATAAGAGTACGGGGCTTGCCACCTGATTTTATTCCTGCTCCAGGAGAAAATCCAATGGAAGCTATCGACCAAGGAGCTGCCACCACCTCCCAAGTGGGAGATAATGTGGTTGCAGAAAGTGGAGGACCATATTCTTCACACTCACCTCCCTTGGTCCAACAACCTTCTCAGGGAAATACCTCGTTCCATTCTCCCATAGAAGGTCATGTTGATGATACTACCCATCCGGATTATGGTCCCAATGCTCCATTTCGGGACACCTCTATAAGACATGCCATTACCTCATTTAGCACCCGTTTAAACTCTTCTGAAGAAGTTTCTATAGATGAATAAGAATTTAGAAAATACCACACAACCATTCTCCATGCATGGGAGATTGAGAGGAAAATAGATGACATATTGGGCACACCACCATCACCTTCCGCAGCTGTGCCTGTGGGATATCATTCACTTGCCAATTCTATGAGACCCATTGAATCGATTATAGATCGCACAGTGACTCCACACAACCCAGGTCAAAATACCAACCCACCACCTCCTATGTTATGTTTGTTCCCAATCCTACTAGGTCTTCTGCACCTGGGGCCCAACCTTCAATTCTCGTTTCCTCATTACCTTCTAGTTCCGGGGGGAAACCCCCGACACGACCTATGTTATCTGGCACCAGAATTGTACCTAGTAAAGGATAGACCTCTAATATAGAACAATCTATAGTTTATGTCCCTCCCACCCATACTAATATGGTTAATCCCCCATCTAGTTTAGGTCAGCCCTTGGGGTCACAAACTGTAACCATTCAATCTTCTAGAGGTTATGGTTATCAAATACCTATAGGAAATATTAATTATCCATATAATCCTATAGGAATTCCTTATGCTGTAATTCCATACCCTAGTAATACTTTTACGCCATGGGGGTAGCCTAACTGGTCTTACATGCCAGCTATGGGGGGGATAACTATACATACTGTAGGAGGTGCTGAAGGACTTCCTCATGGAGTTCCTCCCCCATGGGGGCCTAATGGTTATGGAGGACCTGGAAGCTTCCCTCCTTATGGTCTCAGTGGTCCTGGGGGGCCTGGTGGCTTTCCCCCTAATGGCCCTAGAGGGTCTGGTGGCCCTCCTCCTAGTGGTTCCAGAGGCTCTGGAGGTTTACCCCCCAATGGCCCCGAAGGGTCTGGTGGTCCGCCTTCTGGTGGTCCCTGAGGCCCTGGTGGTCCTCCTCTCAGAGGCCCTAGTGGTCCTAACGGTCCTGATCCCAGAAATCAACCCCCTGCGGGTGGATTTTTGGGTAGTTCTTCGTCACAAGGAACTATCTATCAGTCTACTTACGGTCCTACTAGTAATTATATGCCATATCAATATTACTAGTATGTGCAACCTAACTGTCAGTTACCTTTCCTAGCAACTTTTGACTTTCCTAACTTGTCCAAGTTGATTAATGACCCCATTCGACACAATCCCTTATGGCCTCCCATTCCAGTAAAGTTACCATTAGACATTCCAAAGTTGGATGGGAAGAAGGGAGACGATCTGAAAAACCATGTCATGACATTCCATCTATGGTGTTCTTCAAACTCCCTCATGGAGGATTCAGTTTGGTTACGACTTTTTCAGTGAACTTTGACCGGTACAACCGCGAAGTGGTACATTGAACTTCCACAACATTCGTTTGTGGATTTTGGCTCCTTGGAAACCATGTTTCTTACACACTTTCAGCTCCCTATCCATTCTGAAGCGGGTATTAATCTCTTAACTTCTCTACAACAGAACACCTCCACCAACATATCTGATCATATCCATGAGTGGAGAAGGTGGAGAAGGCTTATTAGGGCCCCTATTCCAGATTAGTTATTAGCTGATTGGTTTACCAAATCTTTACTGCCTCCAATTTCCCAAGATGTGGCTATGGGCGGTGTCGTTACTGAAGAGAAGGCTATTAGTCGAGCCCAGTATCTAGACTTGGTCTATTCCCAGTCTGGAACTCTTTATGACTTGATTCCTCAAGCTCCTTGCCCAAGCACCGACCCCGCAAAGCCACCAGTAGAAGTATCTGTTGATGGGATTGTTGGTTCAATCCAGTCCCCGTCAGCAGCAAAATTTTCCAAGCAACCCCAGACTGCCACCCCTACTCCTTCAACTCCTAAGCTTTCCACCGAGGTCAATTATATTCAAAGTACTCAAACCTCAGGTAATAATAAAAATAAGCGTAAAAATAAGAATAAAAAACCTAGAAACCAACAAGAGAATCCAAGATCAACCAACAATGATAACGATAAAGGGAAGAGAAAAGAAAAATATCCATCTCTGCTATGCAGAGGTGACCATTTCACAAAAGAGTGTCCCTGTCGAGACAAAATCTACCAATTTCTGAAATCAAATCCCGCACCTGTAGTACTCTTAAATCCTTTTTCCTCTCAACAACAACTGATAGACCACATGTCTAATCAAGGAAATTCTAGTTCGTCAAAGGAAATTCATATGATGTCCTCAAGTACCATTAATCTACAAACTCGAAGTCAAAATTATGATAAACTCGTAGACAAGAAAGAAGATCATTCTTCTTTAGGGAAAGCTCCCTCTATTAGTTCTCTGGAATCCTCGTCTATTGTCCCCCTATCAATCGAGAAGCCTACTCTCAACATGATTTTGTGTCCACCCAAGAGTACTCTTCAGAAGGCTGTATTTAACCCTAATGCTCGAGCTGCTCAATTTTATCATGTAGTTGAAGATCTCGCTTAGGTACCTTGTGCGATTTCTACCCTAGAAGTACTCCAAAGTTGTCCTACACAGCACAAAAACTTGTTAACGGAATTAGGAGCTTTAGACCCGGATAATACTAATTTGATTCATTTCAATATTGAGAACTATAAGTCTAGGCTACCTTGTAAACTTGCTTTTCAGATCATTACGAAAGTAGTGGGAAAGAAGGTTTTTACAACGGTACTAGATGAAGGAGCTTCGACCTCGGTTTTGTCTCTGTCTTGTTGGAAATATCTCAGCTCTCCCAAGCTTGTAACATCACCTATGACTCTGAAATCCTTTGATGGAAAAGGTTTCTAGCCCCATGGTCTCATATCAGCCCACGCAGGCGAGCTTGGGGGCAGAACCGTTTCTATTCAAGTAGAAGTGGCAAACACCACGTTAGATTACAACCTCCTTCTATGAAGAAATTGGTTTTATGCCATGACTACTGTCGCTTCAACAGTAATCCGAAAAGTCCAATTTCCACATCTAAGGAGAATTGTTACTATTGACCAACTTGATTTCTATACACCGGATGTTACTACCTCTACGGCTAATAACATCCCCATGTTAGGCTAGTCCCCTCCTCCTTACCAGTCAATTGGGGTAGGCATGTTGAAGGATTCAACCCTAATGGGGATTTTTCCATCCACTCCTCCTAACACGGATTCCGCAATAGTCCATATGATTTCCTCATTTGATTGTGAGCCTAAGGGAAAGAAAAAAAATTTGATTCCACCTCGTTGAGTTCACACAAAGCAATGTATGACACCATTCAAACCCTTTCTGATGATCACATTGATGACCTTCATCTAGTGGCTTCAGATCCTTACCATTTACCTTACTGGTTAGAACCATCTCTTCATGTTCTAGATTATCTCTCTGAGACTTTTTCTTTTGACGAGTCTATTATGGATATCATGAGTACGGATTAGTCCATTTGGAAGGATCACCATCATAGATCCATGTTCCTCCCCAACACCAATTCAGTTAACCATGATTACACATCCCTGTTTCCTGCTGATATTGTCAACGTACCCCAAAGTCCCATATTGTTGCAAGACACAGATTCTGAATGAAACCTTTGCAACATTACTCAGACGAATCTGATTGACATATCATCCAAGCCTGGTACCATCGAGCATGTTCATGTTGGGAAGAAATGCTCCGCAGATGAATCTAAAGCATACAGGGCACTTTTCAAAGAATTCTGTGATATTTTTTCCTGGTCCTATGAAGAGATGTCGGGGATTGACCCATCCATTGTGGTCCACGAGATTAAAACCTATCCCACGGCCAAGCCTGTTAGGAAAAAACTTAGGCAATTCCATCCACGGAAGGTCACAACTATTAAAGCTGAAATAGAGAAACTTCTCAAAGCTAGTTTTATTTATCCAGTACCCCTAAGGAAATGGGTATCAAACATTGTCCCTATCAATAACAAGCAGGGCACCATTAGAGTCTGTATCGACTTTAGGGATTTGAATAAAGCTTGTCCCAAGGACAAATTTCCTACTCCGCATCGATCAAATTATTGACAACTATGCTGGAAGTGTCATCTTCTCATTTTTGGATGGCTTCTCTGGCTATAATCAGATTGAGATATTACCCACCGATCAGCACCAGACAGCATTCATTTTCCCATGGGGAACCTTTGCATGTAAGAAGTTACCTTTTGGCTTGAAAAACGTTGGAGCCACATTCCAGCGTGTGATGTCCTATGCGTTTCATGATATTAAACATATTGTTGAACCATACCTTGATGACCTCCTTGCTCATTCACAATGATGGGAGGACCACCCTGGTCATGTTAGAGATATTTCCCTAAGATGTCGTCATTATAATATATAGCTCAATCCACATAAATGTGTTTTTTGCATTGAGACAGGAAATCTGTTAGGCATTGTGGTCTCTAAGGATGGCATCTAGATTGACCCTTTGAAAATTGCCGCAATTTTAGCTCTACCAACCCCAACCAATCTCCTTGAACTCCAAAGTTTGCAAGGGAAGGAAAACTTTCTCCACCATTTCGTGTGCAATTTCACAGAGAAAACGCACGGTTATATGCGTCTCCTTAAAAAGGACACTCTATTCTTTTGGGATGACCAATCCCAATGTGCCTTTGATAATCTCAAACGTGCTCCAACTCATTCACCCGTGATACACCCCCCAGATTATTCAAAGGATTTTCTCTTGTATGTTGCTGCCTCCTCTACTACCATTGCTATGGTTTTGGTGCAGGAAAATCCCAACGGTCAAGAGCACGTGATTTACTATGGATCTTATGGATTCTAAAGCACGATATACATGTGTGGAGAAGTCAGCATTGTCCATGGTCATTGTTGTACAAAAATTTTGTCACTACATTTTGCTCCGCACAACCACTATGTTGGCATCCCAGAACCCTATGTATTACATCCTGACTCATCAGGTGCTCAAGGGCAAGTACTCCCGATGGATAGTCATACTATAGGATTTTGATCTGGAATTTGCCAAAGCCACATCAAAGAAATCCTTAGTCTTTACCGAGCTCATGTGTGATCTTCCCTATGTTGTAACAGAATCTGAGCCCAGTGATTCATTTTCGGATGAATTTATATTCCTAATTAGCACTACCGATCCATGGTATGGAGATTTGCTTATTTATCTCCAAACATAACTATTTCAGCCGCATTTATCCCATGATGATCATCGTTGTATCCGTCACCACATGAAATACTACCTCATCTTGAATGATACCTTGTATAGATGTGGGATTGATTCTATTCTCCAGCGATGCCTCACCCATGAAGAGGCTAAACATGTGTTGAATTATTGTCACTCTGGAGCATGTGGCGGTCATTTATCTGGGATGGCTACAGCCCAAAAAATCCTTCACGTTGGCTATTTCTAGCCTTCAGTCTTCAAATACTATCATGAGGCTGTTAAGAAATGCCCACCTTGTTAACATTTTTATCCCAAAAAGCACACTAATCCTGCTCCACTACACCCCGTCATTGTCGTTGGCCCGTTTGCCAAATGGGGAATTGACTTTATGCATTGTAAGCCTACCTCATCTGGGGGGCATGGTTACATCATCGTAGCCATTGACTATTTTACAAAGTGGGCTGAGGCCATGCCTACATATGCAGAAGATGGTAAGACTCTCTTCCTATTCAATCATATCATAGCTAGATTTGGAGTCCTGTAGTCCATCGTTACTGATCACATATCACATTTCTGTAATCAAATGATGGAGGAACTGAGTGCCAAGCTAGGTTTTCACCATGAAAACTCTATGCCATATTATCCACAAGCTAATGGTCAGGTAGAGGCCATTAACAAAGTTTTGAAAACTATGCTTCATTGGATGGTTGGAGAACATAAATCCAACTGGCACCACATTCTTTTCTCCACTCTTTGGGCTTATAAGACTTCAGTGAAAACAACTATTGGTTTCACACCTTTCCAGCTTGTTTATGGACTCGAAGCTGTCTTACTGATTCAATGTCAGATTCTATCTTTACAACTTGCCGTCAAACTTCTCCCAGCCACTTCCGCAGAGGAAGAAATATTTTTGTACTTGAATAACATTGACCAGACTCAGAGAGATGCTGCCTTGGCTAATGAGGCACATAAGAAATGTGTCAAGGTGTAGTATGATAAATATGTCCAACCTCATGCCTTTAATGAGGGTGACCTAGTTTTGACTTAGGACCAAAGATATGACAAACTAGGGAAAGGAAAGTTTGAGTCCATGTGGTATGGTCCTTTCGTGATTTCTAAAGTTTTAGAGAAAGGGGCCTACGAGCTCGTTGACTACGATGGAACCGCTTTAGGGAAACCTCACAATGGGTTGTACCTAAAGAGGTGCTATGCCTAGGTCTTTCTTGGATAGTATCTTGTATATATTTATATTGCTTGAATTTCAGTGTGCTTTTAGTATTTTCAATATGGTTTTGAGTTTAGTGTCCGCATCTGTTTATACCATGTTTTGGTCATGCAGAACGGATGGGTTTCTACGGCTTCGCTGATGGTGCTTGCCACCACATCTTGAATCTCGCCTCAACTGCTTGGGTCCTCTATTCCTCGGCTGAAGATTTGGTCAGTTCAGGAGTGATTTTTATTGGTCCCACTACCAATAACATCATCGAGTATCAAGCAGTCATCGGTCTGCTGACTGAAGCCGCCTCCCAAGATGTCCGCAATCTGGTAGTCTTGATGGACTCACAACTCATGGTTTGTCATCTAAACCATGTTTATACCATTATAAATCCTATGCTTCTCTACCTTTTATGGAGGGTGCACTTGTTAGAAAGATTGTTTGAAACCATCACTTATAGGCATATCCCTAGGGAACATAATGTAGTTGCTGACTCATTAGCTAATTACATCCTAGATTGGCATATTGCCCATTCATGACGTTAATCAAATATGGTTCATTGTAAATAAAAAATTAAAGACACATAAAACTCATGTAAAATGCATTCACCATTTGAGACATATAAAGACCAGGTAAAAGTCTGTATATATATATATGAACAAGCTTACAAAAAATAGGTCTCGACACCTCATCTGAAGCACGTAGGCTTTCAGAAAAAAATAACCATACAAAATCCTAAAGCTATCAGCTTTCAATAGATGTCTCATGCACACAATGTCTAGTGATGCTCATGGTAGCACATCACTGCCCGGGATACTCTACGTAGCAGCCTACTAAATCGACCCGGTATTCCCACTATAGGTCTCTAATACCTCAGAGGGAGGTAATCAATGGAAGCATCATGGATGTGTAAGGTCAACCTCTCCAGGTTTTCCTCTAACTCCCCGGTGATATCATCTCCCTGTGGTACAAAGCAGGCTCCAGCTCGTCTATCCAATGGGGAAGCTCCCCTAGGTCATGCTGTTCCAACATCTGCATGAAAATATATAGGTCTCATTACTTAACATAAAAAGTATAAAACATCAAAAAACATAAAACCATTTTATCCATTTTATCCATTTTATCCATTTTATCCATTTTATCCATTTTAGGCTTTCTTGCTTCTTACCGATATCACCCCACTGTCCGCCAGGTGGGAGCGATAGGTTAGGGTCTCCACTGAAGTATGTACCCGCATAAGCATAATCCTCCAACATGAGGATCTAATCTCGGAGCCATCTGAAGAACGAGTCACCGAACTTCACCTTCCCCCTACCCGCTCGAGTACGGGCCATAATTCGGACCCACCTATTCATACAGGGGTCCCATGCTCTCAGCTCTATGAATACCACCTGAGGTCTCATCTGTGGTACCCGCTCGAAGAAGAGGCAGGCTAGAATGGAACCAAATCCAAACTACTTTAGTTCTCCCTACCGACACTTAGTTAGCTGATCTTTGAATATCGAAAGTAGGGATTCCACCTAGTTGAATACTGTAGGTGCCATGGCCTTTATGGCATACAGCATGTGTGCCCTAGAAGCTTGGTGCACACCCTAACTCCTGGCCACTCTCTGCATTATAAATAAGACAGTCCATAGGGGGGTGTCCATTACTATCCTGATGGGGATTTTCTTCCCCGATGTCCTTGTCCCTAGGATACAATGACGGTATATCGACTCTTGTGTGGTAATATCCCCTCCTCGGGAACCTGTCGGCAAGATGGGGGAACTTGATCTCGAGAGTCCAGTCAAGAAGTATATGTCCTCTACCTCTACTGTTAGAATATGAGCCCCAACCTCAAATTGTTGCTGCTACGGATTCCACATTCGAGGTATGTGCTCTAGCAACCTCTCATGTGATACCATGCTAGGGGTCCGAAAGAATTTTAGGAGCCCACGGTCTCGTAATGTGGCTATACAACCCACATTCCTTTCAGCGAAAGCGTCATCATTGTCATGTCGTCTTTCTTTCCATATCACCATGATTAATCAGCGAAAACCTGCCAAAAACAATCATAACACATATTAGAGTCACCCTTAATTATTTCAATCCAAATAAATGATTTATTTTTACTTGTGTTGTCGTTTCTAAATATTCACAGACATCACCGCCTGTGCGTCGTTGAAGACAGGCGGTGGTGCCACCTGTGAGCCTTGTTTTAGGTGCGGTTCTAGTGAGGTACCGCATATCCCACAAGGGATAAGAGCGGTGCCCATTTCCATGGTTTTAGGGATTTCCATACAAGCCCAAAACCCCATCAAAACTAAAAATTAAGACTATGAAAAGAAAGAGTAGGGTTTTAATGGTTACCTGGAACTGACGGCGCTCGATTCTGATGGTGGAAACTCCCGATATCAGCAGCTGAAGATCTGACTAGGAAACTGCTCCAAATTCTCTCCACTATTGGTAAATAGTAAAATTATTTGATTTTTCACTATTTACATGACTTATATATACATTTTTGGGTTTGACATGCTATAGTTTTGATCTAAAATCGCTTTTTACTCAAAATTTATCAACCGTAATCCCTTAATGTTAGTTATGAGCGCATTTAACACTTATTTTTTGAGTCAATTGCAGGATAGAAGAACCATAGCAGTAAAGCTTTGGGAGTTTGTTTATGACTTTTTCGTACTACCATAAAATGGAAAAAGTCGATGAGTGTTTGTTATGACACTTTGGTCACACTCTTTAAACCTAGTATCAAAGGTCTGAGTCTATTTTCAATTCTTTCCAGGCTCGTAAAAAGTAACATTGTGTAAAGAAACCTCATGGAGTCCTCTTTAAACTCTTTTTAGGCTCCCTAAATACACAAATATTGTCTAGTGGTACTGGCTTCTTCACGCTCATTAAAGCATTCAAAGAGTCGTCTTTTCGACGGTAGGTTATCTCTTTTTCAGTTTGGAGAGACTATTTACAAAAAAGGAACACTCCAGCGAATCATGACTGGAAGAGTTCTCTAAGGTATGATTTTACACTTTTTTGGGCTTTAGGGACTAAATCATACGAAAAAGGACCCCTTTGGAGTCTTCTTCCATAATCATTCAGACTCTCTAAACATGAACGATACCGATTTTTCTTTCATTGGACTCGTTAAATTAAACATTGAGAGACTCGTTTTGGGGATGAACCCCTCCTCTCTCAGGTTCGTAAAACATATGAGTTTGGACTTGTATTTAGACAAGCTATACCGAATGTTTGTTACCCTCTTTGAACTCGTAAAACTGAAAAGAGGCACTCATCGATCATGATGGGGAAAATGGGAAGGGAATCATTTTGCAAATAAATGGAAATAGTTTGTCGTTACCTTTGAACATGGAACTTTTCTACACAACATGTCAATCAATTGGGTATTCAGCTGATCTCCGTGATGATCCACTTTCATGAGTCATGTCACTCCTTTGATTCTTTCAAAAGAATGCATTGTCCACTGTCGCATCGTGATTTTGTCCCGTTCATTCATGCTACCAAGTATTTTGTCATGCTGCCCGATGTTCAAAGGGAAATTGAAGAAGTTTTTCCTCTGCAGTCAGAACAGCCTCTGTGTTAGTACTTTTGTGTCAGTCCTATGGTTACTACATTCACATCATTCCAGAACTATGTTCCAAGTTTCGTATCATTGATGTGGGACTCATCATGGCCCTCCTTCGATGAGACTATTCCCGTCGACATCATCTCATCATCTGGGAACTAGTCTTAGAAACAAAAACTTAGTACCTTGAGATCTGTATGCCTTAATGACAGATTCTCTCGCTCTCGACATAGGTTCACATCATTGATCTTTGATCGATAGAGTCGACTGGGTGTTCTACATCAGGACATCTATTCACACTCAATAGATTGTACTAGGGTACCTTGGGAATCATTGACATCATTGGTGATTTCCCTCGCACTTGTTAATGGTTCACATCATCGACTGGTAATCAAGTGGTTTCTACCATGTTCGACTTCAGGTCATTTTAATCACATGGATAGAATCGTACTTTGTGGAAGACGAGACAAAGACCCTGGGTATTTGTTTGGCACTCATTTCTTTCCCCAGGTTGCGATGGAGTTTTGTATATCTAGCATGGATCCACATTTGTATGGTCGTAGCTATGCTCAAATTTGCGTCTGTATGACATAGATATACATTGTATGTCTAGTAGCTATGTCCAATTTTGAGTCCTCTATCACATGGATCTACAATGTATTCTAGTAGCCATGCTTGTTTATTCCTCCCATGGATCTGCCTTGTATTCATCTACAGCCATGAGTTGGTTACTTATGTCTATGAGTCACAAGTATTGATGTGCTACAGATGCCTACTGGACAACATGCTCCGATTGAGCTGACATTTTCACCTCGAAGTGACAACTTGTTCTCTCAAAGCTCTCATTTATCGTATCCCTCTAAGACTCATGCTTTGGGGGGCATCCTGTTATACCCAAATTCTGTTACCACCATGTGATAAGACCTTTGACTTAGATATTTTCCCTTAATCCCAGCACTTGGAGTGGAAACCCATGTTGTTTGTCCATGTTACATAAAAATACTTAGCATCGTGCTTTCCCCGTTAACCATGAGCGGAACCTTGCTCACATTACATGTATCTTGTTTTCCATAAGTGGTGCCACTGCTTATGGCCTTTGGTCCATGAGCATTTCTAACCTAAGCCACTCTATCATAAGAGGAGAAAAGTAGTACCCTGGGTAAAATGGGAAAAAGATAAGTTTCTCAAGGCTTCTAGATCATGAGCCTCGTGTCCTCCCTTATCCCTATCATAGTGGGCCAGTTGAGCTCGAGATCCCACATCATAGGATCTTAGAGGACACCTCACCCACAAATCTCTCAACCATCCCTATCCATTGAACCTTATAAATACAAGCTCATGTCCATGGTTGAGGGGGAGAACTATAGAGGTATTGTTATGCTATTGGATTGACCACTTGGCCCAAGCCATTTGAGAGCATAGAGAGAAAAGTTGGAGCTTATGGGGATGAAAGTGTTGGTTTCATGGAGATGCATGTCAACACTAAGGCTTAATTGGTTGTAAACTTCTCTATACATCTTAATGCAAAGCTGATTTCCGTCCCACATTACTGTTGTTTTGATTTCCCATGTAAATGTTGTTACATTCCTTAATCACTAACATGGATCTGTAGATGATGTTTTGGTAGCTTTGATGTGTTTTTATGTTTGATCTAATTGCAGGTACACAGGTTCACTATCGAAGCAACATTCCAGGTGTCTAAAACATCCAGGGAGGGTCTTCATCCTTTTTCGGTCACTCATTTGTTCTAGATCTGAACCATTCAAACCAGAGGAATAGCTTCTGTCCGCAGAAGGTGAAATATTCCTGCTTACCTGACATAAAAAAATTCATTGGTATCTTGCGGCATATACACATTCTCACTTTTCTTTCCTCTATTATATTGAAATCGAAATTTGTTTGCATTTGATTTATGTGTACAAGTGAGATTTGTTAGGTTATGGTCACTTCAAACCCTCTTTAAATTATGAATGGTTGAGGATTGAAAAAACTATATAGATTTGTCTTGTACTAATGCAGTTAAGGTTTAGTACAATGGTTTCCACTCTCTTATGACCACTTTCTCGACCATTGGTTGTAAATATCATGTTGTTGATATGAGATAAATACCTAAACAAGTTTGTAAATAAGTGTAATTATGTGATGTTCCTTACTGAAGAATCCCATCCAAAAAACCTTACTGGTAAATCTCGTTCAGAAAGCTCCTATCGTTTCCTCCATTCAAGAAAGAAACTAAATCAAATCCATTTTCTAGGCCAGTTATAGTAGTGGAAATAAAATCCATGGAGAAACAATGTATATAGATCCGTAGTGAAATATAGGAAGTCATGATGAGTTTAAAAGACTGGGTAAATTCCCCACGGATTGTTATTTTGTTTATTATTTCAAATTTACTAGTAGAATTTTATGCAAACTATTCATATTTTTGGCTCCTTATTTATTGATATTTCTGGCATCAACTCTATTATCCAAATCTTTCCATTTTTATTGAAACCATTACATATAAATCTATAAATTGATCGTATTCCTCTCACAAATGGGAAAAATATTTTGAATAAGATATCGTTGCATTTTAAGAATTTGGTGAAGTTATGTGAATAAATAGAATATTTTTTGGACATGAAGTGTTCTTGTAATATGTGATTTTCATCCCTTATAAAAATAAAAGGGCCTCATTGAACAACACTACACCACACTACATAATCTAAATCACTTGCATGGTAGGATGCTCTTTATCTATATGATACACCAGTGGTTCTTAAAGGGATGCTACATTACCCTTTAACTTCTAGATATAGCTAACTCATGTAACCATACCTTGCTTGGTTATTGGGCGATGCTCATTAACAGGGAAACAACCAACTCACAACATCCATATTGAATATGGTGGTTCATAATATGATTACATATAAAATGAAATTTTGAATTTGATTTTATCTTTGAGATATTTTTTCCATGAAATGATTTTGATTGTTTGTGAACTATATATCAAAATTACCATCTCACGACATCTAAAATGTTATGTGGGAAACCCTCCTGGAACTTTGTCACATTTTCTTAATGCCACTAAACCCTTGGGGATTTACCATATTTGAACACATGACCTCTCAAATTTCCATTGAAACCAATTTTTTAAACCCATTTTATTATATAATTCTTTCTCTTATCATCATACATTTTACTTAATATAAGTTCTGAGAGGATAGAATGAATAAGGGACTTTCAAGTTTGTTGATAACTTTTTTTTAGTGTGTTTAGCTCATAGATGAAAAAAGATACTATTTACAAACTATTCAGCATTTGCAACTTCAGCTAGCTAATCCAAGAGAACAAATCAATTTAGCAAGGAAAACATTTCTCAAGATCAGAGTGACATAAAAGAAAATAAACCATCATATTTAGAAAATAAAGGACATAGCCAACATGGCGTCAATAGAGATATGGCTACAAAGGCTAGTAAAAATGGGAATTTTGTGGTAATGAACCAAGCTAAGGACATAATTATACCAAATGTCATTATATATGGGCTTGTGCTTCTTACTTTTCTTTGTGATATCCCTACAAAGGTAAAAAATAATTTTTAGTTTTTTTTTCATATTACAATATCTTATCTGTCTAACTATGAGGTGACAGTGCAAGTTAAAAATGAATAGTCTGAAATCATCTCTTCAAAATTTGTTGTAATTCTGAAGAGATTTATCTAACCTCCACTCTATGTAACCTAAAATTTGTATCCAAAATGTCTTAGCATGATCTGATGCAATCGGTCTATGTCTTGAGATGTAATCATCATGATCTCTTCATGAATAAAGTTTATCATTTCAGTAACTAACAAAACTTGATAGTATTTTTAGTCTTATTTGAAGTAGAAAATATACATTAAATTGGAGATACAACCTACTTTATGTTTTCCATCATCACTTTCAAATTATTAACAATGGAACAAATTCTACAAGCCAATATTCTACGACAATATATATGCCAACATGTGAAAATGGGAAACTAAAATCTAAAGTTCAGACTAAATGAAATCCAAATGAAACCCTTAAAGAAATAATAGTTGCATATAGAAAATATAAACAGATCAAATGTGAAATAAATATGTAATACTGCATATAGACCTCTAACACCTTCCTTTGCAGGAATACAACGCACAACATCAGGAGCATTGGAAAACCACCCTCTTTGCATCCTTTGCTTGACAACCTAAATTATTTAGTCAAGTTTAATTGAATGGACAACACCAAATAAACTTCCTTCAATGTGGATAATGAATGCTTAATATGATCAAAATTATGTAATAATCATTTTTCTAGACCTATGTTGGCACTTGAATAAGAGAAGTTGTTGCACCTCCAACAACACCTACTAACTGTAAAAAGGATTAAGAATAAATAAGCAACATTTACTACTATCAAACGTGAGGATAGATTGTCAAATTTTCTCATGACACCAAGTTTCTCAAGGAAAAGAGTAAAGATAAAAAATTTAAAAAAAAGAAGCCAGTTTTTCTTATTTCAAGTAGTACGTGTTTAAGAAGATAACATGATTCTTATTCCACTCCTCGTCAATGAAATTAAGGCCATAGATTAATCTGTTAATAATTGTGCTTATAAAGGTTCACTACCCCATCTTAATAAAATTTAAAACAATAATATATTTTAATGAATTTTATGCTTGAATATTATGTGATAAAGCTAGTAGATGTAGATGCACTGCTTCATGCGAATGTTGCTGAGGTCATTTCATATGTTAGAACAACTCGTCTCATTTATTTAATATGTTTTCAAAAGCTCACCCCACCTCAATTTCAACAAGTTATCATGGTATGTATAATGCGCACTAGGTTTCTCCACTTTTATATGGAAGACAAGAGGACTTATGCGATACTCCAAATTTTATGGGAAGTCACCTTAAAGATGAGATTTCTATGAATGGTAACAACTTGTTAATCTAACCTCTTTTGAAAAATATTAGTCATGCCCTAAATAAGTATTATGTATGCATTATGAATTAGCTATAATTACCAATTTAGAACAATAAACTATAAGATATGATCATTAAAACTTAAACACTATGATAATTAGTAATGGTTGTGTTCATTCAATAAATTATTCAAGATTCAATTGACAATACATAGAAGATTCACCATTCAATACAAAGACTCATTCTTCTAGAAATATATAACTAAGGAAGCTCAGAATGTAAAAACCACTGCTCCAAACTAGACCTAAATTGTACCAAGAAAACATTATTTGCTTGCCCCTTGATTTTCAAAATCCTTCCTCTTGGCCAATGCCTTAAGTATCTAGTAGTGATTCAACACAAGTGCCTTTATTGTCATTAGGAAGAGACTCTGGTACATTTATACCCTTTTTCTAAGTTTGCATGGGAATAAACCTCAAACTTGTGTTATCATCTTCTCCCTACACTCATTACCTGGAAATTTGCCCTTCTTGGTGACAAGATCTCATGTGATGTGAGGGTTAAGTTAGGTAGGTCGACTTAAAGGAGGGTTAAGTTATTCTTTTCAAGTATAAATAATTAAAATCCTCATCATTTGTAATCAGGATCATGGGATCAAATAAGATACTTTTTCTCTTTCTTCTTGTGTAATGGGTTAATCAAGTGGTGTGCACCTCCTTTCTAGGCAAGTTCTAGGTTTTTTCAAGGGTAAAGTTGATGCATGAGGTCCCTTTACTATGTTTCAAAGCTTTTATAAGGTGAAAATATTCTTAGGAAGTTAATCTATTACATTTTATTTCTCAATTGTGGCAATATCTCAGAGTCTTTTTCCTTACACTGCCAGAGGCATCCAATTTAGTGGTAAGCTAGGATTTTATGCATAATAGTATAGTCTTGTAAGTGAAGCATCCCTCTTGAAGCGTTTCTCTTGTGTTGTTCCTTGGCATATTTCTTTGCCCTAACTAGGTAAAAGCTAACACAACCTATGGTTTCTTAGTTTTGACCTAGTTCTTATATTGAGTTCCCAATTCTTAGGAGAAACGTTAATCTCGATTTCTTGGTGCTCGAAAGGAACTAGACCTAGACTTTGTTTTTATATTGTTCCTTTTCAGGTCTTGTTTAACAAGAGGTTACCAAATCTTTGGGAATTAAGGTGATATGGGAAAATGGGAATTTAGAAGAAAGTCTACTGGAATAGATTGCAAACAAAGTTGTGAATGTCCATAGGGCCCTACCTTGTGTGTTTATATATGGTATATATATGTCGAGGAATCTTATGATATTTCAAGATCTGTATATGACAACTTTGCAAGTATCACACAAGATCAAAATCACTTATGAAGGAAATAATAAGCCACTAAAGACAAAAAACCAAGGATTCCACAAATTCTAAGCATAGACAAAGAGAAGCCCTAATGATTTTTTAATGGGGAATGTTAGGGGGTACCAAGGTTGTGTGGGGTTGGAGTGATAATATTTATTGATACCTCACATTATTTTTGTCTATGACATGTTGCTAGTAATGGGACTGAAAACAAGGTATATAAATCTACACTATATGGAGACTTATGAACACAACACATGACAAATGATTAACCCTTCACAAGTTTAGATGAATCAAATCGTGTGATAGAGTGGGTCAACCATAATCATCATATTAGAAATTCTGACCTAAAACTTATTATGAATAAGATTGTAGAGCTAAAATCACATTTTCATGATAGTTCCTTTACATGTGTATATAGAGAATTCAACACAAAAGTTGACAACTTATCCAAGGATGTTCCACTCTTGCAAGAGGGTATCTTTACTAACCAATTATTCAAGGGAGGCTTCTCCTACCAACTTCTAAATCTAGCTGAAGTTTATCATGTAATTTGGATGCATATGATACCGAGAACTTTTTTTAGGGAAAGATTTAGAAAAATTGTTGTGTTCGAACTTGGAAGACCATAATATGTTAGAACACAAAGTGTACTTGCAAACACTAAAAGGGTTAGTTTCATTTTTTAAACATTACCTCTTTAGACATAAAATGTATATTTGTTTTCAAACTTTGAAATATCAATATAATGATTTCTTTCTTGGGGGGGAATGTGCAAATAATAATAATACTTACAGATTAATGAGAAAGCATGTAGTATTAATCGAAGTTCAAATTGGTCAAATGCCAAATTTTCCCTTCTATGTAAAGAGTAATTATTCATAGAGCTAAACAAAAGAATGTAAATCATATTTTGTTGTAAACCATAGGAAAAAATATTGTATTTTGAAACGTTAGTTGCACATTTCGTTGTATAAAAATCTAAAACAAATTTATTATCTCTTGGCAAAAAAAAGCTTTGCATATTTATCAAACAAATCACAATTTCTGACTAAGATTCAAAAGCATGACTTTCCTCTCAATTCTTAATGTGGAAAATCCAAACTAACAATGAGGATTTAATGGCATTTAAAATATAGTATGTTTCCTTAATGCCTGAAACTATGCAAACAAATGCTAAAGATTTTAGACATGCTTATCACTACATCATCAATATTAATTGGATTTGATGCTCAACATTTACTCTTTTGGTTTCTTAAATTGACTTCCATATATTTAGGGTTCTTCTTGTGCTTGAGCACATCCCTTGCCTAAGGAGCTAAATGGGAGAAGTTGTTGACCACCTTCATCTTATGTTTCTTCTTCACACCACCTTCATTATCAATTTTATTCCAATTATATGCTCACCTTCATATTATGCTCAAGAACATGAAGAATCCTAAATATATGGAAGTGAATTTAAGAAATTGGGAATCTTGGAGCGAGTTTGGGGCCAATGTCTTATGAAAACATTCAAAACCCTTATTACAAAGGAAGAGGTTTTTACGTTATATGAAGTAGAGTTTTGGGTTAAAAGGCTCATCAAAGGGAAAGCTAAGGATTCCTTAATCTATGGAAGTGTGGATTCCCTAACCCCCACTAGATTCCAACTTATGACCACCTAGCAAGAAACACATGCTCTTCACATTAGGCCCACTCAAGAAGCCTCAAATTTGTTGTCAATGTTTCTATGTGATTGGGTCTATTAATGAATGGATAAGGAAAATGAGATAATGGATTATTCTCATGATTCCCTTGACGGTGTGGGTGAAATTCCATCTTTTACTCATAAGAGGAAATCTTTGTCTTAAGGAGAGATATATATAGAGATGGACAGACATTTTGATTCATGAGCTATGAAACTAGAACTACAAACCTGTAATACCATTCTCGTTTATCCCCTTGACATGTTATTATTATTTTGTGGCATGACAGTAAGGCACGAGGTGAATCTTGTCTTAGAATCAGTTCATTTTAGGGAACAAATCAATGTTAATGGTGATTGATGGCTAAGGAGGGAAGGTAAGGTTGACATAAAAGGTTTATAATTTCTATAAAATGTGGAAAATGGTGACATGTATCAGCAAAACATGGGATAAGTCGAGATTGTAAAAATTGAAATCCTAGGTCAATAAAGTGCTTATGTTCAAACTTTGGATATGTGCACTATGTTGGTTATTGTAAGGAAAAATTATGGACAAAATTTGGATATCAATCATTTAGTTGGAGCATTTTCCTTATGTGGAATAGGTGGTGGACATTGGTTAGTGGAAGGAGGCAATTGGAAAATGGATGCAACTTTAAATGATCGAGCAAATAGAATTTTCTTTGCATCTCCACAAAGAATTTGCTTCAATTTCATTGAAGGGAACAAGTATGAAGTAAACTCTAGTTATAAGCAAGTTCATTATTATGAAGTTATGGTTTTAGATATACGTATGGATGAGATTAAAATCATATATGACTTTATACCACCATCTCAATTCCATAGCGACTTCTTCACTACACTTATACAAAATTTTCCAAGGGTTCCTTAAATATGATATAGTTTGGGCTTCCGTCTACTTCCAACCTCCCTAATATAATAAGCACTCTAGAAGTACCAGATTCACCATTTTCATGTATATCTATATTGAAGGACAATGGCATCATCAAAGGTAATTTCATGTCTTTGCTTTTTGATAGAAAAAATTTCACTGAGCTTAGTGAATGTTTAGATGACTCCTACTTGAATAATAATGAATTTATTCATAAGCTCGCAATTCAAAATGAGCAACTTCTTGAAAAGTTGCAAGACACTTGTTTTTCCTCCTATGTTTCAGATTGTCAAATGCTAGATTGTTTGGAGGATTCTCATGACATGGTGGATCATGAGAAATTTGGAAATTTGAATGTACTTGATGAATTTGAAGATGTACTTGAAGAGATACAAACACTTGATGTGGTTGAAGAGGAACTTGAATTGTCTCTTGATGAAGGGTATGCAATTTTTAAAGAAGAACATGATTCCTCTACATTGGAACCAATCTATGACAAAGGATTCACACTCTTGAAGGAGCTGCATAATCCTACCCCTATGGATACTTCACATTATGACAATTTTTCACTTACTGATCATTTAGGTGAGTTGGTTCTTTCCCCTACATCCTGCACTTCTAAATTTTGCAGCAGTCATCTTAATGAAGTATGGATGAAAGGTTTCTTTTTGATGGTGCCACATAAAGAGCATGGACATTATATTTCTACTTGTGATGATGTAATTATTAGAGAACCATATTATTTACATTTACAGAAGAATCCTTGTTTACATTATGATTATACACATCTACATGGGTGCACCTATGATATTCACTTGAGTCACTTGGAGACTCATGATTTTCCTTGCTCCTTTCCTAGTCTATTTGGAGTTGGAGGAAATTCATCCCATACTTGGGTGAAGAGATATGTGATTGAAGAACATTCTTATTGGAAGAAAAATACTTTGTTATTTCATGATGATATACATATCCATGGGTGTATTGATGAGACTTCTTTGATCCACTTGAAGTCTTCATGTTTTCTTTGCTCATTGTTTGGTTCAGATTTTGGTGGAGGTTCTTCATTCACTCCTTGGATGAAAGAACACGTGGCTGATTATATTGATGCACATTATATATCTTTGGAGCAACATAATGGGACATGGGATCCTCACATATGTCATTGGAGAATATTTTATTGGTCACTTGAATCTTGTATGCACTTGGAAAATGGTAGTCGACTCATCTCAATATGGGAGATGGATTCCCCACTTAATAAGGTGATGTTAATCAGAGTAGTGCAGTAGAAAGCATGGTGGTTCCCCTCTGAAATATTCATGGTATCTCAAAGACTCAAAGTGGGTAGCTTATTAGCTTAGTGGTAGATTTTGGGAGGTCACAAAACATATATGAGCATGATATTTAAGTTATATTATCATTCATGTGCCTTCAGAGAAAATTTTAAAGCATTTGGGTCAATTTGGAGGTCTAGACATCAAAACTACTCAAGAGCCAAGAAAGTGAAAAAATTGGAAAATTGGGCATTTTAATAAAATTCCAAAAAGGGGACATTACATAAAATATTTTGGCACTTAAGGTGACACAACTGATCTTAGACTCTAGATAATTTCTAAATGGAAATTGAGAGTCGAAGGTGAATCATGGCGTATGATATTGACCTTTGTTTGATCAAGTATGAGAAAATCTAGAACTAAGGGAAAGAACAAAACATTAATGGCAGCCATAAGTGGTTTTCCTTTGGCTCATGGATCCTTTCCCATTAATGACATCCAAATGATTTTCCTCCCAATTTGTTGGAAGTTGAACTGACACATGAAATCACTGAAAAAGAGTGCTAAGGCTCAAATCACAAATGAATGGGGCCTATATCCTTGTGAACTAAGAAACTGGATTATTCGAGTTTTGATTGATGAATAAAATGTGAGGAAGGCAAGATCAATCATATTTTCCCTGAGTAATTTTTCAAAATGTACATGCAACAAAGTTGTGTTTCCGATACTAATTATAATTTTTTGGTACAACTTACCTTGATTTGTGGAGCTTGGCACTGACTTATTTTTCTTTACCTTTCAAAAAATCTTTCATCATACTACAAATATTTTCTTGTTGCAATAAATTCATGTTAGGACCCATCAAATAAATATTTGCATGTTTATGAAAATAACAAAACGAAGCTAAAAAAATACAGCTTGAGTAGTTTGTCTCAATGAATAAAAACAACAATAATAATGAACATTTTACGGTTGATGAACATTTTTAATTTAACATTGTAAATTATAATAATATTCAATTAAAATAATTGGTAATAAGAGATCACCTAAGGAAACATGGAGAACCACAACACTATGTATATAAGGCCATCAATCACATCAAAAGGCCAATTTTTCCTATGAAACATGAAAATGTTTCCCAAGGATATATGTAACAAGTTCCGGATGGACAACACAATTATATATATGTAGTCTGAGAATGGATGGATGTTGTCTAAATACTTCAAAATCAAACTGATCTTTGACATACAACAATGATTGCAGTTTGAAAGTTCTAAGAGTGGTTTCGGTAGCAATGAGGGCGATGGCGTAGGCGGTCTGCTTGCTGGTACGGATGGACATGACCTCTAGCTATGGCTAGGGGTCTGCCCTAGCTTTTGGATCACGCTTACCTTTTGATAGGCTTGCCTCTGATCTGTGTGGATGACCGTGTTGGAGTTGCTGGTTTAGGGTGCTTTCAAACTGTGACGGTGGATTGTTATGGTTTTAAGATCTGTAGCTGACTGAGGGTTTCTTGACTGTAACGGTTTACATCCTTGGATTAATGGAGGCTTTGGACGTGGTAGATTATTCCAGTGACAGATTGGAAAGCTCTGACATATGGGAGATGCCAGGTGGAAGTTTCTTGGAGCAGCTGGTGGATTTCCCAAGACCGGACCAAGATTTTGTGGGAGCAGAAGTGCTTATGGAGGTGGAGGCTGTTACGTCCCCATCTGACTTTCTAGTTCTTTCACTGGAGCTATTAACGGCAGACCCATTGGTGAAGTCATTTTCTCAGCGGCCGAAAGTTTTGTTGGGGTCTTCGAGCCGAAGGGATTCGGATTTATTCTTCAACCGGAAGCTAGGTTTTCCGGTACCAAACTTTCAAGAAGGGTTCGAGGTTGTGAAGGGTGATGTAGAGGTGCCAACAGAAGGGGAGGCTGGACAGGTTTTACAAGGAAAGGTTTCGAGCAGAGAAACTTCAGAGGATGAGTGGAGGACGCCTTTGGCTGTAGCTGAACAGAGAGGTTTTGAGTCACCGCGAAGGGACCTTTCTGGTGATGGTTCAAGGGATCCGGGTGAATGTGATGGGAGGAGAGTGCATAATGGTTCAGCAAAGAGGCGACGAAAGAACTGGATAAAAAGGAAATTGATCCGAAATTATGCGGTTGGTGAAGATATTGCATGGGATAGCGTGATGAATATGGCAAAGTGCACCTTGGTTGGGAGAGCCGTGGGCAGAAATTTTGCACAAAATACTGTCCAGGACTGGGCCGCGGCGTTATGGGGCACACAACTTGGATATGTGCCAGTGGTAGAGGTGCTGAATAGAGGCTGGTTTGCGGTCAATCTGGAGAAAGAGGAGGACTTAAGATGGATTCAGTCCAAATGTTGGCATATTGATCACTCCCCTGTCCTCCTGAAGCCATGGAGTCCTCTGTTCGATGCCAGCAAAGAAAGGGTGGATGTATTACCAATATGGGTAAGATTACCTACGCTCCCATTGCACTTTTGGGATATGTATCATTTCAGAAGAATAGGTGATATCCTTGGGTCTTTCCTAGAGGCAGACCTTTCCTTCATTGAAACCAAGGTGAAAAAGGTAGCCAGGATTTTGGTAAATATTAATCTAAGGGAGGGTCTGGCAGAATCGATTAACTTGGACTGGGGACCGGTGATCATTCCCCAAATTCTGGATTACGAAAATGTTCCATTCTGATGCAGACGTTGTCATGTTTATGGTCATCTGGTTTCATCCTGTACTTTGCCAGGGAGGACACCGAAAGGTAGTAGAAGAAATGGTACTGGGGCTAAGCGCAAAGGCCCTTCGGAGAAGATTGAAGCCTCCTCGGGTTAGGCCCAGAACTCTGCGGATGACATTGGAAGCGACCCGTCCTCAGAAGACTTGATATTTCCTGATGAATTGATGGACGAAGGTATTAGAGATATGCCAGCTCAGGTCCCTTCACCGATTCATGGTTCAGCTTCAGGGGATCCCTTTGATCCTGGTACTGCTACTCTTTCCCTTCTGTCAAATGTTAATTTGTTTTTGAATAATGTCTCCTTTCTTGGGTACGATTGGATTGAAGGCCTGAGGAATCTCTCCCTCTCGGGACAGAATGGAATTCCTTTGTCTATCCCTGTACACCATGTCAATGTTGATGCTATTCCGGGGATGGGTACACATGCTGCTCTTGCTTCTTTGGCCATCGAACCTGTTTCCCTTTCTAACATGGCTGAACATTCCCCTCTTGACCTGGAACCAGACCCTGCTTCTCACGTTGAGGAGACTTGCCCCTCCCCTTCAGACCCTTTGGATACGGGATATTTTTTAAGATCTAGCCAGAAGCCATCGCTTGGGCTGGGTAAAAATATTGCGCCGGTGAGAAGAGGTCGGGGTAGAAAGACAAATATTTTCAAGGCTCAATCTAGAGCCAAGGAGGACCTCTTGGGAGGAAAACAAATTTCAATTGAAAAGGCCCTTAGAGCGGAGCAGGCCAAGAAGAAAGGTTGTTTATGAAGATCATGTCTTTTAATTGCAGGGGGCTGGCTGGGCCTGGCAAGAAATCAGCCTTCATCAAGGTGCTTACTCTTGAACACCCGGATGTGATTTTGCTACAAGAGACTATGGGAGAAGGGGAGGTGATACGGGAGAGGTTGGAAATTTGGTTACCTGGGTGGTCTTTTGTGACTGTGGATGCTAGAGGACGTTCTGGGGGCTTGGCGGTGGGTTGGAAAAGTTGTTGGGTTAAGTTGATTAATTCCTGGGGTACAGAGGCTGTGCTGGGTATTGAAGTCTTTTCTGAAGAATTGGGGATTCCCCTTTCTGTGGTCAATGTCTATGGACCATATCTTAATAGAGCCCCCTTCTGGGACTCTCTTCTTCAAAATGCCCTAGTGAATGGAGATTCGGTAGTGCTGGGTGGAGATTTAAATTTTTCGATGGGGCACAATGAGATCTGGGGGCCTCATGCCCAAGTGGATTATTTGGCGGGATTTTTTGCTCAGAAATTGATGGAGAAGGGGTTGCTGGATATTGAGCCTGCCAAGCTCAAATCGACCTGGAGAAACAACCAGAGTGGGGATGCGAGGATGGCGAAACGAATTGATCATTTTTTGGTAGCAGAGCAGCTGGTGGACAGATTTTTCTTAGTTAGACAGTGGGTGGGCAGTGGGGGCCTGTCCAACCATTTTCCTATTTTCTTCGAAATCAAAAAGGGGCCCTTCAATCCTCCGAGTCCTTTAAAATTTAATAAGTCATGGCTTCAGGATGAGTCTTTCAAAAACCTATTCCTCTCTCATTGGAACCCTATCAGGGGGGGAAATGATAGATCGACTGCTATCCAGTTTGCAGACAACATCAAAAGACTCAAAGTGCATATCAAGGAATGGGCAGTAGCAAACAGAATCAGAGACGAAGTGGAATTGAAGAATGTTGAAGCAGAACTTCTGATGATTTATGAGGGAGAAGGAGGTGGTTTTCTAACACAAGAGTCCAAGGAGACACTGACTAGGTTGGAGGGTAGACGTAACACTCTGCTGTTAGAAAAGGAGGAAGCATGGAGACTTAAAAGCAGGGCCATATGGTTGGAGTGCGGGGATGAAAACACAAAGTTTTTTCATGCTTACGCGCGAGGAAGGAAGGTGGAAAACACTATTTGGAGTCTGCAGGATGAGGAGGGTACTCATGTATCCTTTGAAGATAAGGCCAGTTGCGGGGTCAGACACTTTCAGCATTTGTTCAAAGCTCCTCCGCAGGCTTCCATAGAAGAGGTAATTAGAACGGCTCTGATGTTTCCTCGTTTTGTGGATGTGGAAGGCAACAGCAAACTTATGAAGGAAGTATCGAAAGAAGAGCTCAAGGAGGTTTTGGGCAGTTTTCAGAAAGATAAAAGCCCAGGACCTGATGGATGGACGATCGAATTTTTTCTGGATCTTTTTGAGATTCTGGGGAGGGACCTCTTGCAGGTTGTAGAAGACTCAAGGTCGGCTGGGTGGATCCCGGCTAGATTCAACACTACTTTCATAGCTCTCATCCCAAAGGATGATAATGCAACCTCCCTCAACGACTTCAGGCCTATATCTCTGTGCAACTGCATCTATAAGATTATCTCAAAAGTAATTGCTCAGAGACTGAAAGCTATACTTTTAGCGCAAGTCTCTGCTGAACAGTTTGGCCTCCTGGAAAGTCATCATATCCATGAGGCAATAGGGGTAGCGCAGGAAGGCCTTCATAGCTTAAAGACCAGAATATTGAAGGGGTATATTCTAAAAATTGACCTTTCTAAGGCATATGACAGAGTTAGCTGGATTTATATAAGGTTTCTTTTAACCCACCTGGGTTTCAGCATCAGTTTCATTCGCTGGATTATGTCTTATATAACTACTGTTTCTTTCTCGGTGCTGATCAATGGAGCAGCCTCTCCCTTTTTTCATGCAGAAGGATTAAGACAAGGGTGCCCATTGTCTCCGCTCCTTTTTCTTCTGGTGGCTGAGGGTCTCAACAGGGCTATTAGGGCAGCAAGAGATGAAGGTCATTTCTCAGGGATAAAAGTAGCTCCAAACTGCAGTATTACTCATCTACTCTTTGCGGATGATGTACTGATCTTCTGCTCTGGTGATAGAAGAGAAACTCGAGTTCTAAAGGCGATTTTGGAACTTTACACCAAAGCTACAGGTATGGAAATAAATTTTGGTAAATCTACATTGACTACACACCTGTTAAGACCGGAAGAGGTGGCTGAAATAACAAGGAAATTTCCCATTAATACTGCTGGACTAGAGGCAGGACTCAAATACCTTGGATTCCCGCTGAAAGCAAACTTCTATAGGAAACAGGATTGGTTCTGGCTGGTTGGGAAGGTTGAGAAACGTTTAATGGTTTGGAGCCACAAATGGATTTCTAGAGCTGGAAGGTTAGTCCTGGTAAAAGCTGTTTTGGAGGCAATCCCAGTTTATTGGATGTCCCTTTCCTGGATTCCGAAAGGAATTCTTGAAAGGATAAGGAAGATCTGCTTCAGATTTATTTGGAGTGGAAAAAAGGAAGAACAGACTACACCCTGGGTTAATTGGAAAAGGATTGCAAAACCAAAAGGTCTAGGAGGTTGGGGTCTAAAGGACATCTTTTTATTCTCTAAAGCCTTGGCTGCTAAGGGAGGTTGGAGGTTGGTGAAAACTAGCAGTCTGTGGACTCGAGTGATAAAGCAGAAATACATTCCACATGAGAGTTTATTAGACTGGATCAGAAATCCCAGGAAAACACACTCTGGTGGATCAGTGATTTGGAAAGCGCTTGTCAATTCTTTCTCCTTGATCGAAAACAATTTAGCGTGGGATGTTGGGAATGGGGAAAATTTTTTGATCGGTAGGGATCCTTGGATGGGTAGCTCACAACAGCACTCAATCCCTCCTGATGTTATTGAGGAACTTGGACTTGTTGGGATCACTACTCTGAACCAGCTAGCTATTCCAAGGCCTGATGAACCCTAGACTCAAATTTGGAGAAGGGCCAATTCTTTAGGGCTAGGAGAAAGGGGAACTGGCTTGCTGGAGATTTACATTAGGGAGCTGGTTTGGGCACATATTGTACTCTCAGAACAAGAAGATACACTGGTATGGGATGCAAATCCTGGGGGTGCATATTCTCCAAAGGCTGGGTATTTATCTTTAAGTGTAGGGGTGGATCAAAGGGATGAAATCTGGTGGTGGAAGCCTTTGTGGAAGCTAAAGTGTCCTGCTAAAAACAAACTATTTATGTGGTGCGTTCTAAATAACAAAGTTCCTACTTGGGACGTGCTACAGAAGCGTTCCTTTCAAGGGTCGGGCTGGTGTGTCTTCTGTAAAAGGGAAATGGAAACCACTTACCATCTGTTCTTATCTTGTTGTTTCTCTAATGAAGTTTGGAAGGAAGTCTCTACGGTGGTCGGGTTCAATTTCCAGTGGGAAGGGGATTCAATTGGGATTGCTTGGGATTCCTGGTGGAGGAGGACACCTCAAAAACAACTTAAAATGTTGCCTATGTTGGTTATCTGGGGAATTTGGATTGCACGTAACAAGGCAATCTTCAAGGAGTTACCAAGTACACCGGCCATAACCGGGGCGATGGCTGTGGGTTTCTATAATTCTTTTCCTGTCCACTTACAAGCTGCAAGAGAATGAAGGCTGTTAGAAGTGGTTATTGACAGGTCTTCCCCGTGGGCCTTCTTTGATGGGGCAGCACAGAACAATATGTGCGGTGGAGGAGTTGTTCTTCACTTATCTGAAAACCATTTTTATGTTATGTCTATGGGACTCGGGGGGGGCACCAATAATTATGCTGAGTTAAAAAGCCTTAAACTTCTTCTGATGTTCGCCTTAGAAAAAGGCTGTACTGCTTTAAATATCCTGGGAGACTCAATGAATGTCATAAACTGGATCAATCATACCCAAGAGTGCAGGCACATGAGACTAGCACATGTTATTTATTCTATTCGACAGCTTCTTCAACGACTTAATGCTTTCACTTGCAGGCATGTATACCGAGAAAACAACAAGGAAGCGGACAAAGCTTCCAAGGAAGGGCTGCGGCTGGCAGAAGGTATCTGGATGGTGAAAGAAACAGTAAATGGCAGACAGCAGGCCTTTTATCACAGGCCGTTCATAGAACTTTTTTGAAACTTGACAGAACTCGTGGAATGAATGCGGCTGTTGTTTTCTTCAGATTTCAACTCGTGTTTTTACTTTAGATCTTTTAATGTAACCGATATGGATATATCGTTATGAACTTATCTTTTTTTATTTGCATTACAGTATGCATCTTATTGTCTTATTTTTCAGTAGGCTCAGCTGTAACATGTAATGAACCAGACTGTGTAAAACAGAACTGATATATTTTCGATAATATTTTTGAAGTTTTTTCTAAACAGAACTATGATTATGATCATATTCACATAGAAAAGCATCTACATATGCTCTTGTAGAACTCCTCTATCAGGAGACATTTCAGTCTCTCCCTTTGAACCAGTTATTGGTCAACAGGAAGTCGCTCTTCAGTGAACTCTAAGAATGTAATTTTGATTTCGATAGATGAATGAAATTATGCTTTTTTTCCTTGGAAAAAAAAATATGTAACAAGTTCCAATAGATGAGTCAAATAGAAATAGTCAAATTTAAACACTACAATTATAGAAGTAACTATTTTTAATGTATAATTCATTACCATTCATTGAGCTATTGTCAGTTTCGAGAATAATTTAATATCCTCTACTAAACAAGACCAACCACGTGAAGGTGGGAGCTCTTATGGCCCCTCCCCCCCTCACATCACTCTCAATTCCCCAAACCTAATGCATCTACTTGTAAATAAAAATTTAGTGCAAATTCATTCATTCAATAACTGAAATAAACTTTCATTAAACCATTCATTCATTCAATAGCTGAAAAAACATTCATCAAACCGTCCATTCATTCAATAGCCGCTAAAACCATTCATTCATTAAATAGCAAAAAAAACCATGCACGACATTGTATTATAAAAATGAATTATTCAAAATTTCTTCAGTCACTTCTTTTTTACTTTTCTTCTCTTTACAAAATGAGCAAGAAGCACATCTTCTGTGATTTGTTGTTCGGTTCCTGGTGCTTCATCAACTTGTCTTGATGTCTCCCTAGTAGATTGCTCACCACGTGGATCCTGTGAAAAGGGGCTCAAAATTGCTGCAATAATGTGAAATGGTTGCATTGATTTTTTATTATTATTACAAGTATTTCATTTAAAAAAACATTACAAAGGTGTTTTTTTTACCTGGCATGGGAACATCATGTTCTTCATTATCCTATCCAAAATCAACTTGTACAATGTGACCATCTACATTCTCTCCAGTTGAAATATGGAGAATTACAGTTAATGTTCACGATCTGCAATTATGTATACAAAACAGTAGCATATTAATAAATTTATTACCAGGAATCGAAATGTTATATTCAACTAGTTGGTGTACATCATCGACATTAAGGGGATCATTTATTTACTGCTCAAAATAGAATAAATATTTTATGTTAAATATTTATAACGAATAGATTGCACGACAATTAATAAATTTTCATTAAACTATATAGTTTTTATATACCTGTGCACCAGATGGATCACTAGAATACCGTGTATGCCCATACAAGTTTCTTCAGTGTTCAACAACAACTTCAAAGCCGTGTTGGAATCCAAGCTTCAAGTCTTCATGAGTGGGAACTTATTTGAATCGGTCGACCTGCATATTTTCATAACGTCACTAATTTTACATTTTGCACCAAATTAAAACAAAAATAATTTTCTATTTATTATTTGGATGCAGTGTCGAGTTTTCAATACTTACAGATCATGCCGCCAAATTCGAATCACCACCATGCCCAAGCTTGTGTTGACCAATTTTATGTAGTCTTTCCTTTGTGTCCTTTGATGTGTCTGAAAGCCTAATCAAGTGTTTAATTACGTTAGATGTTCCTAATTTGATATAAAAATTAATAATAATAAGGATTGTCATTACATTGTGTAAAGTATTGCATACCTCCTTGTGCCTAGTGGTATCTTTCATGCTTTTCACAAAGCCCTCTCTTTTCCACCTTCCACTAGGGATTTCCACTCCCTTGATGGAATCATTGAAGGATGCTCATACCTAGGGTTCTTTTCTAAGTGAACCCTATATTGGTCTCGGACAATATTCATATGTTGTCCAACCTTCTTTAGGACCTTCGTTGTATCGAAGGTATCTTTTTTGAATAGGCCAACCAACCAATTACTCAAATCATCCTTAAAATATTTTGTCTGTCTGTCCCACCTTGTGTGGATGGTGGGCCCAAAGATATCCAAGATCAAATCATTTATATTTTTATAAAAAACATCATTTCCTGCAAAACAATCATGCCATCATTACTTTAAAAAACATTTTTATTGGTATATTACAATCAAACTATAAAAACTAAATTGAACAGTCTATAATTACCTGGAATCTTCTCTATATTTATTGGAACGAGTTCCTCGTTCACAAAAAAATTTGTCACTATTGAAGCCATGCTAGTGACATGAGAAGATACAGCAAATGTTGCTTCATCATCAGCACTAGTATCAAACTCTTCCTCCACCCCTTCTTCTGCACGATCTGGTGTGCGTCGGTCAGTAGTGGATGCACTCTCTGCTGGCCTTGACGGTGTTGCAGAAGGTGTTTTCGACTATTCAGTCGAAAACACGGGTGCAGTATGTGGTGTATATGGAGTGGTTTGCTCACTGGGCCCAACACCACCTTCACCACTAGTGTGTGGTCACAGAAAATCCTGTAAATACAAACCATTCAGTTGTAATTTCACTATCATATAACATTAAAAATTATAAAGTTCTAAATGAATTCATATTATGATTCCGCAATTTACTTTCAAGGCCTAATATCTCTGCATCAACACTTGAAACTTTTCTTTGATCTTGTCTGTCTGCGGAATTATGAATAGTAGACGAAGCATATCCGCATGAATTTTTTTCAAGGTATTCTCTAGCAGCTTCACTGGGTCTATAGAAGAGCCAATGTCAGCATCATTCAACAACTCGTTGACATCAAAATCTATGGACTGTTGTGTTACTATTTCATAAACCAAATCATTTATCTGCAACAAAAATATATAAAACATTCCTTAATTGTTGTAGCAATAGTCTGAGCAAAAAATTATATTAGAAAAAAATATCTATCATTATAGATTCCTAGAATTACATCTAGGTTTACCTGATGTCGAGACGACGGTGTGGTCTGATCAATAGCTAGGAACTTTCCCCGATCATCCACCTACAAATAAAAGTAGACAACATTATCATAATGAACGCAATTATAAAAACGAAAAAAATACATAAAAAAACATTATGCTACATCCTATATGTGTACAATTTTGAAGTATTTAAATTGTAGAACTACATCCAGTTTAACATGTTACCCTGAGGCTACAGTCGTCTGATCAACAGCTGGTTGGCTTCCCCGATCAACACTTTGCATGACTCATATAGATAATATTATATATAAAAAACTAATATACTATTGAAAAACCATAACAATAGAACTGTTTGTACATATTAAATTTATATAATGGCATCGATGTATACCTGCCGCCTCGAGTCAAGTCTAGTAACATATGTTGTGAGGGAGGTAGCCCTGACAGAACCCTACAGAAAACACATACTAAAAATTACCTAACGAGACCAAAATACTCACTAAAAAAATTTAATAACATAACATTTTCATGTATACCTGTTGCCCCGAGGATGGTGTACTCCTCTCACCAGTTGTTGGGGTGATGCACCCCTGATCACCTCCCTGTGAAGTCAATATAGGAAATTTAATCAAAAATTATAATTGTCTTCTAACAAAAAAATTTGAGAGATGTTAAAATAATTAATAAAAGGTTGGGTAAATTGTTGTATATGGCACATCCATACTAACCATGTTTGTATCTACTCGATTCAAATTGTAATTAATAAGTAGCTCTTCCCCAGTGGCTATTGATTTAACGACACATACAAAGACACGCTTTCCTTCACCCCCCTCAATATTCATTTGGGTTTCTTAAGTGTAGACCCTGGTTGTGTACTGTTTATAAACCCCACAATATTCCCAGTTGTCTTTGGCCTTCCGTCAATGTACAATGTTGCTCCTTTATTTTGATGTTTGTCTTTCAGTTGTAAATAATTTTCTAAAAACCCATATCTACGCATACTTTTTGTATATTGGACCAGGAGCATACAATCATTGTAGTTGTAAGAGGGCCCAACATATTCCATCAATTTTGTACATCTGTCATAACTGACCTCTATTCCATCCATGCAAAACAACCCCAATCCATGTAATAATGACGGTGCAATTCTATATATCATCTGATTCACACAAAAATCAGTGTTGACTTGAGGAAGATCCCTAGGTATCCATTGTTTCACTAGATTTTTGTACCTTTAGGGAACCTCGATGTCTCCTATTTTCTCATCATCATAGGAACATGACCCCCCTCCTGCGAAAAAAAATTCCATACGTTTATTGAATTTTCTTCTAATATTCTGACATCTAGTTGATCTAGCCCTTGTAGACCTACTGGATGTATCACTTTTCTCTAACATTCCTAAATTCCCCTCGCTCAAGGAATACAGGCTTGACAAATATCTGTTTGGTTCTACCTGCACCATGGATGGAAAAAACTTGGCAAATAAGAGCAAAATACCAACAAAAACTTGGATAGACTTATAAGCATGACATAATAGTGATATCATTATCTTGAATAACATCAATAATTCCCTAGTATAACAGTTCATCGCATAGTCCTTTAACAAGAGATAGATATCAAGTGGTTCGATAAGTAATGCTTCAGCAAATTTATCTCAAAATACAAACTAAGTTTTTGACAAAATTTGTAGATGTAGCCTTTTAATTTATTATGTTTCCTCACCAAAAATATTAAAGACCCAGTTTATGGATCTCAATATATATAATAAAATCATTTTCTAAGATTTGGTAACTTTTTTTCAGAATAAAAATAGGTGTTCCTTGATTTCAATAGTGAATCAAAGGTAACTTGTACATAGTCCTGACAATAAGTCATTTGAGACGCAAGTGGAGATAAGTATCAAAAAATTTCCCAAGGGGAGAGATGGAACCCACAATACCAAGATGACCGAAGTAGAAATACCATAGAGAGAACATAAGGATCCCAAACAACTTATCCAAGGAGGCATCGAGGGTGGATAAAACACACCCCTGGGGAATGAAAACAAAATTTGTATCCCCAGCTAAAACAAGAAAGATGCTAATGTATCCCATAGTCGAAAGAACCAAAAAAGACTATTTCAAATAAATCAAAAATCTCTTAAAAGAGTTGTATCATTCCTTCCTCAAAGATTTATCCTTCTAAAAGTTACAAGAAGGAGAGGAGGCCAGCCTTCAAATTCAATGCTTCCTTGGATAAATGGTATGCACTCATATTGTGCTCCTTGTAGACCTACCTAAAGTCATATAACCCATGAAGTGAATTTGTTGGTAGTATAGCATATATGTCAGATTTAATGGATATCTGACGACAATTTTCACTACATAGATATTGGAAATCCGAGGAAGTCTCATTCATAGAGGTTGAAATTTCCATATGAAACATGGACTTGCAGCTGGCCCCAACAACTTATTTGTGTCTTGGGGAAAATTGAATCTTGATTGGTGGCATGATATGCCATCATCTTCATTTTTTTTCCATGGCCCCATTGATGAATTTTCTATTTTTAAATTACTCAAGAAAAGGGGACATTAATTATCCCAATAGTTTTTAATGTTGTTTACCCCCATGTCCAAAGCAGATATGTACTTGCAGAATTGGCACAAGATGAATGCTCTTCCACGGTATGATGCATGGATTGAGAAATAATTGTCTTAATAACAATAATTTGTGTAGCATACATTCATCAAACCTTCAGTTGTTCAAGGGGATTTTGTGTTGTCTTTGTTAATATTGTGTTTTAAAAGCGAAGTTCCTGAATCCTAACAGTCATATATTTTTCTGTCAAGGAGGAGGAAAAGGAAAGGATTTTTGAAGCAAAATGATGAAAAATTGAGGTATGCAATTATTAATTATCATTCTAGTTTGTGATGGTATTTCCAGATATTAGATTTTTATTGCACACTCGATCTTTTAGGAAAATAAAGACTAGTCTTGATTTTAGTTAGGCACTCTTTAGAAGTTGGATGAATTATACTGAATAATGAACATACTAAGAAATGAAATAAAATGAGACTTTGTGATCCATTTGGAAATGGGTTAAATTTTCTTTTAACATCAAAATTTTTAGTTGTGGATCCAATCTACAATCTATTGCAGTTTATAATTCTAATAGATCCACAAAGTTTACAATTAGATTTGGAGGATGAAGAGATCTGCATTGCTCGTAACCTCCCTTTCTACCCTAGCCACCATTTCCTACTTTTACTTGCATATAATGAAGGCCATGGAAGTGTCCCCTATTCTTGAAGTAGGATCCTAGTTCTTCATATCCACCAAAACTAGCAACAAAGTATGCCCACATAGTCCCTGCTGGCAGGGTTGTGAAGAAGATGGATTTTATCTCTACCACTGATATCTTGGATTTGGAGCCTAGGCTTTGTAGTGTTGTCCCAAAGACACTCTTAAAGTGTTTTTAGGGTGTTTTTTACTAATTCTTGTTTGTTGTTTTTTAGTTTTTGTCAAGCAAGTAGAGAGGCACGTTGCTCAAATTTTGAAGATTTTGATAACCAAGAGCCTCATTCTTTCTTTTACCTTTTCTAGTTTGATAAAAAAAATACAAAAACTTGTAAGCCTTATGGATCCTCTTTATAAAAGACCAAAGGAAAAACTCAGAATTCCTAGCTAGTGGATGTTAATTAATATAATACATTTGAATTTTTGTACCATTCCTGTTTATTGTAAAATTAAAAAATCTTCTCAGTAGAATTTTGACAATTATCATGCCTTTGTAATTGGAGTGCTAAACATGCAACACTCAGATAAAATTAACATGCTTTCCAATCAAGTTTTAAAATAGATATAAGCACTTGGAATGACCAATTTAGAAAACTTGAAAGGATCGGATAAAGCATGATAAAGTAGGTTTTAAAGATTGATAAATCATCATGAGTTTTTTAACTCGATGCTTTAAATAATGACTTTTTAATGGTAAAGGAGGAAATATTATTAATTGCAACTAATTTAAGAAAAATGGGTTCTGGATTACGAAGATAGGGTGAATTGTGGTTGGGAAATCCAAACTAGCATGAATGACAACAAAAACACTTCAAATTCAGGTTTTAGAAAGCAATTGATAGTTTGGCACAAGGCAATTTGAAACCTCAGATAAATAGAAACCCTCTAATTTGCTGCCACATGTCACATTGAAGAAAATACACTACACTTCATTCATCATCCTTCACAAACTGAAACCATAGAAACCACTTTACCAAATACATACATACCCAAATCTAGATTCAAAAAATAAGCAAAAAATCTGACAATGAAAATGAAGGTAACAATTGTGAGACTACTGTCAAATATAGCATGTTTAAAAATATACTGTGTTAAAAAAACAATATATTGCATGTCGTTAAATGTCTCATTAGGTTCTTGTTTCTACAAGGAACCCAACTATTTTCTCATAAACAACACGCAACCCTAAAAAGAAAATTGTTAAAAAAAGTCGTGACGTGAAACTGCTTTCATATCACCCAAAACAAACTTCCTTATATTGTAATTGATATTGTCAACTCGTAAGGACCAAAAAAATGTAGAAATCATTGACATGAAGACCACTTATCTCTGGCTCCTATAAGAAAAACAAAATAATTCAAAAACAATTTTTGAAATACGGTGAGTTTGACTCTAGCAAACTCTGATTACTATGAAGACCTGGATGCACCTGTAATGGAACCAGCATGATAGAGTCTAGTTGGATCTTAAATTTTAACCCTCTGAAGACACCAAACCTCTGGCTCCTAGAAGAAGAAAAAACTACTAAAAATAAAATTTTCTCAAATACGATGAAATTGACTCTAATAAACTCTTATTACTGTGAAGAACCAACAAGATAGAGTATAGATGGATCTTACCCCTCTGAATCCCCCAGACCTCTAGATCTTGGAAAAAAATCAAACTACTAGAAATAACATTTTCTCAAATACGATGAACTGACTCTAATAAACTCTTATTACTGTAAAGACCTGGATGCACCTGTAACAAACATGATAGTATAGATGGATCTTACCCCTCTAGTTGTGTAGGAAATCTATGGGTTAATAATGGTGACTCAAGGGGGTGACATCCTCTTGCAAGGTGTTGAGAACCATGAAGTCTCTATAGTCTGAGGCTCTAAAAAATTATTCATGGAAATATTCCTGAATCAATTTTCTTGTCAACTTGACAATGGATGCAAATGATGGTGCATCCACTAACCAATTGGAAAGAGAACCAAAGCACGCATGCCCATCTGCAACTGCAAGATGCAACCCACCTAATATGTACACCTCTCATGTTGGAAAATGCATTGAAGTTGACAATTAGGAGGAAGCCACCTGGTCACATGCCAGGATTAAATAACATTCCATAAATCATCCTTGGCCTGAGCCAGAATGCATTCAGGTCGGGAGGAAGAAAGCAATATTCTTATTGTTTTCTTTAAGCCTTCTTATGTGGGACTTCTATTTCCATTGCATCTATTCTGATTGAGCTTGCATAACCATATGATAATTAAGGTCCAATTCCTTTTTTTGAAGGGTGGGAGTGTCCATCATGCATGTGGCCATTATTTCCTCTCGAGTTGAGAAAATTACTCTCCAACTACTGCATTTGGAAGAAGATGTTGGACACATGAGGAACACAAAGAGGGGGGGTGAATATGTGTGTGCATTTTTTATTACTTTTTCAACTTTAACAATCAACAACTTATTTAATATTATTCATTATCACATTATCATTATATCATCACCGACATTGTGATTGTCATCATATCATCATCATCACATAGAAAACATAGAAAATAAGTACACAAGTTTTTTCATCGAAAACCAAGTCCTAGGGGGGGGGGGCATGGAAGCCTTTTAGTAAATAGTTTTCCAGAAATAACTAGAAGGAGGAAAAAACCCCTTATTACAAAGACTTCAATTTTCCAGCTGCAACTAGAAGGAGGCTACAACCTGAAGGAAGTTGCAACTCCCTGGTTCTCCAGCTTCAACAGGAAGGAGGCTATGACCCCATTTCCTTGCCCTGTCCTGCCACCTAGATAATAGAATAGAAACTATTGAACCACAACTGCACTGATCATGCGGACCTTCTAATCAACACATGTACTACACTGCACAATCTGTACCACACTGCACAACTTGAACCACGCTGCACAACCTGTACCACACTACACAACCACTACCACTACTAACCAATGCTCATCTTTTGATCACTACTCATCAACTAATCACTATCCACTGTATCACAATGCTCATCAACCAATACAATCGACCTGCCCAATCAAGATGTACCAATCAATCTATTGGTCACATCAACTAACTCAACCAATATGAGTCTGCACACTAAAATTAGTCCACCTGGGTCAAACCAACTGCTCATACAACTCGGCCAATCTGAGTCAAACCAACTACACATAAAACAACTTGTGCCAATCTTGCTCAACTGAACCAACCTGTACCAAGATGCTTGTGTACCTATGCCAAATCAATCATTAACTTGAGTTAATCTAATCAATTGCTCTAATAGTCAACCAACCCTTCTTACTTGGCCTAGTTCATCAAGATACACGTTTGAGAAACCAAGATACTTTACATACGGTCAACCAAACTCTATCCAATCATAGTCAACTCAATGACACGACAACCAACCTCAATCACAGTCAAGGAATACTTGACAGTTAAACATGATATACCTCAACCAAATAACCTCATCCAAGAAGATAAAATACTTAACCAACTATGTCAAACTCAATCAATCTCATAAAATCTTAGACACAAAAGGATTTTTCACTCTACTCAAATGAAGTCAACAAATCAAACAAATATCAAGCAAATAGTCATTTACAACACTATCAAAGGTTGTCATTAACAATCAATAACAATCCAACTCTACTTTGGTCAAAGACACAATGATCAACACTTGTCAAACTAGTTTTAAAAGAAAACATTTAGTTTGATCAAAGAAATAACTCACAATATCTACTACTTACATGTCAACTTGTCATTCAATACTACACTTATACACCAGTCAAGATAAACACTAAGATCTATGCCAACAAAATCCAAGATAATCATCAAGATCTATATCAATATCACATCAAGATATATTCCAAGATAACCATCACCATATCTTCCATAACATATTCAACGACTTCAAAGAAATATATCAATATATAGGCTCACATACTAAGATCAAAGAGGCACTCTATCCATGAGAGACATGTGCCATTACAAGAGAAACCATGAAGCATGAACCATACCTTATTGAATATAACAAGATGAATAAAAAGTAGAAAAGCAAAAATAAACTCTAGATCATGTCATCACATATCCCTCATAACAATCTTTCCAATGAGCCAAGAATTTTGTAATTCTCATTCCGTATGAGAAAGTTATGCCAATTTTAGTGGAGATGCCCCGACATGCAATTCAAAATTACAAATAATTAAATTCTCTTTTGTTTGGTCGGTTCACCCAAAAAGGTGGGCTGCACCAACTTCAAAAATTCATATCTCTTCAACCGTAAGGAGTTAGAAGATGCTCCACATATCAATGGAAATGTCTTGATGATTAATATATACCTATGATGGGTTTATTTGCAATTTTGTTTCTAATACCCTTAAATTTGTCAATTTGTACATGACATCAAGACTCCACACAAAAAGGTTCCAAAGACCATGTTACCTTATGCATAAGTGCCAAGGTCAAAGGCTTAAATGGACATCATCAAAGGCATGAGGGATTCAATGGAATTCACATACACATACTTAAAATAAACAAGGAGGAGGTCTCCACCGTATACTCATCATATCAAGGGTATCAAGGACCCCAACACCACCAATCAAGTGGGAATAAATACTTTTTCAAGAATATCATCATTGTTATACAAGATGGATTCAAGGACTTCATGGGATTCAACATCATCATGTTCAAGCTATCCATATCATTAAAACATATCCAATGGTTCCACTACATATATTCATCACCATAAGAGTACCAACACCCCAAAATAGGGGTACAAAGACCTCACCACTAGTTTGCAACACCTTATGGGATTAATATGCATGATCATAAGGCTACTACATGCCAATGACCATATAGCATCCAAGGGACATCAAACCACCATATATATGGGTTCAAGACTTAAACTTTCAAGGACACCAAGGACCCCATAATAACGGGTTCCAACATACCACCATAAGTGTGGGTTCTAAGACCCAAGTCTCCACATGAAAAAGGATCAAGATCTAAGCTTGTGGACTCAAGGACCCCACAAGAACTGAACAACCTCAAGACCATCCAATGCAAGCAATGGGATTCACCATCAACACATCAAGAAATTTACACATGAGCCACATCATCCATCCAATAACCAATCAAGAGATCAAAACAAGTACAAGGATAACAAGCATCACAAATATCAATAACCAAAGATCAACTAGGACTAAGGAACTCGAAAATGGACTCAAATGGGGCCAAGATACAACTTAGGGGAATTTGACCAAGTCAATGTGTAACAAGGGATTTTTTCATTGTTCCAAGGCCTCCAAGGGATTCAAGGTTCGGCTTGGACAAGGTCAAAAGGGATCCTTTGACACAAACTAAATACTAACCATCAGGGGCTCCACAAGGGGCAACCAAGGACTCAACAATTTCCATCAATGACCAGACACCGTTGGCATCAATGACAACTTAATCAACAATCTCCCCTTTGTCATTTATTACAATACCATAACTCCTCTTCAGAACAAGATCCCACTATCAACAAAGCTTCTCTCCCCCTTTGGTATCAATGGAAAAGGGAACATCCTTTGACCATATTGCTCCCCCTCAGGGCATGCTCCCCCTGTCATCAACTTCTCTTCATTTTCAACTTTTCTTCATATTTTCATTAATGGCAGCAAGAAATTCTTTTGGCACTACTTCTTTCCTTATCATTGAGCACCAATGCTTCTTTGATGGACTTGTATTCTGTCACACAAATACTGCTGGAACCAATTACTATATGATACTCAAATATGATAATCATATCCTGGACTTGTATTTGTGTGTTATGAACCTGGTAAATTCATCAAACCTCGAACTGATGGCTCATTCTAAGCTCTGTTATTTCTCTGTAAGCTGTGCACGAAGACATTATTATCCTAGAAAAGGTCATTCCGTTTTGCTTCTTGAACAGAGAATGGTGTTTTCATCGTTCTAGATTTTACCAGAAAAAAACTCAAACCATGTTAATATTAATTAAGTATATCAGTCTCTGCAAAGATTTGCCCAACGGGATTGGGACAGTACTTGGTAAAGTTATCTATTTAAATCTTTTACGCCCTCTCTTCTCATAAAGAGGATCAGATTCGCCTCCCTATTTGCTAAGATAATCTCATTTGAGATTAATAATAATTACGTTCTGGACAAAGAGGGACTTGAACATCAGCAAAAATCTGAAGGACAGAAAGTCTCATCATGAGGTGATCTGCTCAGGATCATAGGTTTGCTTCCAGTAACATTGTCGTCTCCGGTCACCAAGCCTGGGCAATGACCCTTGGACGGAAAAATCTGAGGGGTGAAAGGTCTCATCACGAGCCGGTTCATTTTACTGCAATGTAGACTGGTGACTGACATGGTTATTATCTGGTTACCAAGCCTGAACCATGGCCTTCATGAGGAATAAAATTAAAAGAAAATAGTGGTAACAGTTTCTCCCGACCACAATTGTACATATATAACTAGCAGATAGGATACTGGCGTTTTGAGGGTTTAGAAGCAACCCTGTCGAGGCTATGAACGCCTACTGGCAGCAGGGCCATGCTTGTGGTATTGATATTTTATCCTTAAAACTAAGCCATTTACTGTCTTACTCTTTAAGGACTGATTTCTGTTGGAGACCTGATTTTATCAAACAAATCGCTGAAACTGTAATTTTCTGGTAAGTTTTAGAACTGTGAAATACTTGAATTTGTTTGAAATGTTAAAACAGTGATCTTTGTATAATGGCTTGTATTAAGGATTTAATTTCTCCATGTGCATGATTTCAGGTTAAGAGGCAGAGATAACTGTTCCGCCCAGCTTGTCGCCATCTTTTGTGCCCTGGCTCAACAACCTTTACAAAACATTATTTCATCTAACAAAATTCTATTTTGTTTGATGAAATGTTCGAATTTCTCAATGCAAAATAAAGACGAATTACAGCTACTGAAACAATTCCATTTTGTCAGCTACTGAATTGGGGAAATTCGTTGTTTTTAAAGCAACCTTTGCAACTATAGAATATTTAACAAAATCATCACTAATGAGCTTGAGTTTGCAATTAAGGATAAATATTAATGATTTCTATATCCTTCGTCTTATCCTAATCCAGAAATTAATCCGAAACATTACGAAGTGATTTTGTTGATTTTGTTATTATGATTATTGTTGGGGTTCAAATATTATCAATGGTTGGTTCATGGTGATTTTGGTCAAGACCTAGAGTACGTAAGCCAAATGTGTTACAAACCATTTTTTGACATATCCTAAGTTCTCAAACCATGGTCGACATTATCACAAATATCTATGCCAATAATTATTATATGGTATGTTTTACAAAGTCGATTCTTGATTTAATGGTTTGTAATTATGATTATTTATCCGCCACCTTTAATAAGGTAGGTCGAATGCATGGTAGGAGTGCATGTATTATGGTTATCGTCGGGTTGATTTATGTCACAGCCTCTATCCTGATTCACCTATTGCGAATCCAACATGCTATAATGACGCTGGTACTTGACCTGTCCATCGCGTTTAAGTCCTAGTACGTATCCCTCATCGTGGATGCCTGCCAATGGAACACTTGTTCTACGTACAGCGAAGGGCCTCCTGTCATTCAATTCAGGGTAAATCATGATAATATCAGTTGTCTAGGGTCTTCAACCGTCGTTTGTGTCATCAATTGATTACCACTCTGAGTGACGATGTCTTCGTTCATGCCAAACCCGCAGGGGTATAACCTACGTTTATGCATGGCTCATCCTGTTCATCACCTGGTTTTGCTTAGCCTTTATTCCAAGTGCTCACGATCTCGTGTTCTGTCTCTTGACAAGCTCTAGTACCTATTTTGCGTGCGGTTACGCACCTGGACTCAGCCAGTGATGGCACCTGTAGTAAGGGTTGAACCCTACGAATTGACCTTGTTAAATTCGGACTCCGAGCTCTCAGTAAAGGTCGAGGATATAGGGTGGATGCCATTCTTGAAGAAATTCTCTGACTCAAACCCTGAAGTTACTAGGGTTTTTGCTCTCTCCCTAGTTGATTTCCAAGTAGAAGTTGGTGATCTTCGGTTTCGGGTTGATGAACGGTCAATAGCAGCCGCAACAGGTTTGTCCCTGACTGGTCAGAGATGGTTCAAATACCAGAAGATGAATATAACAGAATGGCGGCAGTTGCTTAAAAACCCTGCTCAGGAAGTCTCTTTTCGAACTGGAGTGGCCCATAAGTATTTCAAGAAAGAATGGCATCCTGTCCTTGACTTGATTCACCGTTACTTGACCTGTGAAGGCCGGTTATCATCAGCGTATGTATATCACCTCCGTCTTATGTCTGTTTTCATAGGGTTTCCATTAAATTTGCCTTATTATCTTCTACATAGCCTGTTCAAAATGTCCAATGCGATTAAAAAAGGCCCTAAACGCGTCAGTCACAGCCTCTTTCATCATGGGTTGGTTCGCATGTTGATTGATAGTGAGTTGTTGAAGTTGGGTCGGTCATGGGAGGAATTTGTAGAGTCCAACGGTTTTTCCTCATTTTGTCACTGCATGTTTGACAACCCTGATGATTACAGCAAACACAAAGATCTGAGTTCAGTCTCAGTCCCTTCTCTGCGCAAACCTTTGTCAAGCCCTGGCCGTATGAGCCCTGAACCCTGCAAAATTCCCGTGGCCAATCCAGTCGAAAGCACTGACACTCCGTTAAGTTCTAAGCGCGTGAGGAGAGTTTCACCTTTGTCACCAATTACACCCCAAAACAGTATTGATAAAAGTGGCAATCGTGGACGAAATCAGTCCAAGGCTAAATTGGTTGGCAGATTCACCAGGAGCATGGCGAAAACTACTTCTGTCAAAACCCATGTTATTGACAAGGTTCAGGTGGAAACTGTTGTTTTAGATGAGGAAGAACTTGATATCTCTTCGCCTATTGATGATAATGTCGTTCAGCCTGAAGTTGTTTCGAATCCTGCCAATGAGACTCTTCCTGTTATTGATAAGGATATTCCTGTGCTCAACAAAGAGGTGCGAGAGGATTTGTTTGTTAATGCTCCGACTAAAGAAAAGCCTGTGCACGCAAATTCACCTGGTGTTTATTGTGTTGCAGATATGGCTCATCCTTTGTTTATTAATCGTCTGTTGGATAAAATTCGTAGTATGGAGGATAGGGTAGGTGAGATGGCAGTGAATCAGGATTTAATAAAGGCTGAAAATGCTATGTTAAAAGAGAAAGTCAATATGAATGATCAACAGCTCCTCCGATTGAGAAATCATAAGAACAAGTTGATTAGGAGGGTTCTCAAATTGCAGGATGAAAATGACAAGAATGAAGAAAAGGTTCGTGAGCTTAACGCTCAGATTGCACTTATGCAGTTCAGGGTTGCTCCCTCGCCGAGTCATTCAAGTGGGGTGAATATCTAGGTCTTTAATGCTCCGGTAAATTTGTAGTGTTTTGGCGGTGTGTTATTTTGTTATCAGGTTTGAAGTTTTGATGATCAAGTTTTATTTATAGGTATTTGATGAGTGTGAAATTGTTTATTAATTATTTTATTTGTTTTTCTATTTTAATGATATTTTAATTATGTTTCTTTTGTCTTGCATCGCAGGTGGTATCATGAATATTTTCCTTCCCCGATTTTGATTTTTTCGGTTGTATGGATGATCCCTCTATATCTGGAAGCAAATCGATTTTGTAGGGACTATTTTCCAGGTGCCGTTACCTTATCTGTGTTCTCGATCTCCTGTTATGGACTGAGTATTCCCGCATATGCTGAAAAATGACATGTTCCCACTTGTCATTTTTATGCGGAATCAGTTAAGGATTTCAATGCTGATTATCTCCAGCTTTTAGAACATTTTATTTTGGGGAAATTAAAATGTATTTATATGGAAAATAGCATAAGTGATAGAGGTCGATAGTTTGGGAAAGGGAGGACAAGACTGCTGTTCGATCTATCTGTGACTCGTGACAGTTAACTGTCAGTAGCTACAGCGTTTGGACTGGTGATGTTTAATACATATCTACAATTTTTATACTTTACATATGATTTATAATATCTTTCAGTTTTGCCACTCGTTTTTCTATATTATAAATGTTTGTGATAATTTCCATGAAGAATTGTGCAAATATTATTCACAAGTATCGACTGTTACTGTTTCTGATTTCGTTGACATGTCATGTTCTGTAATTAATGATTGATATCATTGTTATATAATGTGTAACGACTTCTGTATGGTTTTGTTAATATTTAAATTTCTTTAAATATTGTCAAATGTTTGCATGCAGTGTCCTTGTCAGCATAAATAGATTACGGGTTAAATTTTTCACTGCTCCTGATCAGGATAGAGGGTAGATTAGGATAATATGTATTCAAGTTTTTCTTCTATATTATTCAAAAAAAAAATCTATTTGAGTCAGATCCTTTTATAGGAATTACCAACATTCAGATTATTTCTGTTGTAATTATTGTACACTGTGTATATTATACATCGTTGTAGGGTATTAACTCTGTTAATTTTTATCTTTCTATTCTTGTGTTTATAATTAACTGTTTTAAGCAGATTAAATATAACATTTTGTCATCCTGTAATATATAATAAGAATTAACCTTGGCAATCCTAAGTGTAGGCCCGTATAACAATCAGTAGCATTAATTTTAACCTTTAGACTTTTAAATTTCCAGGATAACAGAGCCTTTAAACCTGTCGGGAACAACCATCCCAAACAGCTTGGAGCCTGTCCTAAGGATCCCGGTCTGGGTTGTTTTCCCCTGTTGTGGGCTTAGTCAAATACGCCCGTCAACAATGGTGCTAGAAGGAGGGCCAGCGTAAGCCAATGGCTGATGAAAACAATCCTGTAAACAAATTTAATCAGCCTAACACCCCTCAAATACAATCTACTACACAACCACGCTCTCACCATTCATCGCGAGTGAATGAAACCTCAGTGAGCGACTCTGTTCGAAATTTGATCTCTCAGTTCAACTCTCCCGGTATTCACTTACCTGAAGAAATAGACCAGTACGAGCAAGCCATAAACGAATCTCGTAGAATTTTAACTAGGGCTTATTCGAATCTCACCGGGCGCCAGCCCACTGAATTACCTCTTCCGCAGATTACACGTCCTCGTACTCGTCATCCTGAATCTGTTCTGGGAGAACAAGAACAGCCTTTAGGTGCCCATCCCGATCCTCACATACAACAATCTCTTACAGGCACCAACCAGCCTTCCTCTTCTTCAGGACCACCTGCTTTAGGAGGGACTGGACAACCACCATCGTCGCCTCAATCGCCTCCTCGTGTTTTACAAACACCACCTTCATCGCCTCCAACTCCAAGAAACATGGCAGTTACAAATCCCCCAAACCCCAACGCTAATATGCCATGGCTAGCTCAGGATGCAGTGGCCGTCCCCGGCGTTCAACACCCTTTACCTAAACATCCTGAGAAATTACTGCCTAAGTTCAACCCTGAGTTGAAAGAGCCAGCGGAAGATCATGTCAAGAAGTTTATGTTGGCAGTTCGACTCTTGGATGTTGAACATGAAGATGTGGTCTGTCGGCTTTTCCCTTATACATTTGAGGGAAAAGCATCGACGTGGTATTTTTCACTTACAGTTGGTTCCATTACTAGCTGGAACGAATTTGATCTTGCATTTACAAACAAGTTTGGAGATGACAAGACTCCTGCTATTTTAGTCTCAGAATTGTCTAGAATTCGCATGGAACCCAAAGAAAAGGTTAAAGATTTTAACCAGCGTTTTCTAACTTTAAGAAACAGGATTCCTGCTACCTCAAGGACGACTGAGGACGTTACTGTTGAATTTTACACTTCAGCCTTACCGGGAAAAATATCCATTTTTGTCAGGCAAAAATCCAAACTTACCCTAGCTGAAAACTTTGAAGAAGCAATTAAAGTCGAAAAGGATGCGAATGCCATGAAAGCAAATCCCAGAGTAGATAACGATTCAGCATCTTCTTCTCGGAAGAAGACAGACAGTCCTGCCAAAAGCTCTGACAAAAGGGGCCAAGATGCCTTAGATCTTGACAGTTTACAAAGAGTCATTAAAAAACTGTCTAATGAAATCATAGATTTAAAAAAGGGTACTTCTGAAAATACCACAAACAAAGAACCACCTAAACAGTTTTTCAGAAAACCTTTTCAAAATTCAGCTGCGAAACAAACTCCACCCTCCGAAGCTAACAACATTGAGGAACTCAATAGCTTCCTCAAATCAATATTTTCAGATCTACAAACATCTACTGAAAATGAAACTTAGTCTTCCGGACAGAGTTCTCAAGATAACCAAAAAACAGATGATGGCAATGACGATAAACCACCCCATGTCATCAGTCATTTCTGGGACACCTCAGAATTAACTGATGACGAAGATGTGGCTGTTGTCAATGTAAATCAGCATCAGTACAACACCAGAAGTAAAAAATACCAGCCCCCAGGTGAACCTGCTACAACTGTTAAAGATAATAGTTCAGCTGTTAAAGATAAAGATCATTCTGCAAATAGTAAATCTACACATTCCCTTGAGTTAGAATACGACTTGATCGAAGACTTAAAGAAAAGCAGAGCCAACATCTCTCTATATGAACTCATAAAGATACCTGTGATCCAAGATAAAATGGTGCAAGGAATTTTCCCAAGTAAATCTGGTAAGACTCCTTCCAATCAAAATAATTCTGCCATTAATAAGGATAACTCAAAAAAGGCTTCAGTTAATGCATCATCCATAGGCAAGAAGTCTGATTCTTCAACTCCGCCCTTTTTACTTACATTTGAAATATTTAATCGTAAAGTGCATAACTGTATGATAGACTCAGGGGCCTCCAAGAATGTGATGCCTTACTCTGTATGTAAAAAACTTAATGCTGTCTCTGAACCGTGTGATACAAGTATTGTACAGCTTGATCGTTCAAGTGTAAAGGTAATAGGTAAGTTGAAGCAGGTGCTGATAAGGTTGGCTTCGAATCCTCAAGCTCACTTTATCATTGATATTATTGTTGCTGACATCCCTGAAGCATATGGTTTGTCACAAAAACTCGATGGGTATTTTGCCACAAACTGGTCGCACCTGTGGATATCTCATAAGGGTCGCCCGAATAAAATCAGAATCGATCGAGAACGGTATATGAAGCATATCGTCACTGAAATTGATGACTCAAATGAACCAGTCTTGTTCACTGATACCATAATGGGTAACTACATGGCTGACTCATTTTTTGGGAACTTGGAGGCTGAAATTTCAGAAATTCCAGATTCAAATCAGCATTCTAAAATTTGTCATTTTACACAAGTCCCAGCTGAAATTCCAGTCCCAGATACACCACATTTAGATCTCAATGACGGTTTTTGGTCTCCTTACTTTGACGGTTCCAAGTCAAAAGAAGGAGCTGGTGCAGGATGCTTACTGATTGATCCTTACGGGAAAAGGTACTTCATTGCTTGCAGATTAGAATTCGATTGCACCAATAACATCGCTGAATACGAAGCCCTCATTCAAGGGCTAATGAAAGCGATTGACTTGGGAGCCAAAGCCTTGGTAGTCTTAGGAGATTCTGAGATTATTGTTCATCAGGTACGTAATACAATACACTGCATAGCTGGACACTTGAGAAATTATCAGGCTGAGGTATGGAATTTACTATCAGCATTTGAAGCATTTAACATAAGTTCCATCCCTCGTTATCTAAATCAGGAAGCTGATCTTTTAGCTAATGTTGCTTCAAGATTGATTCCATCTGAAGGAATCCTCACTGATGCTTTCTCGGTTCAATTGTTGTTCAGACCTTCTATACCTGACAACATAGCAAATTGGAGAGTCTTCAATGACGACCAGCAATTGATCGATTTTCTGACTTTTAAAGATACTTTTAAGGATGCGGTTTTGGACGAGATGACTCACGATGAGGACCTACACAATTTTGCGGTAATCCATAAGCCTTGTTCAATTCAGGAATCTCTCGATCAGGTTAGTGCTCTGCCCAGATCAGTAATCAAACTTGAGAAATTCTATGACTTAAAGGATAAATTCAAAGCTGCAAGGAATTGTAAAACTAATAGCTCCATCATGCAATCTGCCATTGTGAACCTAGGAACTGAGCAAAACCCTCAATGTGTAAATCTGGGCAGTACATGTACTGCCCAGGAAAAAACAGCCTTCATTAAGCTCTTCAAAGAGTTTAAAGACATATTTGCATGGACGTATGATTACCTGAAAACATTCGACCCTAATATCATGCAACATGTCATTCCTATGAAACCGGAGTCTAAGCCTTTTCAACAAAAATTGAGGAAAATGCACCCCAGCCTAGAACCAGCTGTCAAGAAGGAACTAAATAAACTCCTTTCGGCCAGAATAATTTTCCCTGTTCGGCATGCACAGTGGGTAGAAAATCTTGTACCCATGAGGAAGAAAAATGGTGACATCAGGTTATGTGTCGACTTCCGAAACCTGAATAAGGTTTATGATAAAGACAATTATCCTGTTCCTACAATGGAGAAAATCTTGCAACAGGTCTCCGGATCTGAAATGTTTTCACTACTAGATGGTTTTTCAGGATACAACCAAGTGTTGGTATCCAAAGTTGACCAATTGAAAACAACTTTTAGGACGCCTTAGGGAACTTATGCGTACAGGAAAATGCCATTTGGTCTCATAAATGCCGGAGCAACATTTCAGAGGGAAATGGACATCGCCTTCAGAGGTCTGATTGGTAAGTTTGTCGTTATTTATCTTGATGATGTTACTGTCTTTTCAAAAAATAGGACTGATCATTTAACTCATCTCAGGAGAGTCTTTGAGCGTTGCAGGAAGTATGGGATTTCTTTAAATCCTAAGAAGTCTATATTTTCAGTAACAGAAGGTAAGTTGCTGGGTTTTGTTGTTTCTAAACAAGGCATCAATATTGACCCAGAACGCACCCGTGCCATATCACAAATTTCGATGCCCCACTCAAAGAAGTCCATGCAGTCATTTCTTGGAAAGATAAATTTTGTTTCTAGATTTATTCCTGGGTTTACGGAAATTGTTCGGCCCCTTCAGAAAATGATAAGAAAGGATGCTGAGTTTAAATGGAACACTGATGAGAAGCAATCTTTTCATGACATCCTAAAAGCTATTGCTGAAGCCCCCACTCTCACTAGCCCAGATTTTTCCAAACCTTTCATTTTATATACGTCTGCTTCTGATTCTTCTTATGCTGCTGTTTTGACACAGAAAAACCAGGAAAATAATGAAGCTCCTATCGCTTTTACGGGTTCTGGTCTCAACGGTGCAGAATTAAATTACCCAGAAGTAGACAAGCAAGCTTTCGCTGTTTTCAAATCTGTCAAACATTTCAGGCCTTACTTACTGAAGTCCCACACCAAAGTCGTTGTACCATATTCTGCAGTTAGAAATCTCTTGGTACAGAAGGATCTTGGTGAAAAAAGAGCACATTGGGTCACAGCACTTCAGGAATATGACCTGGAAATAAAACCTTTAAAGATTGTCAGGGGGCAAGGACTTTGCAAGCTAGCAGCTGGGTCTGCGGACAATTCTGATCCTGATCTGCACTTCTTTAGCGAACCTTCTTTATTTGAAAGGGAAGTTTTTCCGGTCTCCACTCCTCCTGATTCTTGGTATGACAATATTAAGTTCTTCTTATTGCATGGGACCGCCCCTGAACATTTAGACCCACGTCATAAGAGAGCTTTAAGATTGAAATCTGCACCTTATCAACTTATTGATAATATTTTGTTTAGAAAGAATTTCGAAGGAGTTCTCCTTCGTTGTCTAGAAGGACATGAGGCTGATAATGTGTTATCTCAACTACATGCAGGACCAGCCGGAGGACACTTCAGTGGAAAAACTACTGCTCATAAGATACTTAAAGCTGGGAAGTACTAGCCCACGTTGTTCAAAGACGCATATTCCTTCGCAAGAAAGTGCCAAGAATGTCAGAGAGCAGGAGGTAGACTAAAGAAGGCAGCGTTACCCCTCCAGCCGGTTATCATCGAAGTCCCATTTCAGCAGTGGGGGCTGGATATTGTTGGCCCAATCACACCAGCCTCTTCACAACAACATAAATATATTCTGACAGCCACAGACTACTTCACTAGATGGGTTGAAGCCATCCCTTTGAGGGTAGTCAATTCGGAACAGGTGATATCTTTCCTTGATTCTTTTATTATTACCAGATTCGGTGTTCTAGAATCTTTAATATTTGACAATGCAACTTATTTTTCCTCTGCAAAATTAACTGAGTATGCATTGGATAGGGGTATAAAGTTGAAATATTCAGCTAATTATTACCCTCGGGGTAATGGGTTAGCAGAATCCTCTAATAAAAATCTGATCAATATTCTGAAACGTACTGTGGCTAACCATCATAGGAATTGGCATACCGCTCTGTCAAATGCTTTGTGGGTTGACAGGGTAACTCCCAAAGCTGCTATAGGAAACTCTCCCTTTTTCCTGGTGTATGGTAAAGAAGCCATCTTACCCCCTCATTTGTTCTTACCCTCCTTACAGCTTGCCCAGTCAGTACAGGAGGTACCTTGTTCTGCCATGGAGCATCGAATTAACACCTTGCAGAAACTGGAGGAAGATAGGGAGCTGGCTAGAAAAAATTTGAGAAACACCAGCAGACTGTGAAGCGTTGGTTTGACCTCAGGAAGTCAGTCAGTCGGGATTTGGAAGTAGGTGACTTAGTCTTGAAATGGGACAAGGAACACGAAGATAAAGGAAAACACACAAAGTTCCAATGCCTGTGGCTAGGGCCATTTATTATTACAGAAAAACTTGGTCTTAGTACTTTCAGGCTACAAACATTGGAAGGTGACATTGACAACCTTCCAGTAAATGGTCACCTAATCAAGAGATATTTTTGTTGATCCCCCCCCAAGGGATCATCCTATATATATCTGTGTGGTGTGTTTGCTTGATGCATTTTATTCCCTTTTCTCTTTTGATTTATTTGTTGTTTTGTTTGTGTGTTATGAACCTGGTAAATTCATCAAACCTCGAACTGATGGCTCATTCTAAGCTCTGTTATTTATCTGTAAGTTGTGCATGAAGACATTATTATCCTGGAAAAGGTCATTCTGTTTTGCTTCTTGAACAGAGAATGGTGTTTTCATCGTTCTAGATTTTACCAGAAAAAAACTCAAACCATGTTAATATTAATTAAGTATATCAGTCTCTGCAAAGATTTGCCCAACGGGATTGGGACAGTACTTGGTAAAGTTATCTATTTAAATATTTTACGCCGTCTCTTCTCGTAAAGAGGATCAGATTCGCCTCCCTATCTGCTAAGATAATCTCATTTGAGATTAATAATAATTACGTTCTGGACAAGGAGGGACTTGAACATTTGCAAAAATATGAAGGACAGAAAATCTCATCATGAGTTGATCTGCTCAGGATCATAGGTTTGTTTCCAGTAACATTGTCGTCTCCGGTCACCAAGCCTGGGCAATGACCCTTGGACGGAAAAATCTGAGGGGTGAAAGGTCTCATCACGAGCCGGTTCATTTTACTTTCTCCATGTGCATGATTTCAGGTTAAGAGGCAGAGATAACTGTTCCGCTCAGCTTGTCGCCATATGTTGTGCCCTGGCTCAACAGCCTTTACAAAACATTATTTCATCTAACAAAATTCTATTTTGTTTGATGAAATGTTCGAATTTATCAATGCAAAATAAAGACGAATTACAGCTACTGAAACAATGCCATTTTGTCAGCTACTGAATTGGGGAAATTCGTTGTTTTTAAAGCAACCTTTGCAACTATAGAATATTTAACAAAATCATCACTAATGAGCTTGAGTTTGCAATTAAGGATAAATATTAATGATTTCTATATCCTTCGTCTTATCCTAATCCGGAAATTAATCCGAAACATTACGAAGTGATTTTGCTGATTTTGTTATTATGATTATTGCTGGGGTTCAAATATTATCAATGGTTGGTTCATGGTGATTTTGGTCAAGACCTAGAGTACGTAAGCCAAATGTGTTACAAACCATTTTTCGACATATCCTAAGTTCTCAAACCATGGTCGACATTATCACAAATATCTATGCCAATAATTATTATATGGTATGTTTTACAAAGTCGATTCTTGATTTAATGGTTTGTAATTATGATTATTTATCCGCCACCTTTAATAAGGTAGGTCGAATCCATGGTAGGAGTGCATGTATTATGGTTATCGTCGGGTTGATTTATGTCACAGCCTCTATCTTGATTCACCTATTGCGAAGCCAACATGCTATAATGACGCTGGTACTTGACCTGTCCATCGCGTTTAAGTCCTAGTACGTATCACTCGTCGTGGATGCCTGCCAATGGAACACATGTTCTACTTACAGCGAAGGGCCTCCTGTCATTCAATTCAGGGTAAATCATGATAATATCAGTTGTCTAGGGTCTTCAACCGTCGTTTGTGTCATCAATTGATTACCACTCTGAGTGCCGATGTCTTCGTTCATGCCAAACACGCAGGGGTATAACCTGCGTTTATGCATGGCTCATCCTGTTCATCACCTGGTTTTGCTTAGCCTTTATTCCAAGTGCTCATGTTCTCATGTCCTGTCTCTTGACAAGCTCTGGTACCTATTTTGCATGCGGTTATGCACCTGGACTCAGCTAGTGATGGCACCTGTAGTAAGGGTTGAACCCTGCGAATTGACCTTGTTAAATTCAGACTCCGAGCTCCCTGTAAAGGTCGAGGATATAGGGTGGATGCCGTTCTTGAAGAAATTCTCTGACTCGAACCCTGAAGTTACTAGGGTTTTTGCTCTCTCCCTAGTTGATTTCCAAGCAGAAGTTGGTGATCTTCGGTTTCGGGTTGATGAACGGTCAATAGCGGCCACAACAAGTTTGTCTCTGATTGGTCAGAGATGGTTCAAATACCAGAAGATGAATATAACAGAATGGCGGCAGTTGCTTAAAAACCCTGCTCAGGAAGTCTCTTTTCGAACTGGAGTGGCCTGTAAGTTTTCAAGAAAGAATGGCGTCCTGTCCTTGACTTGATTCACCGTTACTTGACCTGTGAAGGCCGGTTATCATCAGCGTATGTATATCACCTCCGTCTTATGTCTGTTTTCATAGGGTTTCCGTTAAATTTGCCTTATTATCTTCTACATAGCCTGTTCAAAATGTCCAATGCGATTAAAAAAGGCCCTAAACGCGTCAGTCACAACCTCTTTCATCATGGGTTGGTTCGCATGTTGATTGATAGTGAGTTGTTGAAGTTGGGTCGGTCATGGGAGGAATTTGTAGAGTCCAACGGTTTTTCCTCGTTTTGTCACTGCATGTTTGACAACCCTGATGATTGCAGCAAACACAAAGATCCGAGTTCAGTCTCAGTCCCTTCTCTGCGCAAACCTTTGTCAAGCCCTGGCCATATGAGCCCTGAACCCTGCAAAATTCCCGTGGCCAATCCAGTCGAAAGCGCTGACACTCCGTTAAGGTCTAAGTGCGTGAGGAGAGTTTCACCTTTGTCACCAATTACACCCCAAAATAGTATTGATAAAAGTGGCAATCGTGGACGAAATCAGTCCAAGGATAAATTGGTTGGCAGATTCACCAGGAGCATGGCGAAAACTACTTTTGTCAAAACCCCTGTTATTGACAAGGTTCAGGTGGAAACTGTTGTTTTAGATGAGGAAGAACTGTATATCTCTTCTCCTATTGATGATAATGTCGTTCAGCCTGAAGTTGTTTCGAATCCTACCAATGAGACTCTTCCTATTATTGATAAGGATATTCCTGTGCTCGACAAAGAGGTGCGAGAGGATTTTTTTGTTAATGCTCCGACTAAAGAAAAGCCTGTGCATGCAAATTCACCTGGTGTTTATTGTGTTGCAGATATGGCTCATCCTTTGTTTATTAATCATCTGTTGGATAAAATTCGTAGTATGGAGGATAGGGTAGGTGAGATGGCAGTGAATCGGGATTTAATAAAGGCTGAAAATGCTATGTTAAAATAGAAATTCAATACGAATGATCAACAGCTCCTCCGATTGAGAAATCATAAGAACAAGTTGATTAGGAGGGTTCTCAAATTGCAGGATGAAAATGACAAGAATGAAGAAAAGGTTCGTGAGCTTAACGCTCAGATTGCACTTATGCAGTTCAGGGTTGCTCCCTCGTCGAGTCATTCAAGTGGGGTGAATATCCAGGTCTTTAATGCTCCGGTAAATTTGTAGTGTTTTGGCGGTGTGTTATTTTGTTATGAGGTTTGAAGTTTTGATGATCAAGTTTTATTTATAGGTATTTGATGAGTGTGAAATTGTTTATTAATTATTTTATTTGTTTTTATATTTTAATGATATTTTAATTATGTTTCTGTTGTCTTGCATCGCAGGTGGTATCATGAATATTTTCCTTCCCTGATTTTGATGATTTCAGTTGTATGGATAATCCCTCTATATCTGGAAGCTAATCGATTTTGTAGGGACTGTTTTCCAGGTGCCGTTACCTTATCTGTGTTCTTGATCTCCTGTTATGGACTAAGTATTCCCGCATATGCTGAAAAATGACATGTTCCCACTTGTCATTTTTATGCGGAATCAGTTAAGGATTTCAATGCTGATTATCTCCAGCTTTTAGAACATTTTATTTTGGGGAAATTAAAATGTATTTATATGGAAAATAGCATAAGTGATAGAGGTCAATAGTTTGGGAAAGGGAGGACAAGACCGCTGTTCGATCTATCTATGACTCGTGACAGTTAACTGTCAGTAGCTATAGCGTTTGGACTGGTGATGTTTAATACATATCTACAGTTTTTATACTTTACATATGATTTATAATATCTTTCGGTTTTTCCACTCGTTTTTCTATATTATAAATGTTTGTGATAATTTCCTTGAAGAATTGTGCAAATATTATTCACAAGTATCGACTGTTACTGTTTCTGATTTCGTTGACATGTCATGTTCTGTAATTAATGATTGATATCATTGTTATATAATGTGTAACGACTTCTGTATGGTTTTGTTAATATTTAAATTTCTTTAAATATTGTCAAATGTTTGCATCCAGTGTCCTTGTCAGCATAAATAGATTACGGGTTAAATTTTTCACTGCTCCTGATCAGGATAGAGGGTAGATTAGGATAATATGTATTCAAGTTTTTCTTCTATATTATTCAAAAAAAAAAATCTATTTGAGTCAGATCCTTTTATAGGAATTACCAACATTCAGATTATTTCTGTTGTAATTATTGTACACTGTGTATATTATACATCGTTGTAGGGTATTAACTCTATTAATTTTTATCTTTCTATTCTTGTGTTTATAATTAACTATTTTAAGCAGATTAAATATAACAGTTTGTCATCCTGTAATATATAATAAGAATTAACCTTGGTAATCCTAAGTGTAGGCCCGTATAACAATCAGTAGCATTAATTTTAACCTTTAGACTTTTAAATTTCTAGGCTAACAGAGCCTTTAAACCTGTCGGGAACAACCATCCCAAACAGCTTGGAGCCTGTCCTAAGGATCCCGATCTGGGTTGTTTTCCCCCGTTGCGGGCTTAGTCAAATACGCCCGTCAATAGGTACATATCACCTTTTACACATTCTTTGTAAACTTCATATCATTGTTCAATAGTCTTCAAAATGTCATTGGGTTTTTCCCAATATTTTCATCATTTCTATTTTGATCAATGGTGCAATCTACTAACTTCTTTCTCCATACTTTAGTAGGCCGATGGTTGTCCATATCATTCGATTGAAATTTATTTATTCTCTAAACTTTAACTGGTCCCTGCATCCTGCAATGTTTTGCAAAATGATCATAACGATAGAAATTGTAACATTAAATGGAAAACCAATCTTGATTTCTTCTTAGCGTGATATTTTCATGATATCTGCAATGGATGGATTTGTGACCATAGTTATTGCACTTGTAACAGTAGCCATTGAAAATCATAGGATATCTTTGAGATGTAACTTCTCTTGATTCTTGTTTATCATGTAATCTTCTAAGAATATGTGTATAATTGTTAGTCTTTTCCTCCACTTCCATATTGTTATTCTCGATCTTCGAATTTGTCTTTAATTGAGTAGTTGTTTTGTCCAGGTCTTCATTTAGAGAGAGGATATTCAATTCTTGTTGTTGACAGATTTCTATCTTTTCTTGGAGTTGTCTCGTTAGATATTCTTCTATTTTCTTGACTTATTCTACCTGTTTGTTTATATCAATGATATTGTCTTCCATCTATCCTTTTGAATTCTGACCATTCTCATGGGATTGTTGCAGTTGACCTTTGAGTGCATGGTTCTCCTTTTTGAGTTCTAAAAGTTCCTTTTCAAATTCAAAGTTTGTCATACATACCTTCTGTAACTCTTCCTTCAAGGATTTGATTTCAAGTACTTGTTTTCCTCTTAACTTCTCTTCCAACATTTCTTTAGTCTTGTAGGCAGTTATCTCACTATCTTTGTCTTGTAGCTTGTAGATTAACTCTTTTTCTTTATATTCTAGTAGTCTTCTAATATTGACAATTTATTTTGATTGCTTTTCCAATTCTGTGGTCGACTTCTCAAGTTTTTCTTTCAAAGATTTGGATATGGCTTCTTTGATTCTTGTAACTTATCTGACTTGGAGTTTTAGATTAATTATGGTCTGTGCAGCCTTCTCAAATTCTTATTTATTCCTCTTCTCAAATTCGTCCAATTTCTCTTGCAATACCTAGTTTTGTTCACAAAGGTTTTTCACTTCTTGTGATACATTAGTAATTTCATTGCCTATCATAATATCAGCTAAATTTCTATCACTTATCGAAGAGCAAGGATTTTCATCATAATCTAAAGTATTGCATTCAATTAACTCAGAATAGCTCTTATTTTCTATACCCGATAAACACATCTCTTTAAAATCATTACAAACAGAGTGTTCAGGGGACTTACCTTCATACCTACCTAGATCTTGTACTGACCTTTTGATGGGGTTGTCTTCTGCTTCTTGTCCTTCATCTAAGCTTAGCTGATTTATTTTGAACAACAATTCTTCAACTAAGTTGCACTTTCCTATTTTCTCCTTTTGGAGATATGTTAGATATTCAAGCATTAATTCCATAACCTCTGCTTCTTATTCTTTATCGGAGTAGTGTTGTTCTAATCTGATCCATAGTTCCTTAGCTGAGATGCACTTCCCTATATTCTTCTTTTGGATATCTATTAGGCCTTCAAGGATGGCTTCCATAGCGATAGAATTATTTATCTTTGATTCCTTCTACGATGATGTTTTCACTTTCTTTAAAGGTGTATATCCAGTAACAACTGAATTCCATACACAAATTTCCTCAAGATACATTTGCATTCTCATTTTTGAGATTAAGTAATAATTTGACTTATAGGAAAATGGTAATCCATTCACTGAGAATCCCATGGTGTGTCAAAGATCTCCTTCAAGCTGATAAGGCTTTCTTTGAAGGACCCACTCTAATACCAATTGTTGGACATACCAGGAACATAGAAAGGGAGGTGAATCTGTGTGTGTGATTTTTATTACATTTTCAACACACCAAGGACTCTTTCTAGGGTACTACGGAATAGGTTGTGTTAATGGGGAATCCAAAGAAATTATTTTGGAACCATAAGACATATTTAGGGGTACTTAAACAATCTACAGGGTGTATAGGTCTTTTGGAAATGTCCCAAGGGCTCCAAGGGATTCAGAATTGGGCTTGGACAAGGTCAAAAGGTCTCCTTTGACAACTCCAAAACTCCTCTTCAGAACAAGCTCCATAAATAAACCCATCATAGCGATATAGTACTCGTCAAGCCATTTTTGTTGATATGTGGAGCATATTCTAACTCCTTATGGTTGAATATGCTCCACATATAAATGGAAATGGATTAACGAGTAATATATCCCTATGATGGGTTTATTTGCAAATTTTTGGTCTAATACCCTTAAATTTGTCAATTTGTATATGAAATCAAGACTCCACACAAAAAGGTGCCAAATACCATGTTACCTTATGCATAAGTTCCAAGGTCAAAGGATTAAATGGGCATCATCAAAGGAATGAGGGATTCAATGGAATTCACATACACATACTTAACATCAATAAGGAGGAGGTCTCCACCATATACTCATCATATCAATGGTATCAAGGACACCAACACCACCAAGCAAGTGGGAAAAAATACTTTTTCAAGAATATCATCATTATTATACAATATGGATTCAAGGACTTCAAGGTATTCAACATCATCATGTTCAAGGTATCCATATCATTAAAAACATATCCAATGGTTCCACTATGTATATTCATCACCATAAGAGTACCAACACCCCAAAATAGGGGTACAAGGACCTCACCACTAGTTTGCAACACCTTATGGGATTTATATGCATGATCACAAGGCTACTACATGCCAATGACCATATAGCATCCAAGGGAAATCAAACCACCATATATGTGGGTTCAAGACCTAAAATTTCAAGGACACCAAGGACCCCATAATAATGGGTTCATTCATACCACCATAAGTGTGGATTCCAACACCCAAGTCTCCACATGCAAGAGGATCAAGATATAAGCTTGTGGACTCAAGGCCCCACAAGAAATTACAAACCTCAAGACCATCCAATGCAAGCAATGGGATTAACCATCAACACATCAAGGACTTTAAACATGAGCCAAATCATCCATCCAACAACCAATCAAGAGATCAAAACAAGTACAAGGATAACAAGCAACACAACAACCAGTAACCAAAGATAAAGCGGGAGTAAGGAACTCGACAATGGACTCAAATGGGAACAAGATACAACTTATGGGTAACTAGGGATTTTTTCATTGTTCCAAGGCCTCCAAGGGCTTCAATATTGGACTTGGACAAGTTCAAAAGGGATCCTCTGACACAAACAACCACAAACTAAACACTAACCATCAGAGGCTCCACAAGGGACACCAAGGACTCAATAGTTGGCATCAATGACCAACCACAGTTGGAATCAATGGAAAATTAACCAATATAATATGCTTCCAAAATTGTTTGTGTTCCAGGATTTAATCTTATTTTTCAGAATGTTGGTTTTTTAAACCTATATTTCCATTTTGCATGGTTCCACCATTATTTTATCATGTCCTTGAAATGAAAATTTGAAAGCCACATTTTGTCATAGTGGAAGGGAGTTCCTTTTGAGTTTTCTCTCAAGTCACAGTGTAAAATAATTGGCCAGTGGTCTGATCCGATTGGGAGGATTGTGGGTTCCTATTCCATCCTCTCAAACAAAATGTCTTTTGAGATAATAAAATGGTCTAATTTTTCAGCTACATGTTTCTCCATGCCTTTTCCAGGTAAAAATTTCATTGCTAGAGGCATCTGCATACATGAACTATGTAGGACAGAAGGGGAATCATCTTCATGAACCAAAATTGAAGCCCTTCTTGAACAACACGCCCATTTAAACTAAGTTATATTAAAATGAATTGATCTTACTTGAAAGAAAGGGCACTCAACAAATACACTGATCTATGATCTAACCTTAAGCTAATGTTCCCTTGGCCAAGAGATAAATTTGATCCGTGCTTCATTTGCTTCTTTCTTTTCACTGAGCTATCCATAGAAGTAACTTCTATATCCTACCCAGACAAAAAATGCCAAGGAGATATACCTTAAAAGTTAAAACCACCATCCATCTATTAATATAGAATAAAGAAGAGAGTATCAAAGTGGTCAAAGTATAAATTAAAGGAAACCTGTGCATGAATTGGTTTAGTTTCACCATTCCTCTCAATATTGCATGAACATCTAGGAGTTCATTTTTCTTTCAACCTTGTATTTTTTATAGGGAAATGAACCTTCTTTTATTCCATTCATAGGCTCTTCAAAATTCAGTTTGTTTCTCAGGCTCCATCTCATTCAAAGCATGGGGAATAGCGTGCTCATAACGGTGATAGATTATCCCAGAATGAGTAAAGCTCTCCTTACTTATTTCCATGTCCCCTCAAATCGTTATACTCAGATAATTTATAACCTAACATAAGAAAGAAGGAAAGGCCCTATATTCCCCTCAAATCATGCAGAGAAGAAATCAAGTTCACATAAATAAAAGGCATTACATAAAAAATGAGAATGGTTCCTTTAGTAAACTCTTCTTGTAGTTAAGAGTGGTTTTTCCAACATCATTGTAATTAATGAATGAGAAAATGCAGTGGTCTCAAGATCTGTTAAACACTTTGACTGAATATTAGGATGCAACTATTCCAGTAAGGAATATATTTTACAGTTTAAAATATTATTTGTCCTTTGAATGTCTGATTTGAAGAAAATAAGAGTGTAATCTTCACATTGGCCACATCAGACATTATTTGTAATTTTATTGTATATTTCTATTAATTTTTAAGGCCAACCAAGTCAACTCAATGTAGGATGACTACTGCTCCTTGTGGAAAGTGCCTTACCTCTTTAGTTGTGTATAAATACATTATTTGACTTTTGTATTTCTAAATCCTTTTTTAGCATTTAGTTGCACATAAAAATTTCTTCTTATTTCCTGATATTGAAAATAATATATAGTCAATATAATGATCTCCCTATTTTATATTCTTATGCATGTTTTGGTTATAAATATGATTTATGAGGCGATAATATTGGGAGGCTAGGATGGAGGAAGAGGAATTTGTGCATTACTCAAAAGAGGTGGAGGAAGTTTTCCTAAAACCAATTTTTGGATGTAGGGATGAAGTACTAAAACATTGGAAATTGTAAAGGGTGTCACATAACAACATCGAAGAGGATAGTGACTCAAAGAAGATAACCTCTTCTAAGTCCTTGGCACCGCCCCAAAGCCCTAACCCTAAGGCTAACGATGATGATGATGATGATGAAGCTGGTGACAACCATGTTGATCTCATATGAAATGATGAAGATGATGAAGATAATGATGATGATGACGACGATGATGATGATGTTGATGACGATGATGACGACAACGATGATGATGATGATGTTGATGATGATGTTGATGATGATGATGATGATGATGATGATGATGTCATTTGAGTCTAGAAACCCTCCCACACCGTCAATACATGTGTCTAGTCTAACCATGCCAAATTTCACACCAAGCCGACACATATATAAAAAAATTCATCATTTGCCCCACGTGGCACATTAATTAATCTATAGTTATTTTTTTTGTTGCTCGATTCGTTATTGACAATCATGTTTGTTGATGAAGATGACGATGAAGATGGCGATGATGATGATGATGATGACAACGATGATGATGATAACGATGATTATGATGATGTTGATGGTGATGATGTTGATGATGATGATGATGATGATTATGATGATGACAATGATGATGATGATGATGATGACGATGACGACAACGACGACGACGATGATGATGATGATGATGAATATGGTGATCACCATGTTGATCTCATGTGAAATGATGATGATGATGATGATGATGATGACAACGATGATGATGATGTTGATGACGATGACAACGATGATGATGATGATGATGATGATGTTGATGATGTTGATGTTGTTGATGATGATGACGATGATGATGATGACGATGATGATGATGATGATGACGATGATGATGATGTTGATGACGATAATGACGACAATGATGATGATGATGATGTTGATCATGATGTTGATCATGATGATGATGATGATGATGTTTGATTCTAAAAACCCTCCCACACTATCAATGCATGTGTCTAGTATAACCATGCAAAATTTCACACCAAGCCGGCACATATATAAAAAATTTCATCAATGGCCCCATGTAGCACATTAATTAATCTATAGGTATGGTTTTTGTTGCTCGATTTGTTATTGGTAGTCATGTTTAACGATGAAGATGACAATGAATTTTATGATGATGATGATGATGAAGACGACGATGATGATGATGACGATGACAACGATGATGATGATGATAGCGATGATTATGACGATGATGTTGATGATGATGTTGATTATGACCAGCGTAGATCCAAATCCTAAGCTCTATCAAGCGTCGAGATGGATCAAATGTCTCGAGGTACAAACCTCTTCTTAGGTATCCATTGATTTGATTCAAACCAAAAGACAATTTTTTTTATTTAAGGTCCACAAATAATATTTTTATTATTAATATTTAATATTATTTATGACTAACATATAATATTTTTTATTATTTTTTATTTTGTTAGGAATGAACATTACAACATTTCCCCATACATGGTTTTAAAACCATATGCAAGGCCCTCCTACAACCATGTGTTGTTTAGGAGGCCTTGCACATGGTCTTAAAACCATTTGCAAGGCCCTCCTAAACCATGTACAATAAAACCATGTGTTGTTTAGAAGGCCTTGCACATGGTTTTAAAACCAGGCCCTCCTAAACCATGTACAATAAAACCATGGGTTATTTAGGAGGCCTTGCACATGGTTTAAAAACCATGTGCAAGTCCCTCCTAAACCATGTACATTAAAACCATGTGTTGTTTAGAAGGCCTTGCACATGGTTTTAAAACCATGTGCAAGGCCAACATTTTTTTGCGGATAATTCAATTTGTTATTTTTTATTATTTTGGTAGGTAGGAACATTACAACATCTCCCCCATATTGTGTTTTTTTCCTGACCCACATATTTTTTTACGGATAATTAAATTTTTACTTTTTTATTGTTTTGTTAGGTAGTAATATTACAACATCTCTCCCATATTAGATTGTTTTTGTGGCCAACATTTATTTTGGCCTATAATTAGAAAATTTATTTTTATTAATAAAAATAACGTTACTTAACGTTACATAACGTTACATGACATTACAAGATCTCCCCCATATTGGGCTGTAGAGCGCCTATCGGTGCAATGATGTTGATGATGATGATGACGATGAAAACGATGATGACAACAATGATGATGATGATTATAATGAAGATGGTGATCACCATGTTGATGATGACGACGATGTTGATGATGATGATGTTGATGATGATGTTGATGATGTTGATGATGATGAAGTTGATGATGATGATGACAATGACAATGACAACGATGAGGATGATGATGATGGTGATCACCATGTTGATCTCATATGAAATTTTCACATACCCCAAATTTCAAAAACATTTTATGTTTCAGGAGAAAGTGGGGTCAAGGATAATTGCATTTAATTGCTGAATATTTTATTAATTAATAAATAAAAGATGAGACAACACCTTAAAGAGGATGTTAAATGAGTGTTTACTGGTCACTTGGTGGAATAGACTAGGTTGAGAGCAGATTGACACTTGGCAGCGTCCTCAAACTACTTCTAGTTGTTGCAGGAGGCAACTTCCCCATTTTTGTGGTCATGTTCCCCAAGAAAGTGGAACAAGAGCAAGTGGCCAATTAAGTGAAAACTGACCCAAAATACCTAGGCATGCTAATAAAAACTACCCATTGAATTCAGTTGAGGTTGCTCATTCTTTACTTGTGAAATTGGTGCACAAGAAATTCGATGGAGGGGAAAGGTGGAAGTGTTTGAGTGGAAAGTGTTGATTTACTGAACTAGTGCAGCTATTTTGAGCTGAGTTCTTACTGCTACAGGAAGAAATATTACTGTTGATTACTTTGTGGATTTGGAGAGGTTTCTAAACCTATTCTCTCACCTAGTGGTTTCAACTAGGTGGACCACTAGACAGGCTCGGGGGTCCTAAGATTTGCAGTTTAGTTGTCTTTAGGATTGGTTGGGAGGAATGGGATCCTTAAGTTGTTGTATCCTTTGCTACATTACCAGGTTCTACATCTCATTTCTAATTTCTCTATGTAAGTATAGAAATCTAGAATGTGTAAATTTGGGATTCGATGCATCTATATGACTATTTTGTTAGTTATTAAATATTTAATTGATCTAAGATTTATAAGTTTTGTTTCAGTTATGTATTAGAATAAATGGTTTAGGGTTAGTGTAAATTTACTGATGGATAAAAATACCTGACTGTATTTTTCCACACCTTCAAGAAGGTAGTAGTCTAGTACAGTAGGTGAAAATAAGTATGATGAGTAAATCAGATCAAGAAGTGTAGGAATATAATTATTTACTTTCAACTATTAAAATATTTATAGGAATGTTTAGCAGGAAATTCCTCTATTTTCAAAAGTTTCTTTAACTAAAATATATCTGTAAAAATTATAAATATAAACTTCTACAAAAGAATGTTGATTAAAAGACACTACACAGTTTGTGTAACTGTGTTTCTTATTAGCACAGTAAACACATTGTATTTAAAGTTTAAGAATAATATGGATACCTATAATTATTAAATATAATAGAAAGAGAAAAATAACATAAATAGGAACAACATAGATTATTATAACAGTATAATGAAATTGTAGAGATAATCTAAGTTTTATAAATAACAAACGCATAGTTGCAGTAACATTGTAATATAGTAAAAACAACAATATTACAGAGATTTAAATTAAAATAAAAATACAAACCCTAAATTAGGGAAACTGTCAACCAAGAATTTATTTTTCTTCCTCTTTCCAGAATAGGGATTTTATAGTTTTTCCCATATCCTTATTAATCAAATTCTTTAAATATACAATTATAATATTTTTATAATAATCACCCTATATTAAATAAAATTTTATACAGAAACAGTATTAGACTGCTTATCAATTATATACAAGTATGCAAAACGAAAAACCCTATCATATTTTTTTTTAAATGCAGCACATCATAACGAGGTTACGGCCTTATGGCCTAACCAAAATTTTACTGTAAATAAAACAAGTCTCGACCACACGGCCTTTCCAAACAAAACATTGGTCAATGTAGCCACGACAAGGGATCTCAAATCTCAATGAGATAGTGTCATCCAAACCCCACACATCACCTTAGAAAGAACCTCAGGCATGGAACTGAGGCTTACCCAGTTGCTTGAGAAGCGTAGAACCCTTTTCCCAAAGTCTTCCAACTCACAATTGTGAGACTTCACTTGTAGATAAGGCTGCACATTAAAATGGAGGAATGTTAAGTTCTTTATTCACAAGAAAACCTGGTTACAGTAATAAAATTTATGGCAAAATGCAGAAAGGGTAAAATGAGTTACCTGGAGAGAATTGTCCTCGGTCGCGCAGTAGTTTGTTTTACACAACAATCTTGGCTAAGGAGAAACTTCATACCCTCGTAGCTGAGCATGAGAAAACACAAACTAAAAACCTCGACAATACTAAGAAGCAAACAGTAAAAGCCACGTTGAACTAAATCTCCCTACTGTCATCGATTTCCACAAGAAAGCTAGGTGCTTTAGATCCTGTAATCACAAGGTTTTTTTTTTAGAGAAATCAGTCTCACTATTACACAGGTCATGTCACTTATAGATCTGGTCATGGGCGTCAGAATCCATCACTCGCAGAGGCAAAACAATGGCACCAATGGCCATGAGGCCATGAGCCAAGTGGCACTTTCAACAACAGCGAAGGATAGGGTAAATAATGCAATATTTTAGGGTCTGGAACGCTTTTGTAGTAGGGTTTACCAACACCTAAAAACTCTATCCACTATTATATAGCCACGTGGATTCCACTAGGAAGCAAATCACTTGGGTGTGAATAGAGTTTCTCTATAGTCCCATTTGGTCTATTGAGAACCTGCGATCCAAACTTTGCATATGTTATTTACCTATGCATCATCAAAGTTTAAAACTTGCATATATCATTGTATCGCATATGAATGTGATCTTTTTTTTCCAATTTATAACCATATCTAGACATTAAGTTAATACTTGTTTTAGGTTAACATCATGGTGCATGATTCATTAAATGGCTTATGTAATTACTTGGAAAAAGTAAATAAGGTTTTGCATTATTTTTTTTATACATTGTTATATCATATTGTAGCATGTGGGTAGGATCTAATTACCAAAAATAGGACAAGTTATCAGAATTGCATAGTTATAATCATAGTTAGGCTAAGAACATAAACTTCTACTTTGCTTATAATTCCAGTACTTATGCCTCTAAATAAATTATATAGGTAACATTATATCCTTATGCCTAGAAAGGGATAGAAACATAGACTTCTAACATTTTTGCAAATGCTAAATTAATTCAAGAATTGGAAGGGAAACAGGTTGATAATACCTTCTTTACACACACCGTTAAATTAAATAATTATGCTAGCATTTTACTTTTGCAAGTTGAGACAATTGGTCTCAATCCTAAAACTGGAAAACAAAATGTTATACCTGTAAAAAGACCTGTACAAGAATTATTATTTCACTGCATTAGCTTCAAGAGCTAAGTAAGCCTCGGGCATGAACTAAAGTACCTTCATTTTAAAATAGGAGACAAACCTTAGTGCATAGTAAACAAACAGTTATTTTCAGCTCTTACTACTTCAGATTATTACTTGCTAAATCAATCTTCAAACACTTAACTTTGAACGCAGATAATGAAGAATGCAACTATAGAAATTAATTAAGGGATTGTTTTAGTTTCTAAATTAGACCTATAGGATGTTATCTATTAGCAGTTAAGTTACTCTATTAAGTGAAGATTGTAAACATTTATTGTCACAGGAGAAATTTTAAATTTTTATGAAAATTAGGGGTTTTACAGAAATGATGAAGATGATGATGATGATGATGATGACGACGATGCTGATGTTGATGACGATGACGACGATGATGATGATATTGATGATGATGTTGATGATTATGATAACGATGATGATGATGATTGAGTCAGGAAACCCTCCCACACTGTTTATGCATGTGTCTAGTCTAACCATGCCAAATTTCACACCAAGCCGACACATATATAAAAAAATTCATCGTTGGCCCCACGTAGCACATTAATTAATCTATAGGTATGGTTTTTGTTAATCAATTTGTTATCACAAGTCATGTTTAACGATGAATATGACGATGAAGTTGACAATGATGATGATGATAATGGTGATGATGATGATGATGATGATGATGATGATGATGATGATGATGTTGATGATGATAACGATGATTATGATGATGTTGATTATGTTGATGATGATGTTGATGATAATGATGACGATGAAGAAGGCAGTGATGATGATGATGATGATGATGAAGATGGTGATGATGATGATGAAGATGGTGATGATGATGATGAAGATGAAGATGGTGATGATGATGAAGATGGTGATGATGTTGATGATGATGATGTTGATGATAATGATGATGATGAAGACGACAATGATAATGATGATGATGACGACGATGATGATGATTATGAAGTTTGACGATGAATATGATGATGAAGTTGACAATGATGATGATGAATACGATGATGATGATGATGAAGACGATGATGATGATGACGATGACGATGACGATGATGATGATGATGATGATTTTGATGATGATGTTGTTTGAGTCTGGAAACCATCCCACATCGTTAATGCATGTGTCTAGTCTAACCATGCCAAATTTCCCACCAAGTCGACATAGATATAAAAAATTTCATCGTTGGCCCCACATAGCAAATTAATTAATCTATAGGTATGGTTTTTGTAGCTCGAATTGTTAGTGACAGTCATGTTTGGCGATGAATATCACGATGAAGTACAGGATTATGATTATGATGATGATGATGATTAAGTCTAGAAATCCTCACACACCATCAATGAATGTGTCTAGTCTAACCATGCCAAATTTCACACCAATTCGGCACATATATACAAATTTTCATCATTATCCCCGTGTAGCACGATGAAGATGATCATGAAGTTGACCATGATTATAATGATGTTAGTTCTGACGATGATGACGACGATGATGACAATGATGATGACGATGATGATGATGATGATGATGATGATTACAATGATGAAGATGATGTAATTAAGTATTGAAAAATAAAATTCCAAACAATATTAGTTGCAAATAAATTTAACATCAAATTAAAATTGATAAGATTTAACTTAACAATAGGTGGAAGCACATTGTTCACAAAAATCAATATTGCTTTCTCTGCGCCTACATTTATTCTCTTGCATATCATATGTACAAACTGTCCCACTGTAAAATCTGTTGGAATCATATATCTCCAAATCCAAAATGATGATGATCTATTCAACTACAATCAAAATGAATTATATATTTGTATCTTCAATTTGATGAAATTAATTTCTTTTGCAAATCAAATTATATAACAATAGTATACTTGTCACTGATTATTTTAGCCTTGTATTTTCTCCTATCTGTAATATGATCTCATTAATGTTGGTTAATATTTTTAAAACAAATAAGATAAAATAATATTTCTAATTAAATTATTGAATTTTCAATACCAATAAAATTCAATATTTATATCGCAAGATTCAAGAAATATATATAGAGTAGAGAAAGTATTGTATACCTCATACACTTTAATAGACTTCATCATCTTCTTCATCCAATTCATCATCTGTATCATCAGATCCAGAGTCAACATTGTAAGGATTGACCCTATCATCATCATCATCTACGACAGTTATGATCATCATGTCATCGTTGATATCATCTTCATGGGCATTGTCTGCTACATCATCTGATTCAACTAATTCTTAGACATCTTCTCCTGGATCATCATGATCATCTAACACGTGTTTATCATGATCTCCATCATTGTCTTCTTCTTCCAGACCCTCTTCATTACCTTCCTCTAAGTTATACTTTACCATCCTTCCCATTGGATCGTGTCTCACAAAAAATGACCAAACCGCTTTACCTGGAACCTCAGAGTAAAATACTTGTTCACATTGGCTTGGAAGAACATAGGGCTCTATTCTTGGCTCAAACAACCGTGTATTTACCATGGTAAATCCATTATCATGTTAATAATATTTCTATAAGGATCACGTTGATTCAATCGTAACCTGTACCATTTAACAACGAACAGAACTACCTTGAAGGATTTAAAGTCACACTGAAGAATATCTTCCAGATACCCATAGTATTGATTTTCTGAGAGTTCTGGATGTCTCTCACTTCTAGATGAAACATTTGTCACCTCAAAGACTACATATATCCCACACTCTAATGTTTTCTTTGTGTCATGCAAAGTTTTGATGTAATATCTACAACCATTTCACACCATATCCTTATGGTGTTTTACCTACAACAAGAAATACATGAAAAGATTACATAATGATTCAATATTTACGATTAAGTGCTTGTTTATGCAGCCATACATGGAAAAAAACAACGTGTAGATCAATATGTAATTTGCAAAAAAAATGAAATAGAGTGGTTGATTAATATGCTTGCCTACTTATCTTTTAAACCATATGCTAAATATATTTCCCTTCGTGTAAGATTGGTATCTCCATTGTGAAGTGTTTCTTTAACCCATGAAGCCACACCTTCCCATGATTTTCCATGACCCGATTATTCACATCGTTCAATACATACCTTCATCTAATTAATATTGTTTGTGATGTATAAATGAATTTCATCCCACTCTTTACCAACTTCTTGATGACAATAAAAATTAAAATTCAAGAAATATGTAAATTATCTTAACAAAGTATACACTCTTAATTAATGCAATAAATTGAATATGAAAATAGAATATGTATGATATATAAACATAAAATTCAATAGTCAAATGTATTATATTAATTAACATACACTAGCTAATAATTACCTTTCACCTTCCTCAATCTACCTTTCCCCTTCAGGTACTCCCCTTCAAAATTTCTATTGGAGTATGGATCATAGATGCAATGTAAATTGAGCTTTGCCACAAAATTAGGAATATATTCACAAACATACAACATATTTTTTTATACCATATATCCCTCCATCATAGAACCCTCAGCACATGCTCATTCTCTAAAAAAACCCTTCATAAATTTCAAGTTCCTCTCAACCATCCACATGGACCTTGAGTGCACAGGTCCACACAATTCAATCTCCTTAACTTGGTGTATGAGGTAATGTTCCTGTGCATTGAAAAATGTTTAAGGTATATGCTTCTGCATCTCACACTTGAAACAAGGAATTTATCTCCTCTAATACTTTATATATTATTTATGGATTTCTTTAGATGACAACCATATACAAGTGACACAAACCAATAACAATATTTAACAAAAAAACATTAAATTACATAACAAGTAATATTGCACAAAAAACAAATATAAATTATACGATGAATTAGAGAAACACTAAGCACATGAAAATAATCGCTAGTTACCTCATGTATTTCCCAATATTATATATAACTTGTTTGACATTGTTGTCGAAGTTGTCCGTCAGAGAGATACGTAGAACATACTGTAACGATATACAAACCACATCATTTTTTTAAACAAAGAGTAGACAAAAAAACTAAAAACAATATGCACTGGAATTTTAAAAACAATAATTATATGGATATAACCATAATAATTACCTTCATGAAGACGTGCCTATCATGTATTTTCACCCCCGCAAAATCACCTCTCTTTCTTATGATATTATTCATGTTCGCACAAAATCCTATGGGAAATTTAATTTTCCGCATGACTTCTTTTACAACATTACTTTGTTGCTCCATAAACATCCATAGAATTGAGTTTATATTAATTTGGTCTCCGTTTCTATGAAATCGAATGACGTACATGGTTGCCTTCTTGAATGTCTTTGCAAAATTTCAAAAAAAATTATTTTTCACTCCTTAGCTCCAATAGTCTCCTTAATGTTTCAGTCACATTATTTACGATATGAATTGTATCAAACAGATGAGCAATTTGTAGGTGCTCATATTAGGAAAACCTGCTGAATTGGTTAGGATAACTTTTCATTCCTCGTGGAATCCCATTAATTCCTTCATGATCACGACGAAAATCATGAATATTAGTTTATAAATAAATTACATAAATCAATTATGTCCACTACAGTAAACAACACATAGTAAAAAAATACATAACAATTCATATAAGATGATCCATACATACCAGCTTGACGATTTCTATTATATTGCAACTTCCAAAGGTGAGGTGTCATTCTCTATGGTTTTAATGCAGTCTCTTGCTTCCCATTGATTTTTTTTTCGGTTGTTCTATTCATGTGATTCTTAGAGAGGAAGTTCCTATACTCATCAAACACCTCATTTATTAATATTTTTTAGCGACGATACTTGATCTTAGGACCACAAACTGGACATGCAAATTTTCCCTTTGTTTGAAGACTACATATAGAAATGGAATATCTATGTCAATTATAATTACATATAAACTATATTAACTACTTCATAAAATTAAATGCAATTAAAGTGGAACTTAAAAATACAAACCAAAAAAATGGGTCAACCCTGGGGTATCATGTATTGCCCATACAAGCATTGCATGGAATTTAAATTTCCTTTGTTGTATTGGTCTAGATAATTCATACATATTGATTCCATTCCATAACTTCAATAGCTCGTCTATAACAGGTTCGATATATACAGTCATATCTTTCACTTGGAACTTACCTGATTAATTTGAAGTACATATAAAATATATAATTATGAGAACCATTAAGATATATAAACCATGCACAAGAGTAAATAAAATATATATATGACATTAGGAAACAAAATATGACAAATGAGATGCCACAACTACATTAAAAATAAAACAGTTGTAGACACAATATACCTGGAATAATCATCGACAACGTTATGTGCTCCCTCTTTATTGACAACCATGGAGGAATGTTATTATTGATAACAAAAATAGGCCACACCGTGTAAATGGATCTCATCTTTGTAAATGGATTAACACCATTTGTTGCCAAAGAAATCCTAATATTACGGGTTTCTTCTTTAAAGTGAGGCCACTTTTCCTCCATATCTCTAAATGCAGAACCATATACAGACTTTCGAATGAATCATATTGAATTTTGTTCCTTGCATGGTAATCCATAAACTTCTCTATGTTATTGCACATGAATAGTCGTTCCAAATGTGGAATGATGGGAATATAACAAAGAACCTTGTGAGGCACCTTTTTTGTTACTTGATCTATTTGATATCTACTTAATGACATTCCAGACATTCTGTTGCAAATTCATGTTGATTATAATATATAACATGGTCATCGAGGCATGCATGGATTGCTTCATAATGCATTCCAATCTCTTTCATCATGGAAGATAAATCTCGATATGTGCGAGGTAAAATATTTGATGGTGGTAACAAAAATTCAGCTATCAATCTACATCAAATTAAAATAGAAATAGATTTAATATAATATATAAATAATATAAACGAAACACATTTCATCCGTATTAATTTGAATTATGAATTAACAATACAATTATTAGAGGAAAAAATATAACCTTTAAAATGATCATATATATGTGATGGATTATCTTACATACCTTAACATCCGTGAGATTGATATGTTTGAAAGACCATTCATAACCTTCAAGTTTATTATCAACAATATAGCAGAGAGAAGATTTTGTTTGGAGCCTTCATAAAGGGGTTCGTATTCCTTCTCAAGAAGAGGTATATCGTGAACATAATCAAAGTCATCAATATTTTCATGTTCATCGTCACCACACCATACATTATAGCATTAAATGAATCATGGATCAATGTATTTGTACCATCATCTTCAACTATGTTATCAATATGATCATCTTCTTCAATAGTATTATTAACGTGTTCTCCATTGAGCATAGCTCCATGTTCCTCCGGTAATTGTTTTGAAAGAAATTCCTCTAGATGATATTCCATAGGATGTCTTTCCTTTATAATTACATGATTTTGATGATGATGATGATGATTGAGTCAGGAAACCCTCCCACACCATCTATGCATGTGTCTAGTCTAACCATGCGAAATTTCAGACCAAGCCAACACATATATAAAAAATTTCATAGTTTGCCCCACTTAGCACATTAATTAAACTATAGGTATGGTTTTTTTTAATCAATTTGTTATTGAAAGTCATGTTTGACGATGACGATGACGATGAAGTTGACAATGATGATGATGATGATGATGATTATGATGACGATGATGATGATGATGATGATAACAATGATTATGATGATGTTGATGATGATGATGTTGACGATGATGATGTTGATGATGTTGATGATGATGTTGATGATGATGATGATGATGAAGACGAAGATGATGATGATGATGCTGATGAAGATGGTGATCACCATGTTGATCTCATATGAAATGATGAAGATGATGATCATGATGATGATGAAGATGATGATGATGTTGATGATGATGATAACGACGATGATGATGATGATGATGAATTTTGACGATGAAGTTGACGTTGATGATGATGATGATGACAATGATGATGATGATGATGATGACGATGATGATTACGATGATTTTGATGATAATGTTGATGATGATGATGATGTTGATGATGATGATGGTGATGGTGATGATGATGATGATGGTGTTTGAGTCTGGAAACCCTCCCATACCATCAATGCATCTGTCTAGTCTAACCATGCTAAATTTCACACCAAGCCGACATAGATATAAAAAAATTCATCATTGGCCCCCACGTAGCAAATTAATTAATCTATAGGTATGGTTTTGTTTCTCGAATTGATAGTGACAGTCATGTTTGATGATGAATATGATGATGAAGTTCACGATTATGATGATGATGATGATTAAGTCTGGAAGTCCTCCCACACTGTCAATGCATGTGTCTATTCTAACCATGCCAAATTTCACACCAATTCGACACATATATACAAATTTTCATCATTATCCCCATGTAGCATGATGAATATGATGATGAAGTTGATGATGATTATGATGATTATGATGATTATGAAGTTGACAATGATTATAATGATGTTAGTTCTGACGATGATGAGGATGATGATGTTGACGATGACGATGATGATGATGATGATGATGATGATGATGATGATGGAATTTAGTATTGAAAAATAAAATGCCAAACAATATTAGTTGCAAAGACATTGAACATCAAATTAAAATTGATAAGATTTTACTTGACAATAGGCGGAAGCACATTGTTCACAAAAATAAATATCTCTTTCTCTGCACCTACATTTATTCTCTTATGTATGATATGTACAAACTGTCCCACTGTAAAATATGTTGGAATCATATATCTACAAATCCAAATGATGATGATCTATTAAACTACAATCAAAATGAATTATAGATTTGTATCTTCAATTTGATGAAATTAATTTCTTTTGCAAATCAAATGATATAATAATAGTCAAATATTTGGATACTTGTCACGGATTATATTAGCCTCGTATTTTCTCCTATTTGTAATAGATCTCATTAATGTTAGTGACTATTTTTAAATCAAATAAGATAAAATAATATTTCTAATTAAATTATTGAATTTTCAATACTAATAAAATTCAATATTTATATCGCAAGATTCAAGCAAAATATATAGAGTAGAGAAATTATTGCATACCTCCTACACTTTAATAGACTTCATCATATTCTTCATCTAATTCATCATCCAATTCATCATCTGTATCATCAGATCCAAAGTCAACATTGTAAGGATTTACCATATCATCATCGTCATCTATGTCAATTACGATCATCATGTCATCATTGATATCATCTTCATGGGAATTGTCTACTAGATCATCTGATTCAACTAATTCTTGAACATCTTCTCCTAGATCATCATGATCATGTAACTCATGTTTATCATGATCTTCATCATCGTCTTCTTCTTCCACAGCCTCTTCATTACCTTCCTCTAGGTTATACTTTACCGACCTTCCCCTTGGATTGTGTCTCACAACAAATGACCAACCCGCTTTATCTGGAACCTCAGAGTAAATTAATTGTTCACATTGGCTTGGAAGAACATAGGGCTTCGTTCCTGGCTCAAACAACCTTGTATTTACCATGGTAAATCCATTATCATGTTAATAATAGTTCTATAGGGATCACGCTGATTCAATCGCAACCTGTACCATTTGACAACGAACAGAACTACCCTTAAGGACATAAAGTCACACTGAATAATATCTTCCAGATACCCATACTATCAATTTTCTAAGATTTATGGATGTCTATCACTTCTAGATGAAACATTGGTCACCTCAAAGTCTACATATATCCCACAATCTGATGTTTTCTTTGTTTCATACAACGTTTTGATGAGATATCTACAACCATTGCAAACCATAGCCTTATGGTGTTTTACATACAACAAGACATACACGAAAAGATTACATAATAATTCAATATTTATGATTAAGTACATGTTTATGCAGCCATACAGGGAAAAAAACAATGTGTACATAAATATGTAATTTTCAAACAAAATGAATTAGATTGGTTGATTAATATGCTTGACTGATTATCTTTTAAACCATTTGCTAAATCTATTTCCCTTTGTGTAAGATTGGTATCTCCATTGCGATGTGCTACTTTAACTAATGAATCCACACCTTCCGATGATATTCCATGACCCGATTGTTCGCATCGTTCAATCCATCCCTTCATCCAGTCAAGATTGTTTGTGATGTATAAATGAATTGCATCCCACTCTCGACCAACTGCTTGATGACAATGAAAATTAAAATTCAAGAAAGATGTAAATTATCTTAACAAAGTTTACGCTCTTACTATGATGCAATAGATTGAATATGCAAATATAATATGTATGATATATATACATAAAAGTCAACAATCAAATATATTATATTAATTAACATCCACTAGAAAATAATTATATTTTTCCTTCCTCGATCTACCTTTCCCCTTCAGGTACTCCCCTTCAAAATTGTTATTGGATTCTGGATCACAGATGCGACGTAAATTGAGCTTTGACACTAAATTAGGAATATATTCACTAGCATACAACATTTTTTGGTATACCATATATCCCTACATCATAGAACCCTTAGCACGTGCTCATTGTCTAAGAAAACCCTTCATAAATTTTAAATTCCTCTCAACCATCCACATGGACCTTGAGTGAACAGGTCCACACAATTCAATCTCCTCAACTTGGTGTATGAGGTAGTGTTCCTATGCAATGAAAAATGCCGAAGGTATATTCTTCTGCATCTCACACATGAAATGAGGAATTTCTCTCCTCTAATACTTTATATCTTCTTTATGGATTTCTTTTAGATGACAACCATATACAAGTGACACAAACCAATAACGATATTTAACAAAACAAACATTAAATTACATAACATGAATCATTGCACAAAAAACAAATATAAATTATACGATGAATTACAGAAACACTAATCACATGCAAATAATCTCTAGTTACCTCATGCATTTCTCAAGATTATATATAACTTGTTTGACATTGTTGTCGAAGTTGTCCGGGAGAGAAATAGGTAGAACATACTGTAACGATGTACAAACCACGTCATTTTTTAAACAAATAGTAGACAAACAAAATAAAAACAATATGCACTGGAATTTTAAAAACAATAATTATATGAATATAACCATAATAATTACCTTCATGAAGATGTGCCAAACATGTGTTTTCACCCCCACAAAACCACCTCTCTTTATTATGATATTCTTCATGTTCGCACAAATCCTGTGGGAAATTTAATTTTTCGCATGACTTCTTTTACAACATTAATTTGTTGCTCCGTAAACATCCATGGAATTGAGTTTATATTAATTTGGTCTTCTTTGTTATGAAAATGAATGACGTCTTTCATTGCATGGTTTCCTTCTTGAATGTCTTTGCAAAAATTCACAATATTTTCTTTGTCGCTCCTTAGATCCAATAGTCTCCCTAATGTTTCAATCACATTATTTCAGATATGCATTGTATCAAATAGATGAGCAATTTGTAGGTGCTCATAGTGGGGAAACCTGCTGAATTGGTTAGGGTAACTTTTCAATTTCTCGTGGAATCCCATTAATGCCTTCATGATCACAACTAAAATCATTAATATTAGTTTATAAATAAATTACATAAATCAATTATGTCCACTACAATAAACAACACAAAAAAATATACATAACAATTCATATAAGATGATCCATATGTACCAGCTTGACGATTTCTATTATATTGCAACTTCCAAAGGTGAGGTTTCATTTTCTGTGGTTTTAATACAGACTCTTGCTTCCCATTGAATTTTTTTTTCGGTTTTTCTATTCATGTGATTTTTAGAGAATAAGTGCCTATACTCATCAAACACCTCATTTCTTAATCTTTTTGAGCGACAATATTTCATCTTAGGACCACATACTAGACATGCAAATTTTTCCTTTGTATGAATACCTACATATAGATATGGAATATCTATGTCAATCATAATTATATATAAACTATATTAACTACTTCATAAAATTAAATGCAATTAAAGTGGAAATTAAAAATACAAACCACAAAAATGGGTTAGCCCTGGGGCATCGTGAATTGTCCATACCAGCATTGCATGGAATTGAAATTTCCTTTGTCGTATTGGTCTAGATACATCATACATACTGATGCCATTCCATAACTTTTGTAGCTCACCTATAACAAGTTTGATATATGCATTCATATCTTTCACTTGGAACTTACCTAATTGATTTGAAGTACATATAAAATATATAATTATGAGAACCATTAAGATATATAAACCATGCACAAGAGTGAAATAAAAAATATATATATGACACTAGGAAACAAAATACGACAAATGAGATGCGACAACTACATTAAAAATAAACAGTTGTAGACACAATATACCTGGAATAATCATCAACAACATTATGTGATCCCTCTTTATTGAAAACCATGGAGAAATGTTATTATTAATAACAAAAATAGGCCACACCATGTAAATGGATCCCATCTGTGCAAATGGATTGACACCATCTTCTGCCAAAGAAATCATAAGATTACGAGGTTCTTCTTTAAAGTGAGGCCACTTTTCCACCATATCTCTAAATGCAGAACCATATGCAGACATTCGAATGACATCATATTGACTTATGTTCCTTGCATGGTAATCCTTAAATTTCTCTATGTTATTGCACCTGAATAGTCGTTGCAAATATGGAATGATGGGAATATAACGAAGAGCCTTGTGAGGCACCTTTTTTGTTACTTAATCTGTTTGATATCTACTTATATGAAATTCTAGACATTATGTTGCAAATTCATGTTGATTATAATATATAACATGGCCATTGGGGCATGCATGAATTGCTTCATAATGCATTCCAATCTCTTTCATAATGCAAGATAAATCTCGATATATGCAAGGTAAAATATTTGATGGTGGTAACAAAAATTCAGCTATCAAGCTGCATCAAATTAAAAAAAAAAATAGATTTAATATAATATATAAATAATATAAACGAAACAAATTTCATCTATATTAATTAGAATTATGAATTAACAATACAATTATTAGAGGAACAAATATAACCTTTAAAACTATCATATATATGTGATGGATTATTTTACATACCTTAACATCCGTGTGATTGATATGTTTGAAAGACCATTCATAACCTTCAAGTTCATTATCAACAATATAGCAGAGAGAAGATTTGTTTTGGAGCCTTCATAAAGGGGTTCGTATTCCTTCTCAAGAAGAGGTATATCGTGAACATCATCAAATTCATCAATATTTTCATGATTATCGTCACCATAATCATACATTCTAGAATTAAATAAATCATGGATTAATGTGTATCATCATATTCAACTACATTATCAGTATAGTCATCTTCTTCAATAGGATTATTAACTTGTTCTCCATTAAGCATAGCTCCATGTTCCTTCGGTACTTGTTCTTGAAAGAACTTCCTCTGGACGATATTCCATAGGATGTCTTTCCTTTATAATTACATGATGTTGATGATGATGATGATGATGATGACGATGATGATTAGTTAATCAGAAAACCCTCCCACACCATCTATGCATGTGTCTAGTCTAACCATGCCAAATTTCACACCAAGCCGACACATATATAAAAAGTTTCATCGCGGGCCCCACATAGCACATTAATTAATCTATAGGTATGGTTTTTGTTAATCAATTTGTTATTGAAAGTCATGTTTGATGATGAAGATGACGATGAAGTTGACAGTGATGATGATGATGACGATGATGACGATGATGATGAAGATGATGATGATGATGATAACGATGATTATGATGATTTTGATGATGATGATGTTGATGATGATGAATATGATGATGTTGATGATGATTATGACGATGAAGACGATGATGATGATGATGATGATGATGATGATGAAGATGGTGATCACCATGTTGATCTCATATGAAATGATGATGATGATGATGATGATGATGATGATGATGACAATGATGATGATGTTGATGATGATGATGATGACAATGATGATGGTGATTAAGTTTGACGATGAAGATGACAATGAAGTTGACAATGATCTTGATGATGACGATGGTGATGATGACAATGATGATGAAGATGATTTTGATGATGATGTTGATGATGATGATGTTGTTGACGATGATGATGATGATGTTGTTGACGATGATGATGATGATGATGATGATGTTTGAGTCTAGAAACCATCCCACACATTCAATGCATTTTTCTACTATAACCATGCCAAATTTCACACCAAAACGACACAAATATAAAAAAATTCATCATTGGCCCCATGTAGAAAATTGATTAATCTATAGGTATGGTTTTTGTTGCTTGAATTGTTAGTGACAGTCATGTTTGAAGATGAAGATTAAGATGAATTTAATGATTATTATGATGATGATGATGATGATGATTAAGTATAAAAATCCTCCCACGCCGTCAATGCATGTGTTTAGTCTAGCCATGCCAAATTTAACACCAAGTCAGCACATATATACAAATTTTCATCAGTATCGCCATGTAGCACGATGAAGATAACGAGATTATGATGATTATGAAGTTGACGATGATTATAATGATGTTAGTTCTGACGACGATGAGGATGATGATGATGACGATGACAACGATGATGATAATGAGGATGATGATGATGATGATGATGGAATTTAGTATTGAAAAGTAAAATGCCAAACAATATTAGTTGCAAAGACATTGAACATCAAATTAAAATTGATAAGATTTAACTTAACAATAGGTGGAAGCACATTGTTCAAAAAAATAAATATTTATTTCTCTGCACCTACATTTATTCTCTTACATATCATATGTACAAACTATCCCACTGTAAAATCTGTTGGAATCATATATCTGCAAATCCAAATCATGATGATCTATTCAACTACAATCAAAATGAATTATATATTTGTATCTTCAATTTGATGAAATTAATTTATTTTGCAAATCAAATTATTTAATAATAGTCAAATATTTCGATACTTGTCATGGATTATTTTAGCCTCGTGTGTTCTCCTATTTCTAATATGATCTCATTAATGTTAGTTACTCTTTTGAAAAAAATAAGATAAAATAATATTTCTAATTAAATTATTGAATTTTCAATACCAATAAAATTCAATATTTATATCACAAGATTCAAGAAAATATATAGAGTAGAGAAATTATTGCATACGTCGTACACGTTAATAGACTTCATCATCTTCTTCATCCAAGTCATCATTCAATTCATCATCTGTATCATCAGATCCAAAGTCAACATTGGAAGGATTTCCCATAGCATCATCTTCATCTACGTCAGTTACGATATCATCATGTCATTGTTGATATCATCTTCATGGGCATTGTCTGCTACATCATCTGATTCAAGTAATTCTTGGACATCTTCTGATGGATCATCATTATCATCTAACTCATGGTTATCATGATCTTGATCATAGTCTTCTTCTTCCAGACCCTCTTCATTACCTTCCTCTAGGTTACACTTTACTAGCCTTCCCCTTGGATCGTGTCTCACAACAAACGACCAACCCACTTTACCTAGAACCTTAGAGTAAAATACATGTTCACATTGGCTTGGAAGAACATAGGGCTCCATTCCTGGCTCAAAAAACCTTGTATTTACCATGGTAAATCCATTATCATGTTAATATTGGTTCTATAGGGATCACGTTGATTAAATCCTAACCTGTACCATTTGAAAACGAACGGAAATACCTTCAAGGAATTAAAGTCACACTAAAAAATATCTTCAAAATACCCATAGTATCAATTTTCTGAGACTTTTGTATGTCTGTCACTTCTAGTTTAAACATTGGTCACCTCAAAGACTATAGATATCCCACAATCTGATGTTTTATTTATTTCATACAAGGTTTTGATGTGATATCTACAACCATTGCACACCATAGCCTTATGTTTTTTTACCTACAACAAACCATACACGAAAAGATTACATAATGATTCAATATTTACGATTAAGTGCATGTTTATGCATCCATATAGGGAAAAAAACAACGTGTACATCAATATGTAATTTGCAAAAAAAATGAATTAGAGTGGTTGATTAATATGCTTTCCTGCTTATGTTTTAAAACATATTCTAAATCTATTTCCCTTTGTGTAAGATTGGTATCTCCATTGCGATGTGCTTCTTTAACCAATGAAGCCACACCTTCTCATGATATTCCATGACCCTATTGTTCACATAGTTCAATCCTTACCTTCATCCAGTCAAGATTGTTTGTGATGTATAAATGAATTGCATCCCACTCTTGACCAATTGCTTGATGACAATAAAAATTAAAATTCAAAAAAGATGTAAATTATCTTAACAAAGTATACGCTCTTAATTGATGCAATAGATTGAATATGCAAATAGAATATGTATGATATATATACATAAAGTCAGTCAAATATATAATATTAATTAGCATCCACTAGCTAATAATTACCTTTCACCTTCGTCAATCTACCTTTCCCCTTCATGTACTCCCCTTCAAAATTGTTATTGGAGTCTAGATCATAGATGCAACGTAAATTGAGCTTTGACGCTAAATTAGGAAGATATTCACTAACATACAACATGTTTTGGTATACCATATATCCCTCCACCATAGAACCCTCAGCACATGCTCATTTTCTAAACAAACCCTTCATAAATTTGAAGCTCCTCTCAACCATCCACATGGACCTTGAGTGCACAAGTCCACACAATTCAATCTCCTCAAATTGGTGTATGAGGTAGTGTTCCTCTGCATTGAAAAATTATGAAAGTATATGCTTTTGCATCTCACACATGAAATGAGGAATTTCTCTCCTCCAATACTTTATATCTTCTTTATGGATTTCTTTATATGACAACCATATACAAGTGACACAAACCAATAATGATATTTAACAAAAAAAACATTAAATTACATTACATGAATTAGTGCACAAAAAACAAATATAAATTATAAGATGAATTAAATAAACACTAAGCACATGCAAATAATCGCTAGTTATCTCATGTATTTCCCAGAATTATATATAGCTTGTTTTACATTGTTGTCAAAGTTGTCCGGGAGAGAGATAGGTAGAACATACTGTAACGATATACAAACCACATCATTTTTTAGACAAAGAGTAGACAAACAAAATAAAAACAATATGTATTAGAATTAAAAATAACAATAATTATATGGATATAACCATAATAATTACCTTCATGAACACGTGCCAATCATGTGTTTTCACCCCCGCAAAATCACCTCTCTTTCTTATGATATTCTTCATGTTCGCACAAAATCCTGTGGGAAATTTAATTTTCAGCATGACTTCTTTTACAACATTACTTTGTTGCTCTGTAAACATCCATGGAATTGAGTTTATATTAATTTGGTATCCGTTGCTATGAAATTGAATGACATCTTTCATTGCATGGTTTCCTTCTTGAATGTCTTTGCAAACTTTCACAATTTTTTCTTTATCGCTCCTTAGCTCCAATAGTCTCCCTAATGTTTCAGTCACATTATTTCTGATATGCATTGTATCAAACATATGAGCAATTTGTAGGTGCTCATAGTAGGGAAACCTGCTGAATTGGTTAGGATAACTTTTCATTCCTCGTGGAAGTCCATTAATGCCTTCATGATCACGACAAAAATCATGAATATTATTTTATAAATAAATTACAGAAATCAATTATGTCCACTATAGTAAACAAAACACAATAAAAAAAATGCATAACAATTCATATAAGATGATCCATACGTACCAGCTTGACGATTTCTATTATATTGCAACTTCCAAACGTTAGGTTTCATGCTTTGTGGTTTTAATGCAGTCTCTTTCTTCCCATTGAAATGTTTTTTCAATTGTTATATATCTATGATTCTTAGAGAGGAAGTGCCTATACTCATCAAACACCTCATTTCTTAATACTTTTGAGCGGCGATATTTGATCTTAGGACCACAAACTGGACATTTAAATTTTCCCTTTGTCTAAAGACCTACATATAGATATGGAATATATATGTCAATTATAATTATATATAAACTATATTAACTACTTCATAAAATTAAATGCAATTAAAGTGGAACTTAGAAATACAAACCACAAAAATGGGTTAACCCTAGGTCATCGTGTATTGTCCATACAAGCATTTGCATGGAATTGAAATTTTCTTGATCATATTGGTCCAGATACATCATACATACTGATTCCATTCCATAACTTTAGTAGCTCGTCTATAAGAGGTTCGATATATACATTCATTTCTTTGACTTGGAACTTACCTGATTGATTTGAAGTACGTATAAAATATATAATTATGAGAACCATTAAGATATATAAACCATGCACAAGAGTAAAATAAAATATATATATATATGAAATTAGAAAACATAATACAATAAATGAGATGCCACAACTACATTAGAAATAAAACAGTTGTAGACACAAAATACCTAGAATAATCATCGACAACATTATGTGCTCCCTCTTTATTAACAGCCATGGAGGAATGTTATTGTCTATAACAAAAATAGGCCACAACATGTAAATGGATCTCATCTGTGAAAATGGATTAACACCATTTGTTGCCAAAGAAATCCTAAGATTACGAGGTTCTTCTTTAAAGTGAGGCCACTTTTCCACCATATCTCTAAATGCAGAACCATATGCAGACATTCGAATGACATCATATTGACTTATGTTCCTTGCATGGTAATCCATAAATTCCATTATGTTATTGCACTTGAATAGTCATTGCGAATGTGGAATGATGGGAATATAACGAAGAACCTTGTGAGGCACCTTTCGTGTTACTTGATCTGTTTGATATCTACTTATATGACATTCCATACATTTTGTTGCAAATTCATGTTGATTATAATATATAACATGGTCATCGGGGCATGCATGAATTTCTTCATAATGCATTCCAATCTCTTTCATAATGGAAGATAAATCTCGATATGTGTGAGGTAAAATATTTGATGGTACGGTAACAAAAATTCAGCTACCAATCTACATCAAATTAAAATAAAAATAGAGTTAGTATAATATATAAATAATATAAAAGAAACACATTTCATCCATATTAATTTTAATTATGAATTAACAATACAGTTATTAGAGGAACAAATATAACCTTTAAAACGATAATATATATGTGATGGATTATTTTACATACCTTAACATCTGTGTGATTGATATGTTTGAAATACCATTCATAACCTTCAAGTTCATTATCAACAATATAGCAGAGAGAATATTTGTTTTGAAGCCTTCATAAAGGGGTTCGTATTCCTTATCAAGAAGAGGTATATTGTGAACATCATCAAATTCATCAATATTTTCATGATCATCGTCACCATCATTGTACATTCTAACATTAAATGAATCATGGATCAATGTATTTGTACCATCATCTTCAACTACGTTATTAGTATGATCATCTTATTCAATAGGATTATTAACTTGTTCTCCATTAAGCATAGTTCCATGTTCCTCTGGTACTTGTTCTGAAAGAAATTCCTATCGACGATATTCCGTAGGATGTCTTTCCTTTATAATTACATGAAGACATCAATAGATATAAGTTAATATAGGAAATATTAAAATAATACATACATTTAACAAAGCAAAAAATATAAAAAACTTTATAATGATAAACTTACAAATGGATGATATTCATCCCCCCCCTCAGCATGTCGATGTTCCCTACAATGTTTTGTGGTTGTTGTGATCAATATTCTTCTCCTCTTAAACCCCCTTCATTGACTACATGGACAATAACATTTCCCAGCACCCCTTCTTTTCGATGCATCCCACTATCTAGCAAGAAATTGTCGATTTTGTTCGTTTGGATCAGCAATATTGTTATTTGACATTTTGTCACAAAAAGCTTGAATGAATACTATCAACAACCTTAAAAAATAAAGGTCTACACATCACTATTTCCGCAAATGGTGGTTCGTCAAAGAATAAAATAATTTCCGCAAACCATCTATTGATAAAATGATGTCTGCAAATAGTCCATGGAGAAATAAAATAATTATGCAAACTGTTCGTTGAAGAATAAAAAGCTTCCTAAAACTGTCAATCAAGGAATAAATTAATTTCCGCAAATCTTCCTTCGCTTCTATAGAAAACATCTCAGAATTTTTCTATAATTTATATATTTTCAAATTCTACATTCATCAAATAACCGATGATATTAACCTAGTTATTGTTCCAAAAGGCCTAGTTACCATTGTAAACAAAAATGGCAATTTTGTCGCTAATCCAACAATTCTTCATCGCATATCCGACGCCAGTGTGGTCAAAAATATGACATCTTTGAAGTCGAATACCCAATGAGTGAGAGTCAAAAATTCGACAGTATAAAGGTAAGTCAGAAATTCGACAACAAATTTTGCATTTAAAAAAAAAATTAATCAAAATTCAAAATTTCAAATTGAAATCCGACAAAATAGTAATTTCCGTTGTATGTATGTCATTGGATTTTGGGTTGCAATCTTGTTGTGTCCATAGATTTTATTACCTACACCACTGCTGGAATCGTTTTGAGTGATGCTCCAATTGTTGTTAACTACGCCTCCAATTCATGGAGTTGTGCACCTAGTTGTTGTAGTTGCTCATCTTGAACCACACTCATCCAAAATTGTGTGGTTTCATCTTCCAATGTTTTGCCATCTTTTCATAATATTCAACTTGTGCCACTACATCCTCAATCTGTCCTTTGCACCCAGCAAGTTGTTCTGGTGGCGTACTTGGAACAAGTCGCGCTTGCAGCTCCTTATTTTCCTTATTCAAATATGTGATGATTTCTCCAAGGCGAAGAATATTTGCCTCTGCGAACATTTCATCTGTGATGTCATGGATTTCCTAACATGCAACTGCAATATCTTTTTCCATTCGCGCTCTGTCGTCCAAATCACTTTCCTAAGCCCTTGAATTTGCATCTTGTGCTTCCCTCATGTGCTTGATTTCTTCGTTTTCTACTGCTACTTGCTCCTGCAATTTAGCAAGGTGATAACAGACAATGGCCTCACTGTTGGAGAGATACTAGCTCACAATATTCAGCAATCTATAAAGGATGTGGGTAGGAAATTCATTGACATCTAAACTTATAGTGTGGAACGGGTGGACTAAGGTGTCAAAATCCTCACTACCCAACTCGAGTGACCATGGTGGAATTTGTACAATACGAACCCTTTTTCACGTAGCAATCTCCGCTACTCTTTCTGTTACATCAGCTTGTGGCACCTTCTCTAACACTGCATTTTCCAAATTAGCTAGAAAATTTTTAACCTTGTGAAAGAACCGAGTTGAATAGTCTTTCAACTATGCCTCCCTTGTGCTAGTCATAGTTGTGATCACAGCTATTATGCGATCAACCTACGCCTCCTCCATTCTTTCGGTGTTGCTTCCTTCACCCTGCTCATGTATCCTCTGTGTTCTGCCTTCCTCAAATATTCTTTCGACCTCAGAATCTGTCGAAATCTTGGATGAATTGGGCCTGTGATTCCTTGTCACTTTCCTATGTCTACACCTATTCTACCGATGTGTCAGGTGGGGAACGCGCCTTACCATCTGACAAGTCCTCTACACTCACTGGGACTTTCCACTCGGCAGGCCAATCAGCAATGATGGTATCCACCTCATAATTTTTCAACTTATATAGGGTATTAAGCCATTTATTTTTGTTATCCCTATGTGCTTGAAGGTTGATAGAGTTCAGGCCCATCGCAAATCATGCTATCCTCTGGTATTTTGTTGTTGCTTCCTCATTCATATGCAGAACCTTCCCTGTTGCATCATGCAAGGAATCCCAGTAAATATAGAACTAAATCACACAATCAATTAGGCACTCCTTCTTGTTGATATACCACAAATTCTGATACCTTGCACCATTGCATGTCTGGGTGACTTCAACTTCCATGCCCTAATAATATTTGGGCTCCATCGATCCAACTAGCGCAATCAAAATCAGCAACCACAAATAAGTGAAGGCACTCTTACCTTCTTGGATGAGCATAGCATCCTCTATCAACTGATTCAATAAAAAGAGTGACCAGTTCATTTGTACACCCTCTACGCACTACTATGCGCATGCAATGACCCCAAGAGTACATTGATTCAGTCGATTTTCCCTAACCATTTTAACCATCAATATCTTTGTTGATTGTGCTAATGAAATAATCACTCTTATCTCAGACAACATCATATTAGTTCTTTAATTTGGTCGCTAATCGCTTTTCATTGTCCTTAGCATGGAAGTATTACGAGGGTTTGGCCCACTTCATCGACAACCTAGTAATTTGTGAAATTAAATCAATGGTGACTATAACTTTGGTGTCAAGCCACAAATAAACGCCATGAAAACAAGACAATATTTGCTTAACTCAAGCATTAGCCTCTATTACGCGGCCAAAATGTGGCATATGTGTGAGGCCTAACATCCCCAACCACTGCAAACCCATGGCCCACTATTGTGGCACATGAATAATGGGTCCTCCATCTCCTTGTTCTTATGACTTGAATGACTCGGATGTACATTCTGCATAGGCCAACAATTTGTGATCACTGTAGGTCATCTTCGTCAAGAAAGGTACGATATTCAGTGTGTTGTGGACCCCTTTTGGTATCATGGGAATCTTCACAGAGTACCGTTGATTCTTAGATATTTTTACTTGTGGCACACTTGCCTTCCTAGGGAGGATAAACACAGGTATGTCATCAACAGTGACACCATTTCTATCAATAGAATACTCTCCTCCCATGGTCGATGATCTGATCTGGGATTCTTCTTCGACTTCGACTCTGCTAGAACTTCTTGTGGTTAGCTTCTTCTATGAGGTCAACTTGGGGTGATTTGCACCCCCTCTTCTTCTACGTAACTCGTGGAATTTATGCCTATATATCGAGACTCTCCTCCAAAATTGGCATCATGGTTTGCAGGGAGTCGTGAACACTGCCACTCGAAATAACTTGGGCCATCTCTACAACTTTGTCACGCTCTTACTCAAAACTATGCTCAGGAAACTCTCTGCACTCTTCTTAGCTCAACAATCACAATGGTTCATCCAACTCTCCCCTGTCAATTCTTATAACTAGAAATCACTTGTGTGAAAGGTTACTAATCATCATGACCAAATATTCCAACAATCAACCGACTCTGCCTCCAATCCTTCTGATCTAATGGTCTGATTTCCCATAAATGTGTGTCCCATCCAATTGCTTCATCACCCTTCTGGATGTCGCCAAAGGTTTTTCCTTCTACTACTTAAACATTTTCCCTTTCACTGCAACCAGCGTCCAGTTCGCTAACCTCCTTTGTAACCCATCTTGCACTATTTTTTTCTGTGCAGCGTTCTAGTTTTGGTGTCGCACCCGGCTCTCCTGATAGGGTTTTAGCCGACTACTATTCATATTTTTTGGCAACACTACACCATCAAGATGTTGTAACTGCACCACACTTTCGTCGGTGATGAATTGAAATACATAGGGACCTAACCGATTCATTTTCAACATACCTAGGTGTTTCACAAACTGACTGTCATAGAGAAGAACCATATCTCCTTCTCAGAAGTATTTGTATTTGATGTGTCGATCATGCCATGCCTTTTGGATATTCTTTTCAAATTTTTGGTGAAATCTTATGACAAACCGATCTTGTTTGAGCTACAACAAATACATGAAGAATTCTTCCAACTCTCCTTCTTCGTCCATACCTCTCGTCGCTAGAATGTGAAGGTTGGGAACAATATATTCCATTTGCATCACCACTTCTTGGCCATATACCAACTTGAATGGCGTATTCCCTGTCCAATTATTGTAGGTGGTTCAATATGCCCATAATATCGCAAGAATATTCAAGTCCTAATCGTCTTGGCTTGCATTATAGACCTTAGTGAGCGCATTCTCCAATGCCTTATTGAATTCCTCCATTGTTCCATTAACTTGTGGATGATAGGGAGTGCTCTTCTTGTGTTGAATCTTGAACTCCTCCGTCATTGTGTTGATAGTCTGATTGATGAAGTGCCTCGCCTAATCGCTCATCAATACCTTTGGACAACCAAATTGAGTAACAAAATTTTTTAATAGGAACCTTGTTGCCGTCGCAGTAGTAAAATCCATCATTGGTGCTGCTTTCACACATCTGGTCAAATAGTTTGTTGTTTTGATTATATAACGCACACCCATCCTTTTTCCTAGAGGATTGATGGGTCCCACAAAATAGACTACCCATTTATCAAATGGTTGCACCATTACCTAAGGTGCTAACGACATCGCATCCCTTCTTGATGGCTTCCCCATCCGTTGACAAACATTGCAAATTTTCACATAATATGCAACATCATTGTGCATAGTCAGCCACCAAATACCAGCTCGAAGTATATTCCTGGAAGTTGCACGACCTCCATAATGTCCTCCTGAAACTTCATCATGTGCTTCAACAAATATCTTCCCCTATTCCTATGGTAGAACATACCAATGTAGAATCTTATTTGGTCCCATCTTGTATATTTGTCCAATGCTGAGATGAAAATCGGCAACTTGGATGACCAATTGCTTCTTCTGGCTAATGGTAAAATCATCCAGTGCTTTCCCTTTCGATAAGAATTGGATGATCTGTTCGTAATGATCATCAACCATGCCGATCTTAAAAAGTTGCACATCGGGTAAGCCATATTCAATGTTGGTTGGTTCTTCACCTATCTCAATCCTTGACAAATGATCAGATCAGCATTCAAGTGACCCAGCTTCACAATTATCTCAAATTCAAACTCTTGGAAGAGTAGAAACCATCAACATATCTTCCCCGCCAACACAGGCTTGTTGACCAGGTATTTCAATGTGGAGTGATCATTAAACATATTGACATGTCATCCTAGTAGATAATGGCAAAATTTCTGAAATGCATATACCATCGCCAAGCCTTCTCTTTCTATTGTCATGTAATTTTGTTCTATTACAGACAACTTCCTAGTTGCGAATGTGATTGGGTGATTAATCTCTCCTTTGCCTGCTTGTGCCAAAACGACCCCTAGTGTGACTTATGACACATTGACATGGACATGGAACTCCTTTGTTCAGTCTGAAAAGACTAATATTGGTGTTACAACCATCTTCTATTTCAGAATTTCAAGACTCTTTTGACACTTGTTTGGCCACTCATACTTCACATATTTCTTTATTAGTTTCTCCATTAGTGCGGTAATGGCCGCATACCCTCTTATAAACTTGCGATAATACCCCATATGACCCAATATCTCCCTTAACTGTTTAACATTCATCAGTGGTGGAATATCGATGATGATCGTGATCTTTGTAGGATCAACCAATGTGTCCAAACAAAACTCCAAACGGGGTGCAAAATAGACACTTCCACAGATTTAATGCAATCTAGTGTTGTTGAAAAATCTCCAGCATGAGCCACAAGTTCGCAATGAGGTATTTGACCAAACCGAATACTTTCCGGTCATCCATGTAAATCTCTAGGAATTTTTGAAGAAATTTCTTGAATGCAGCAACAACTATCCATGAGAATATCGTCGATGCATTTTACACCAAATGACATCACGGTTTACTAAAAGCAATCCCACTCTGTGACAAAAGTAGTTTTGTGCCGATCTTCTCTTGCCATCTTGATCTGGTGATAACCTAACAATCCATCTTTAAACAAATAGACTTCTTATCCTTCGACACCTTCGTATACCTCATTTGTAAATGGTGTAGGAAATGGATCATGTAGACATGCATCATTTATCTTGCGGAGGTGTTGAGGCCTGAAAAATTGCAGGTAAAAATAGTAGGGATTCTCCCCAATAAGCATTCCCAATTAGCTCACTTATTGTTTGGTATGGGGAATCCGTCTGGTTTTCGGTCCGGCTACCGTGGGTAAAGTAACGGTTAAATCTAACTTTACCAGTTGCGGCCCGGTCCACCGTGTATATTTTTTTTTTAGTTTTATATTTATGTATGATATGCAAGTGCCTAACTAAGTGCAGTCGATAGAGATAACGAAGAGTATCACAATGTGATGCACAGGTTCTTACCTCTCGTCTTACCTCTTTCGCTTCTCAATCATAAACAGGAAAACAAATTATACTAGTGCTAACTAAATCTATCTACCCTATCCCTAGGGATCAATACTGTAATTAATAATGAGTAATGTACTGTATAACATGCATTTAGAATACTACAGATAGTTGTTCATATTTCAAAATACACGAATATAAGTAGACATATAACCAAAGAGATAGCTGATTTTCAATTAAAACATTCATTATTCAGATATGATGTGGAAATTTCACAGAAATAAAGAGGAAAAAATTCACAACATGAAACAATTCGAGAGTTGGAACGATCTCGCGGTTTATAGAAACAAGCTGAAACAGAAGTAGTTCACATTCAACTAGTCTATGGCAAGCATTTGAAACTCCACAACGCTTTATCCGGCTGAAAATATAAACTCTTTATTATAAGATGAAATAGTTCTTCTTACAATAACATTGCTCAAAGATAGCCTGAAAAAAGGTCCCCTTTTACATCTAATTCTCCTCTATTTATACAAAAAACAAAAACTCTTGAAAAGCCCTGTTTGCCTTTTGGGCTTCCCCTAACCTTCCCTTTACAAAATTTTGTCTTCTAGCATATGGACTCAGAAAAAGATAAATACAATATATTACATAATCAATCATTTGAAATAGTCCAACTAGGATGGCCAGCCCGCTCATTCATAAATTTCTTCCATGCATTTGCATCTGTTGTTATGTTTTCAAAACCAAAAGGTTCTATAAATCCGATAGTATTCTCATGTTCAGCAGCTTGAGACTTTATTTTCACCATTCTGGTCGGAATCAGACGAAGCTAGTATTCCAATAAGTGATTGCCAACTACTGCCTACGCTATTGCAGTTTTAAGCACTTTCTCATCCAATCCCTTAACTAGATGAATACCCTATTCGTCCTCCTGCAATTGATTCAAAAACACTTCATGATCGGGAAGCTCTTCTAACTTCCATTTAGTAGAGTTCTGACACCGATTATAAGTTAGGAGAACTTCCCTACATAATTCTGCACAAGCACTCTTCATCCTCCTAATTGTGTTTACTAGTTATTCTGCTGCTTTACTTGCAAACTCGATCAAATCATACTCCAGCTTTATCATCTCTAAGTCTTTAATGGGTATATCCACGGGAGGTTCCTTATTTGTTTCTAACCATGTCATTCATCTTTGTAGGGACTCTAAGATATCCTATGTCCTGTCTAAGAAATAGGAAGCCATATTTATAATTTCCTCCAATCTTATTTCTACATGTTGAACCTTTAACCTCTTTCTGCCATCTGAAGTTGCATTTGATGAATCTTATTCCTCAATGTAAGGGCAGGTTTGAGATCATTCTGTATATCTCTCCCCATTTATACTTCGGCTCAATTCCAGTAATGGCTTTAGTCTCTTCATAAATAATCTCAATTCTGGTTATTATCTCCACTTCTAGTTCCTCCTCAGCTACTTGGGCCTTCTTTTTTTGCTTTCGTGGAATATTGTTGTGCTGATGATTAGCTTGTATTGATCATGTAAAAATATATTTAGTCCATTTTATCAATCAAACTATGTATTGAAAGAAACAACAAAACAACCATAACATTACCATCCCATCAATATGCATGCTGAATAGCTTTTCTTCTATGAAACAAATGGGCCTTTTGTATGCGAACCTCTAACAACAAGAAACTTGAGAAAATCTATCTGTCCCAAATCTATGAAAAAATTCTACTTGGGAAAACTCTATATCTTCACAACACCCTTATGTCTACGGGTATAAATATCAACCGAGGAAAAAACCCTTAAAACTGCAGATCGTTGAAAACCCCAAAACCCCCTCTATAGAACTGAAAACTCCTCCCACATCCCATGGAAACCTACCGCTACTCTCACCATGGTTGCAAAGCATGTGGTTTAAAATGGCACAGGAAAGAAGGGAGCAGTGCAGACGGTGAAATGCTCGTCTACATCCTCCCCTCATTTTCTTAACAACTGTCAAAGAGGCACTCATAACTGCTTAACAATCAATTAGAGACTAGGCAAGAATAAACGAGACAATGGGCTGCTCTGTGAAAGGGCGATTACAAATAAAATAAGGCAAACCCTAGAAAAGAAAAAGATCACCGCAAAACCCCGTGGGGTAACCAAAACCTTAACCCTAAGCAAAATTACGGATAAAACAAAATGATGCTGAGAAAAGAGGTTAAGGTAGAGGTTAATCGCCTGGATGACCTGGGCGAAAATGACCTCCACTGGTAAACGACTCGTCCAAACAGTCGATGGCTACGCAAACTCCAATGGGAAACAAACACAGGTTATAATGACCAACGAGGGATAAGTTAATCAGGAGGGAAAGAAACATTAAACCAACATCGGAAACATACTCCTTAGAAGACCCGATACATCGAATTGATTCAGCACTTCATATCAGGAATATCAAAGGGAAAATGTGAAAATGCTACAAACCATATTGGTATCCAAAATCACTAACTCATCTTGGTATCGACGATCACAACGTGAAGCGTCAGATGGATTCGGCACTGTGCCTCCACAACGTCGACCAGCGGAACCGTTAAACCCTTGGCTCATTCCAATAGACACAGCCGATACAGCGAGAATGGCTCACCAAACTCATCAGATATCAGAGAATGATATACAAATGGGGATGTGAAACATCAAAAATTCTGTGGACTAAGCTTTCGGCAGATCGGCAAACAGCTTCCGATACAATAGGCAAAACAACATCTGATATATCGGCTAAAGACCTTGGGATGCTTTCGATGGCATATCTGGGAGCTAGTCAACTGTGGATCTGATGCATTGGAAACATAGTCAACTGTGCATCCGATATAAGCAGAAAAACTCTCAATTTTTTCAAAATTTCAAGTCATGGGCAAGATTTTAGTAAATTCATGATATTCCTTAAGCCTTCTAAATACTAAAAGAAAAGGGGGTACCCTAAAAAAATTTAAAAAATTGGGGAAATTGTTGTAGCTGCAATAGGAGGTCGACACAAATCCTTACCTCTCTTATTTTCTTATCTTGAACTACCATTAGACTGATCCACCTGATTCTCTACTGGTTGAATAATTCCATCATCGAGCATCTTGTTGATCTCAGCCTTTACTCACTCCTTGTATCCTGGATTTAAGCGATATGGTCGTTGTTTCACAATTTTTGCGTCTGGTTTTAGACAGATTCACATCTCTCCTAAGTCTCCTGGAATCTCTTTCATCTCCACAAACTTAGTTGGAAACAAATCCTGGAATTCATGCAGCATGTCGGTAATCTTCGCTATAGTTTCTTTGTCCCAATAATCTCTTACATTAGCTAATTTCGGATTGTTTGTCATCCCAATGTTGACCTTTCATGCCCTAAGTGGTTGTTGAAACTCATTTGCTCGTTCCATTGGAGCTATGACATCCCGATGTCCTTCTGACTACACAATGTTGAGGTTATGAGGATCATCCCTGTCATTTGGTTCTCTTGTCACATTATAACATTCCATCATCATCTATGCAAATGATTCTTCACTTGAATCCATTGGATACAGTACTGGAATGACTTCCAATATGATGTCGTAGAGATTCTACAATGCGCTATGTATTGCTGAATCCGCAAATGCAAAAATAAAATTATGAGCAAAACCAATTGTTAACTCTTCCTAGGTTCAGAGCTCTCTTCGCAGCTCAACAGAAATATACAATCGCCTTGGTATTTCATATAATGTGTAAACAAAGGCATGTACCCATTCTTCCTTAGGATTTCAGACCCATGCATTCTAAAACGCGACCAAATGATCATTCGGGTGATGTCTCCCATTATACTTCACACCTGGATATTGTTCTACTTCATTGAATCACAACTCCATGAGTCTACGATAGCGGGGCCAACAGTTCATCGAATCTTTATGAGTTTCCCACCATCTCGTCGGAGTGGCATTTAGTGCATTATCTAATGCCAATAATTGTTGTGGTTATGATACTTTACCTTCGAAGTCATATATAAAGTCATACAAATTAGGTATTCCTTCATAAGTCATAATCTCTATAGTTTCCGTTGCGACCCAGTGCAATGACTGAGTGATCCATCCACATTTTTGAATCGAGACTTCATGTAGTCGATTTTTCCAGTTTTCTAATGCATCATCAGAATCCGATGATGCAGAGCTGGAGCTTCTCCATCCTACATTTCCATCTGTAGTGGGGTGTATGTACTCTTTAGAGATGTTGTAAGCTTCATCCCATCCTCCCACAACTTCATCTTTGACAGGTTCCACATATCATCGTCCTTCCTTAGGATCCAACGGTGCAATGATGCGGATGTCACGATTTTCAAATTTCATTGCCCTCTTCTTAAAATTGATCATGGAAAGATTGTCATTTTCCCATCCAATGCCCAACAGTGTAGGATAGGAACTATTGTCATCCACTATTTCGATAACAACAAAATCGGCATACACCTTCAATCCCTCAACTTCTACAAGTAAGCGCAACACCCACCCAATTAGCAATACTCTAGCTTGGTTTGCTAAGCGCAATTATATAGGGGACCATACCAACTTGGGTTTCCCCATTTTCTCCCATGTCTGCTTTGTCAAGATGTTGACATCTAATCCTAAATCCAATATGATTGAATCGACATCATAATCTCCAACCCAAGTTTACATCCTCATTTCTCTTCATGTCTTCTTCTTATGCAGCGAATTTACATCATGTTCCTGTCGTCCCTTCTATGGGTGGTTCACCAACCTTGCGATTTCAACTAATGCGTCTGTATCTTTCACTAGTGACAGAAAACTTTCCAAGAAATTTTGCAGTGTTCCAATCCTCTAAGATGGTCCTAGCCTATATGTCATATCAAAATTAGGTGGCATTTCAGATATAGGCATCTTACCTATTTTTTTGTTCAGGACATAGTGAGTGTTGAAGATATTTCCTTCTGTGTGTCGACATCAAATTAAACCTTCTTACTAGCTGCTAATCGTATCTATGGAATTGGACTATCGTCTCTTGTTTTTGCACCTCCTCGAGTTACAACTGCAAAATCTGTAGGTTGCATCCTGGGTTTCGCCGATATTTTCCCCATAGTTGGCCCTTGATTCTGATTCTGAGGTTGGTTCATAGCCTAGTTTGCATTCTAGTTCACATTTTGAGTATGGTTCTGTAGTGGTGGATTATTCTTTGCTTTCCACTTTGCGATTAGATGAGGGAAATATTCAACAGTATGATCTCCAACGCTGCAATAAGTACACTTTGACTGAATATTTGGGAAGTCCCACTAATAGTGGCCCAGCACACCTCAATTATAACATTGCACAGGTCCGTGACCTCATCCCATAACTCCTCCTTGAACAAAGCCTCAATTTCTTCCTCCTAGAAATCCTCCGCGGAATCCACCTTGCTGTTGGTGTTTCAGTTGATTAAATATTTGTTACTACTGATTGGGATGCGGTGGAGCATATTGAGGTTGAGTGTACTACGGTTGTGGAAACGGTTGTTGCGAATGATTATACTATGATTCCTGTGGAGAAAATTGTGGTTTTTGCTGCACAAACTAGGTTTGTTCCAGTTGCAACCTCTCCATTATCCATGGCTCTTATCCTTTCATGAAGTATGTATCCATTTTTCTTTCTTGGAGCAAATCGTAAGCTTGGAAATCCTTTTCTTCATGACCAACCGAACGACAAAAATGACAGAACAAATGTTAAGGTTTCGATACTACCTTTTGGAGATACACACATTCTTCGTGTTGATGTCCTTGAGTTTGGAAGATGCGACACCATGGAAACCCGCCTTGAATTAATGGGTTAGGAGCACCGGACTGTAAATAATCGTGAAATTCTGGACATTGATATTTATGATGTCCCTTAGTGTGACATCGGGTGCACCATACTTATTTACGGATGTCCTTTCCTTTCTTGATATCCTGCAGTTAAATCATCAGATTCACCAGCTATGACTATATTTGATTCATCCCAGCACCTGTTTACCCAATAGGAGAAGCTTCAATATTTATGATGTCCCTTAGTGTGACATCGGGTGCACCATACTTATTTACGGATGTCCTTTCCTTTCTTGATATCCTGCAGTTAAATCATCAGATTCACCAGCTATGACTATATTTGATTCATCCCAGCACCTGTTTACCCAATAGGAGAAGCTTCAAGCTTCATCACGATTTCCAGAGCCTCCAATTATGTCGTAATATTTTTTTCATCAGTGGCATCCAAATGTGCAGTACCAATGAGGTGACGAACCATTCCTTTTGTTGCACATACCTCATTCTGAAGCTTACCTTGGCCATTAGTGTCTTGAATCACTTATCAAAATACCATAACGATTCATTCGGGTACTATTTGATTTCCTTCAATTATGTAATGTATTGTGCCTCATATTTAGGTTTTTAAAATTTCTCAATCAACCCGGTCCTGATCTGCACTAATGTCTTCTGTGGATTCCTTGGATGCACTTGTATAAATTCATATACCAATCTAATGTGCACCCTCGAAAGGTTGTCATGAGTTGTCCCTTTTTAATGTCCTCATCTTGTACTTGCTTCACTGTCCACACCACTTCGCAGAGAAACTAGTACTGCTTAGGATCTTCTATACCATTCCCATGGAACAAAGGTAATTTTACATCATCACCCACAATTCTTGGCCTCCTTCTTGTATTTTCTGATCCACTACTATTACTCCTATGGTGACACGTAGAGAAGTCTTGTCATGATCTGTTGTTTCTTCCTGAATGTGGTGCATTGCATGAAGGTGTAGGTACGTTGTTGCTTTGGGTTGGTCCTTCCTCGGGCTCGGGCATAGCCTAGTCATCTCCTTCGTTGTTGTAGGGTCACTTATTCCCTTGTGATATTCTCTCGTAGTTTTTTTTTTGAATTGCACTAGGACTCTCCTGAGTCCTCTGCCTCTTCCCTTACTGGAACCTTACCCCTCTTCACAGAAGACCACACTCTTCCTCAACTTCCCTCACAATCTCATCGTAACTCCCATCCATCTACCTAGTATCAATCCATCCAACCCACGTCTCTGTAGTACCCTTAACATCCGCACACCAAGTATTTACTCATTGGAGTTCATTTTCAATATACCCTTTTCACAAATGAGAATCTTAATCCACAATTGCAAAGATAATAGAAACCTACCTCTTGGGACTTGGAAGAATTCCCTTTCCATGTCGTTGTAATATTTGACTGTGTCGACATCAAACTTAGTAATGTATCCTTCCAAGATACTGTCGATCCACACTTCCACAACCCTCTATGATCTGTTTTCGGCCTTTTTCAGTCACTAGCTCAGTTCAGGGGTCTAGTACGTGGGTTCACCTCCTTAGAAGTTCCTTTTCTAGAAGGTTAGATGCACTAGACACTCATATAGAATGATTGGGAATTTAGAAAAGAAACTTTCATGAATATCGGAATATATATACCTTCCCAACCACTCTTTCGCGGACAATATGGAACCCTGGTTCTCCTCTACCATGAATTCTTGATCCTTCTGATCAAATCAGTCCTTGATCTCCGTCTTTGTTGGATGCCACAACATATCCTCCCCTTCCTCGCACTAAGGTACTTACAACTATGGAGTAATTCATCACGCAAAGGTATCTCATCATTCATAAACATAAATCATATCGCAACATTTAGTCATTCAAATCACATCATTTAAACCATAAAAAATAGCAAACATAAGATTATAGACCAAGACACAAAGTTTCCAACATATTCTGCCCATGTCATATTACTTCGCAGGTCAAAACATGTTTCCAAAATACATCTCTAGGTTGATAACCTCAGCAGAAAAGTTCGCAAGCCAGAAGATACAATGATCACAATTCAAAAAATGCCAAAAACATAATCTCTTCGACCATTGATTGTTATTCTTATACTACAATCCTAAGTATTTATATAGGCTTATGCCTTTACAAAATGGTCGACATATAAATAACATTATAACTAATTCGGACCAAAAGTACCAAAAAATTCCACTAAGCCGAACCTTGTCGACATCCTTTCCTTGCGTAGTCTTCTTTCAAATTTTTGCCACTATTGCATCATGCGCATCAAACTACCTGCCAACAATGATGCACTAATTCTTAGGCATGGAGGTGTGGCAGAGTATAGATGGTATCTTCCTTGGTCAAGGAAAATATACAGTGGATATTATGAATAAATTTGGAATGATGGACTGCAAGGAAATGGACACACCTATGGGATCTAACTTGAAGCTTCTGAGTGATGCTTCATCCAAGAAGGTCAATGCCACAATGTATCATTACATTATTGGCTCACAGATGTATCTGATGAATACGAGACCAGACATATGCTTTGTGGTGAGCACCCTGAGCCAGTTCCTAACGGATCTGAGACATGTTCACCTGATAGCTGCAAATCACATGCTAAGGTAACTAAAAGGTACAGTGGATTATGGGATCAAATATGATGTGAATTAGAATATTAACCTGCATGGTTATGTTAATTTGGATTGGGAAATTAGCACCACGGATAGGAAGAGAACCTCAAGTTTCTACTTCAGTTTGGGATCTGGCATGATCTCCTAGTTCAATAGGAAGAAATCATGTGTGGTGCTGAGTACAGTCGAGGCATAGTATGTTGTCTCTTGCTCAGCTATTTGTAAGGCAATGTGGCTGCAAAAGCTACTTTATGCAATTGGATGTGACTTGCATATTCTGTGACAATCATAGTTGTGTGAAGCTATCGAAAAACCTAGTATTCCATGAAAAGACAAAGCACATCGAGATCAAGTTCCACTATATCAGGTATATGGTGCAGAGAGGAGCAGTGAAGCTCCAATACGTGGAAACAGAGGAGCAGATAGCCGATGTGTTAACCAAGCCTCTTGTGAGAGTGAAGTTTGAGTACTTCATAGAAATACTTGGTGTGATCTAGATCGAGATCCCTCAAAAGAGGTAGTGATGTGTTCCAGCATAGCTAGAAAGACAAGTTGTCTGAGCATAACATCTTGGTGAAGTTTATAGGTTGCTCAGACGTAATCAGTCTTGAAGGTTATCCTTGGATGTAAAATCCAGGTGAAGCTCGCAGGTTATTGTTGGATGTAATATTCCTTGATATGTTACAAATCATATTATCTTAAATGGGAAATGAGACAGGTTGTCTGAGTGGCAAAAATCCTGGTGTAGCAAGTTTCTCAGATGTAATCAGTCATGTGACAAGTTATCTGAATGTAATGAATGAGTCTAAGCATGGTATGCAAGGATGTAATATACCCCGTGGGTTGTCTAAGTGTAAATAATGAGCTTTGGCATGGTACATAGGTTACTCTGACGTAATACGCCCCGAAGGTTATTTGAATGGAAAATATCCTAGACACAGGTTGTTCAGATGTAATCCCTTGAGGTTGACTAGAAGAATGTAAAAGGTCCTGGTGTAGTAGGTTGTTGGGTCGTAATTCTTCCTTACATGTATATGAGACATATGGGTTCCCATGTTGATATGGTAAGGTCATGAAGCATAAGAGGTGCACCTAGGAAGTTCTTTTATAGAACGCAGCTCGACCATAGATTCTTTGTTTGTTTTTTGTTTTGTCTTTGTAAGACAAAAGAGACAATCTAGATACGATGAGATGAAGGTAGAAGATGCAGGTTATTTTCATGGAAATGTAAAGAATATCCTGGACAATTTCTATGTGAAGGATTGCTCAAGATGTGATGAATACCTGGCAGAGGACTAGGGCTACATCCAACATGAAAAATGGTTGGCTCTATAGAAACTTCTGATGACATATAGTATGGTACGATGATCAATTTATAAGAATATGATGGTAGTAGCTATGATGAAGACTCTATGACTCCATGATGATGAGGATGCGATGAAGACCTGACCATATGTGTTGATGACTATAAAGAGAGAGAATACCTTCCTAGTTAAGAGGGAGTGTTGATGTATTTGTAACTTCGGAAGGTATTTTGATGTATATTATCATTGTATGTTGTTTTACCCCCATTGGGGATGTGTGTTACCCCTTTACGGGATCATGTCTAATTTTTTTCTAGACCTTGAGGTACAACCTCTGTAACATCATGCAATATCATGCAATATGTATTTGTAGTCTCACTAGGACAAGTGGGCCCTGTGTGAGAAGACATGTATGATCGAGTCTTATGTTTGGTCAGTGACTTGAAAAGGTATAAATAGGGAGGCACTCTCCCTTGTTTATACACACCTAACACTCTCAATTTCACATGAGAGAGAGATTCAGTCAGAGGAGGAGCAGAGATAGATAGCTGTTGAATACTTCTTATTACTGCTTTTGATCAGCTTACTATTATGAGGAATTTTGCGGGGTTTTCTCCTTTATGGTTTCCCCGGTGAAAATATTTGTGTCTCGTGCATATTTTATATCTTATGCATCTTGTTGTACTTGTTATTCTTTCAAATAAAGATCCTAGATAATCTAATTAGATATTAAGAAAAACTAACATGGGGAAACAAGCATACCTGATTGTAATTGTACAATTTAAATATGTCAAAATGTTTTCTTATTATGTTTTTTCCATGAGTATTTTGGTTTCATTTGGATAATTTTTTCTATGTTTTTAAAGTAAGGTGTTGTAAGGGGAACCTCCCTAGAAGTATATGATATCAAACCTGCCTCAAGGAAGAAGGTATACATCAATGCAATTGTGCAAATTTAATATGAACAAAAAAAAATTTGTTGTGTTTTTTCATGAGTATATTCGATTCATTTAGATAAGTTTATCTATATACTTGTTGCAGAGTGTTGATCGAGGATACCACCTGGTTGTTGATCAGACGAAAACAACCACGGGGCAACAGGTATACCTGATTGTATTTGTACAATTTAAATACATAAAATGTTTTATTATTATGTTGTTATCACGAGTATTTTGGTTTTGTTTAGATAAATTTTTCAATGTTTTTGATGCAGGGTTCTGTAAGGGGCACCTCCCTATTAGTAATGAAGTATCTGTCCTCCAATTCTATGGTGAGGGACATCCTGTCGATCTAGAATGACTTTGATTCAGGATCCTAGTAGTCTACTAGCATCTACAGCAGTCTTGGTTTCGCCCTTAAGCCACCAAGACACCAAAACTTGTAGAGCCTGCATGCACGAAGAGCCTGTTGTGCCATTAGATCACCTCGTACTGCTTCTTCTACATCCCCGTGCTCTCATTCCCTCCATTCTAAAACAATCCTGCACATTTAATTCAATTTTGGGTTATTAGATGTCTTAGAAAAACTTTAATGTGGCCGTATATGCAACTATTTGCTAAACAGTCGTGTATGTACGCGACTTTGATTCATTTTTCCGCGTATAGCCAGCCCTATACGCAAAAAAATCCTCGATTTCTGCTTGGTCCGAGGCGCATAATTTAGGATGGCCTAGAAATCAAATTATACCATGGAAAATTGAAAAATTTACATGTAAATGAAAGACCAGGGCATGGGAAGTTACCTGGAAAAAATGGTGTCGGATTCCGCTGGCTGGATCTCCCGAAATTTGGGTTTGAAGTTATGAGCTCAATTGGGTAAAATTTTCAAATGTTATATAATGTTTTGAATTTTTTACTATTTATAGAAATTTTTCAAATTTTTGAAAATTTTTACTTCATTTCTATAGTTTTGGACCGTTCTGACCCTTTTGGACCGTTTTTGACTAATATATGATGTAGGAGACCGTTTTGAGTGTCGTTTTGACCGTTGTTTTGACCCGTTCGTGCCGATTTCAGGTATGATATTTAAACCGGCATATAGGTTAGGTTTCACCTATGTTTTCATTTTGCATGACCTTATGACCATTTCATTATAACCTTGGGTATGAACCCATTCTATCTTGTCACGGAACCTTCTTATTGTTTTAGAAGTGACATGATGAGAATGGTAGAGATTGACCTTACATGGGTACCCTAGTTAGCTCCTTGTTTGCATTTGGTGCACATGCCGATAGTTTGTCTTTTAGGATGTGGGAGTCCATTGTATAGTATCACCATGACATTTCGCAAGAGCCTCATACTCCTCCTGATATTTTGCTAGCTTGTTTCCCTAGGACTCCCTTATGTCAAGTTGTAATTGCATTATCATGAGCTTTGCCTGCCTCATTGAGCCTTATGCCGGCTTCCCTAACTTTGAGTATCAGCCATATAGCCCGAGCTTGTCTCATGTCTAGCCACGCAGAGCCATTTTATATATCCTTTGCAGTTTAATTCCCTATTTTTACCTGGAGGGGACTTTCCCCCGAGTGTCGCTATCCTACACATGTGTCCTTGCATTGAGCATAGGTATGTTCCACTGCTTGGAACTAGTTTGCTTTCCCATTTAACAATCGTCTCCTCCAAGTCTGTAACTTTAAAGCGATTTTATTCTTTTTCAAGCTTTTCAAATATTTGAAAAAATCCAAAAAAAAATTAAAAACCAAAAATTCGAACAAGAAAAGATGTTATCTTTGGCAGCATTCGAGTCGTGTTGCCTTCAAACAGAGCACTGTATATCACATCCATTGGTTGGGTTAATAGTTTCACTTTAGGAGTTGTACTAGTTTATCTGATTTTATCTCCATCGACTGGTTAAGCTTCCAATCCCTATGGAGCCTCTGTTGATGCCTCCTGTGTCGCAGAGATGTCCCAGTTTTGCATATCAAGTCTATGCTACCTACATTCAATCACCATTTGCATTTATGCTCTTGTTCGAAGGAAGTTGAAACCTGAGTCGATCATTCCTCAGTTATCTTGACTTTGCATGTCGGCCATTCCTGGTACAGTTACTAGCTCATGCACCTTATGATCAATTCCTTCCACATTATACAGCTTTGTTGGGTACCTCATGTTGGATGATGGGGGATGCCTTAATGCCCTCCTTCCAGTGGATTTCATCCCATCTACTTTAGATAATTTATTCTGGGATAGGAATCTAGAGTCATGTTTGAGTGCCTTGAGACTTGCAGTCATTAGTGGCAGGTTCTCTCACCATCGACAGTTTTTGGGAATACATCAATGTCCCCTGATCGATGGATTCTCTCATGTGTTCAACCTCAACACATTTAGTCACACTTGTTAGTTTTCACTCTAGTTCCTTGATTCCCATTTTCATTATTGGTGGGTGATCTAGCGTCTGTTAACGGTATACATCAATGACCGGTAATCAGACGATGGACTACTATGTTTGACCTCAACACCTCTATTCACATAGTAGGACATGTACTCGTAGCAGTTTGTGTATAAGACCTTCCAGATTGGTGGCATCTCTTATATGCTACCTCCTTGATCGTGCCAGTGTTCATGAGATTTAAGCTCTCGTGACTTGATTCCAGTATATGTCAGACATTTCCAGCCATTATGGAGATCTTGATCCATTATATATCTTCAGTCTTCATGGAGATCATTATCCTTTGTATATCTTCATCATGGAGATTCTGATCTATTTATATTGTATGTGGTGATGACCACACATGTCATATTGTATCATGCCTATTCATGGCCATTGTACTCTTATGTATCTGGGACTGTTGTATCTATTTGCAGTTATATGCAGAGCATTATCATTGTATTGTACTGATTGTATGGCTGGTTATTCCACTGGGTTCTTCATTACTTCACTTCTGGGATGGACTTATAATGTATTTCGGCCATCGTATGACCCCTCTGACCTCACACATTAGGGGGCATCTGTTACAGTTGATTTTACCACACACGGTGAATCACATTTTTATGGCCTTCCCTGTCCCTCTGCAGACTCCTTAGACCCCATGAACCATTTTTGTACTTTTGATGTTTCCAATATCATCCCTAAAAACATGCAAAAATTTCCATACGCGACTTTTAAACCCTTTCTCGCATATATAC